>OZ038312.1:14718041-14804704 GCA_964035775.1 Osedax frankpressi | reverse complement strand
AATGTTTCTGGTATGACAGATGTGTCAAATGTATTAAAAATGCGTGATAAACAAATCATAATTTATAGAATATATCAAAATTATCTACGGAATTTATACAATAAAAAATAATTAGTAATGCAGTATTATATTCAAATTATATATATATATATATATATATATATATATATATATATATGGATATATCCATATATACATATGTGTATATAATTTGTATATAATATTGAATTACTAAAGAATTGTATAAATAAAATAGAACACCAAATTGTAAATGAACTGCATCCGGTTTGCAGGAAACTTCTGGCAAAAGTTGTAAAGGAGTGAAACCAAAGGTCAATGAATCCACTGAAGTAATTCTGGCACAGTACGCTAATACGAAAATAGGCGTGTTCAGCGAAAAGGTCGTAACCTTCAAAACTATGGCAACTGGTACAAAATGCCGATTCGGTATAACACACACTTTATTGTAATACATGTTATGCAATACACATCTATTAACAATGGCACTGTCGTATAGGCAAACAATCCTGGCAATTTCTTTTTTTGCATTGCATATTTTCCTTTATATTAATCGATCATTTTGGTTACACGTTAAAAGATTTTTATTAAACCATTACGTAATTCTGTTTGCCTGGTTTGTGACCTAGTTTGTAGGAGTTTACATTTGTATTATTATTATACATCTAAACTATGATGAAATCAAACGGGCACCAGGTCCTGGACCCTGTTGTATCTTAATTAATAAATATTATAAATCACCTTCGTGTTACAATACAATATATATATATATATATATATTATATATATATATATATATATATATATATATATATTATATATATATATATATAATATATATATATATATATATATGTGTGTGTGTGTCTAAAGTCCGATGAATAGTACTTATATGTAATTATTTAATATTGTACTTCGATGCAGTTGTCAATTTGTTATTGAACATATCTTATAAATATAAGTTAATGATTAATAATTGTTAATTAATAAAACAATGGGTATAATTATTATGCATTAAATAGATTCAATGTCATATATAGCTATATTAATATTAATAGCTTTCCTCTATACCCATAAAATGTAATATAAATAAATATATTTTTATTATATATATATACTTTTATAATTTTTATAATTTATTATTATTACTTCAAATAAATACACTTCATTTTTTGCCAATATCTTTTTTATACTGTAATATAATTTTATTTTTCAGTATAAAAAAGAGATGGCAAAATATGAAGTGTATTTATTTGTAGTAATAATATTACATTACTACTAACAATAAATAAACTGAAAATAACCTCTTATAAAATAAACAGCAGAGAGAAATGCATTTGAAATAGTAATAGACACCGTGTCATATATAATACTTATATAATAATAACATGTGTTAATGTATTGTGATTGGATCAATATATTTAGTAATGTTGGGTAATACTGTTTAAAAATAGTCAACCATTAATTGATTTAATAATAAATGAATACTAATGATAATACTACTATTTAATTAGTACATTATGTGAACATAGGTTAACATTATTAGAATCACCTCTGTATTCACCTTAATATAACTAATTATGTCATAATAATGAACATTAATGTCCTCCAATGGTACATGTATATTGCAACACGCAGTAATTGGTAATTATAATTGGTAACTATACCTATTAGATCAAATAAATTTAGATTATATTCTAAATACATAGAACACGGAAGTTTAATACATTTTTAAAAACGATATATCTCGGTATATTTATAATTATATATATACTTGTAATTAATAAATATAAAGTATATTGATATACATTTATTTTAATAACAAATGTAACTATATGATGTATATATCAATTATATTTATAATTTCAGCGTTTAAAAAGATGGAGACACTCTCAAACTAATAATCTTCCGGAAACCAAATCAAATTCTTCAGAAAATCAACCATTTTTTATCCAAGTTTTCGAAAATAACCAAGTTATTATCGCAGAACCTCTAAATAAAACATCACCACAATCTCGGAAGAAAGCCATGCGATATGAAAAGTATGATCTGTTCATATAATAATTGAAAATGTATTCTATATAGATATCGTCCTATTGTAATTGTCATTATCATTCCTCTCCGCTGTGGCATTATTGTTTATCTTACATTTTATATAAGTAAATTAGAAGCCTCCTTTTACAGCGAACGAGTAACATTTTGCAACGGTTCTCTTACGGGTGATCTTGGAGCTGTGCGATGGGAACGACAAGCCGTCGAACGCTACACGAACACTTTGCGCTACCGAAAGAGTTTTAGCGCGACTGGTGAGTCATCGTCGCTAGGAGACGCAAATCATAGCGAAGATAATACCCGCAATTCGCGGACGGTACACGAAACGTCGAAAGAACTGCCGCGAAAATTGATCAAGAATCAAAGTTTGAATTCAATTCTGAAACTCAACTTAATTGAAAATACTTAATCCATATCTTTACACTATTTCACAACTTCGGCACAGTTTCGAATAATTATTTAAATTATTTATTTATCACTTAGAACAAAAATCAAAAAATGAGAGTTCAAAATCTAAGATAAAGTATGAAATTAGACCTCAGACTGCTCATACAAAAAAACATACAAATTCCACAAAGAAACCCGATAGGCCTCTCACTACTGGCAGTAGAATTGGAGATAGGCCTCTCACTACTGGCAGTAGAATTGAAACTTCAAAGGTTGTTATATAAATGTTATGGTAGGGTTATTAGGGTTTAAACAGATATATTAATAATTTGCACGTAGTATATTATGCATATACCAATGTATTTATAGATAAATAATAATTTGAATTTAATAGTATTCATTATATGGAAATATCAATTATAATATATTTTAACAATAAATTACATACACTTCATTTACAAAAGATAACTGTTTTATTTATTTGTAGAAAGACATTGTTATCCCTAGCTTCTCAAACTACGATTTGCAGAATATTTCGGATGATGATCACGTTAGTAGGATGTTTTGAAAGGGCAGGTATTATATGCGAGGACTATAAGTAGGTTGTTATAATTAATAATACACAATTAGGAATTAATAATGGATTTACTACAGATTGAACTTACAATATTGATAAGCTTTTAGTTTATTATTTATTTTTATTTTGACATTATGAGTTTATAGTTTTAACTTTGTAGTAGAAATCGTATAGTTAGATGGTCATAACTGTTTAGGTAATAATACGGTTGAGGCTTTAATCATTGAACATTTATTAGTTATGCCGGACAAGGAATACTATAGGTAAACGGTGGAAAGTATATATTTGTGATAATATATAGGAATGAATTGCGCTAATTCGTAGATTTTCCGATTATAATGAGTTTAAATAAATATGCTTGGCTTTTCATTTAATGAAACGTATTATTAGTCATGTAACCTAACTGATTTTTCTTAATTGTTTTTAATTTCATAATCTTCAAAATATTTTCAATATTTATATACACGCAAACACACACACACACACACACACACACACACACACACACACACACACACACACACACACACACACACACACACACATACACACACATACATACGTACACACACACACACATATATATATATATATATTAATAAGCTATGTGGATATATAGAAAATATATATTACGAACATTTACAGGAATCGTCTTTAAGCCACGCCTCCTCTCCGGAGAGATTGCCTATGGTCCGTGGTTGGCGACGAGATTTGATGAGAGAGGCGCCGCCGTGCCTCGGAGGTGCCTGGAATGCCGACGGAGCTGGCAAATCGGCTATTGCTATCGGGACGAGGTGTTGTCTGTCGGTAGCTCAGCGCAAGTGTAGGCTCGAGGCACTGGTGCAGGCGAGAGCACCGGAAGTGTTGGCGCGAAACCAACGATCGGCCAGTAGACGAGCTCGTCGCAGAGTCGCAGCGGCCCTGGAAAGACTTGACCTCGATCGCTGACTAAGTACACCGATTTGGTGTAGGTCGTGACCCCCACCTATACTATTTCAAGAGGGGTAGATATTATATCGATAATCTCCCCATTTTTCTGACAAATAGATATATACTTAAATATTTTTAATTTTTAATAAAATGTAATATATAATTTCTTCTTTACTGAAGTTCTTCATTTCTGAACAGCCAACATCTTATTTAGACATTTTGATGAAGTAAGTTCTTAGTCATACGATTATAACTTAAATAGTTATATCGTCTCTGATTAAGTCCCACATTTCGTATAACGATCATACCGTATACAATATATGCTATAATCAACACTTAATCATTTCCGTTTCAACAGATAATTTCTGTTAAAATAGATCATTTCTATTAAAATAAAATCATTTCTGTTATAATAGATAATTTATGTTACAATAGATCATTTCTGTTACAATAGATACTTTCTGTTATAATAGATCATTTCTGTTATAATAGATCATTTCTGTTATAACAATTGAATATAATCCGCCGAATGAAACTCATTGTGTTGACATTGACAATTAGTGTAAATAACGATAGAAGGGATTTACTTTAAAACCATTATATAGATATTATAATTAATTATAATTATAATAATAATATTATAATTAATATGTTATTTTAATTTATATCTAGATATTAGCTAATACATTAATAATTTATTACATATTTACATATTTTATACATAAATTCAATATTATAATTTATATCATATTATCAACGATTATCCTACATTTCACAAGATTAATTTGGATATACCAATAAGAATTATTATATTGAATATTTACAATATATATATGTATACATATTATCATATATAATTATAAATAACATATAAATTATATAATTATAAAAACTATGCTTATCAAATTGTTATTTAAAAAATGAATTATTCTAACAAAAATTATTGATTTAGAATTATTATATATAATATATTCCATGATAAATTAACATTGTTAAATATTACATGTTTAATTTGTTATTTCACCAAACCATAGCAAAAACCATACATACAACTTTGCATAATTAAAATGTAACTTTATTAAATGTAATATTTTATTATATATAACTATTGTTATTACATGCAATGATAAGTATATATTTGGATTGTTAATTTCATATCCATGATAATAATACAATAATATAAAATAATAAAAATAAGTTGTATGATTTTAATGATTATATTATTATTATTAATATGGTCGTCGTCGTCGTCGGTACTTCTTGTACCTGGAAATTATTCCAGGTACATGAAGTAACACAGAGTTCAATAAGAGAGTTAGTATATATTTTAGTTAGTATATTTAAAATTATGAAATATTGAACTAAAAAATTAAATTAAGGATATCACACTCTCCAAAAAATTAAACGAATTTTATAAATCTTATGATAATTATTTTCTTTAATTCATTTAATGTTTAAGTTATGGAATATCAGGGATATAATCGGAACATGGATATTATAAATGGAAACTGTGGTATTGGTATTTTCTATTATATTAATAATTATTATATAAATTATATATTTCAATATATGTAATACATTATTTGTAACTTATTTGATTATATATAGAACGACTTCAAAACAAATATTCAATTATCTCGATTATTACTCATTATAGTGGATTAAAATCCTCGTAGTGGGACATATGCTTTTCTTACAGCTTACTTAACATGTTTAATGGTTAATACACTGTTATTAACAATAATACTTCGTATTACACATTTTAAAATAAGTAATTATATTTAATATTATAGATACCTATTTTTACTTACCCAGAGTTTTAATCTCTAATAGACTCATCGGTATACATACTATAGTATATTTACTATACACTTTATACGATGCGAATATAATATATATATATATATATATATATATATATTAATATCATAATCATGATCGATACTTATATGAACTAATATAAGTGATATAATAATTAAATAATAATGATATTAATGCTTTATTAAACCCAGATATATGACGATAATATATCGATAAGTTAGAGAAACTAAATCATAAAGCCCGTTAATAATTAATGTAATAGAGTAGTGTTACGCAATATCTCTAATCGGTTGTCATGGGTGAAGTGTATTCACTTGACTCTTATATAATGGCACACCGATATGGCCAATAGATGCCAATTAACAGTCCCCATTGTCGTGGCACAAATCAATACTTCCGGTTAACCGATCTAAACGTTAATGTTTATTGTTTTCAGTGACAGCTGGTCTTCTGAACAAGTTGGATATTATATATAACAATTTTATTAACCTCAAATAATACATTATAATAAAAATAGTTCACATAATTGTAATATTAAATATCTTACTAATATAAGATTAAGGTTTTTATATATAGTAATATTACTTTCACAATTATAATTAATTATAATCAATTATAAGATAATATAATGTATGATATAAAATATATAATATATTTGATTTTAATAATTTACGTAATATATTATTAATATATATATATATATATATATATATATATATATATATATATATACTTAATATGTTGTATAATATTTGATCTACTATTAAGTACATTAGTTTGTGATTTAAAAGTTTAACGGTCGATAACTCTCCCCAGTTCCGACAACATGCAGTGCAATACGGAGTGACCTAGTTACCTAGTGACCTATTGACCTAATAACTTAGTATTCGGCGGCGAAGAGATGTCATCGGAGGAAAGCATTCGCATGAGAAAATTCCATAGCTTATCCTCCAGTTTGCAAGTTCGTTTTAATGTGGTATTACCGTACGTAGCAAACTACGAAAAAGTGAATAGAGATATTATGTAATATCAATACCTTGAAATGACCTGAAAAGCCGCATATAAGCGTTAACTTAGTTTAAAGTGTTATTTAACTTCAAAAATACATTTGATCTCTAAATACACTGCAATATACCGAGGGCAACACTCCTGAGTCTAATGTACCAAAAGATGATTGCACATTAGTAGAGCCTAATTATCGATTGTTAAAATATGGTTTTCAGAAATCTATTGATTTTCAAATGACCGACAAATAACAACGATAAACTTGCATATTTTAGTAAACCTCCGTATAAGTATATATATATATATATATATATATATATATATATATATATATATAATGAATATATATATATATTATTTTTTCCATGTCCTTTTCGTATTGGAATAATGCGATTGGCGCCATTTAGCTCCATTACCTGAAGTGTATCGGTATTTTGCTAAGCGATGAAAGAGAACGTATGCTGTCCTTCTTGCACGAGTCCAGGGAGGTTTTGTCTTCATGTCTTTCGCTACTTAGCATTGGGTTTGTCAGTTATCATGGCACCTCGTATAATTGATTTAACATTCTCTCAATCCAATAACTTTTTAAAAAGTTACTCTAATTTAAATAAGAAAATGTATAGATTAAATTAAGGTCTTTGTAATATAACGAATATTCGTGAACCATTACATAATGGGATGTTTTGACACACACACAAACTAACCTAAAATAATAGATTATATACTATTTTTTCATTTCCAAAGTCAGCAAACAAAAACTCGCTCGATTCCAGAAATAAAATGTTTTATAGAAGATGGTCGACTGACAAGAGTTTCAGGTTTGAGATAGTCTAAGCAATGCTAAGCAATCATAATCAAGGCTAACATATGCCTTATACTATTCTAAACATAGATACATTAACATATTAGTTTCTATAGAAAATACTCACATGTATTGATATTAGTAGATACTAGAATATTAGTATACATAATGATGTTAATATTTTCCCGTTTTTCAAATATACAATTATTCAATATTAAATAATGATCGTTACTTAAAATGATCGTTTCTAGCATGTTATATAATTAATATGCATATATAATTTAAATATATTTATAATTTTCCAAAAAAAGAAGAAAATTATAAATCTATGAATACTTCATAGATATGTCGATTTCCGATGTTATCATTGAAACGGAAGACATGCCACCGATCATCGTAAATAGAACAGTCTCGGTATCCCCGATGATAGAGAGGTCTAGAACTGCTAGCCCGGTTAGCGTAGAGGAGGTTTTTATGAGGTATCGTATGACATTGAGTTATGGTGCTAGGATGGAGGCCTTGGATGGGGAATTGTAAGGAGTCGATAAGTGGCATTGGAATGTAAGTCGGATGGATGAAGTATCGTGAGCCAATTTAGGCGAGATGTGGGTCAGGGGAAATAAGTGAGGGATAAGATATGAGCAAAAGAGAGAAGAATAATTCTATAAGCGATGACGTCAATTTTCCTAAACCCTGCACAATAACCAATACGACACCCTCGCCAACTAGTGGCATACACACCTCACGTAACAGGAAGTAACTCCAATGATAATATACCATTCAATAACTTACAAATATCCAAAAGATGCTCGGATTTTACGAAGGAGAAAGCGATATAGTTTTTAATCGAATGAGGACATCTAGTGCCAGATATGAGAATGAAAGAATACGACAGGTAATCTCTGTCTCCCCTCTCACTCCCTCCCTCTTTCCTACTCTCCCTCCACTCACCATTCACCTCCACCATATTATATTAATAACAATAATATGAATTATAATAACTACTTTTTTAGGCCATAAAAGTCGACGATCAAAGAAATAACATGAAGTTTAGGCAAAGAGAATTTGTAAATCGTTTATTTCTTGAAGCTGATTGTTTCAATTCAACGTTGGTTTTTAGGAATAAACACTAATGTAAACACTAATGTAAACACTAATGTAAATACTGATGTAAACAATAATGTAAACACTAATGTAAACACTAAAGTAAACACTAATGTAAACACTAAAGTAAACACTAAAGTAAACACTAAAGTAAACACTAAAGTAAACACTAAAGTAAACACTAATGTAAACACTAATGTAAACACTAATGTAAATACTAATGTAAACACTAATGTAAACACTAAAGTAAACACTAAAGTAAATACTAATATAAACACTAAAGTAAACACTAATGTAAACACTAATGTAAACACTAATGTAAATACTAATGTAAACACTAATGTAAACACTAAAGTAAACACTAAAGTAAATACTAATGTAAACACTGATGTAAACACTAATGTAAACACTAAAGTAAACACTAAAGTAAACACTAATGTAAACACTAATGTAAACACTAATGTAAATACTAATGTAAACACTAATGTAAACACTAATGTAAACACTAATGTAAATACTAATGTAAACACTAATGTAAACACTAATGTAAACACTGATGTAAACACTAATGTAAACACTAATGTAAACACTAAAGTAAACACTAATGTAAACACTAATGTAAACAATAATGTAAACACTAATGTAAATACTAATGTAAACACTAATGTAAACACTAAAGTAAATACTAATGTAAACACTAATGTAAACACTAAAGTAAACACTGTTGTAAACACTAATGTAAACACTAATGTAAACACTAATAATATCATACAATATCTCTTTACACTGCATTTTATAGCGTAAAGTTCTACACTGTACAACGTATATTTTATAATCTTCCATATTTTACTTCTTTTTATATTTGATTAAAATAATTGGAAACGTCATTTCCCTAGGAATATGCATATACTCTATATACTTCTAATAATTTATTAACTGCTGTTTGTGAACTTCTTTTTAGATTCGAAAACTTGAAACGAGATCAAGTAAATAAAACTCAGAAAAAAATTGAAAATCGTAAAGTATTTTGTGCTTGATATAATAATTAAATGAATTGCGATTGAAAATGTATACATATCTATATTTATTTAAGTGTTAGATTTAATAAAGCTATATTAAATATCTATTGTTTCCAAACTATGTATTGATTTAATCTTAAATAGTAATCAGTGTATTAACCATTTACCGATATTTTGGATTTATATTAGAATTGGGAAGATTCAATGAAAATAACTAAAATTAATTAATAATTTCCATTGAAAATATATTTTATTAGTTGTATCTTTTTTTTAAAAACAAAATAATAATTTGGAAATATTTCATATCAAGAAATTAAAAAAGTAATTTTTTTTGCTTAAGTTAAAGTTACATAATTATTAAAAGATATCAATTAAGAATATCAATTTAAATCAATAAAGCTTGGGACTAATGTCGTAATGAATATTACATAATTCTAACCAATTTTATAGAAGTATATACTCTAATATTTGTTCACTAATAACTATTGCAGTATATTTATACCATTAATCTAACACTATTATATACTATATTATAATCTATACTAGAAATGTATAGCCATTAAAATCAGAAACTCCTTCTAAAAGTAATCATGGTAATGTTTCAATAACCATGATATAGATTTCATAGTCAATATATAAGTATATATATATTTACTTACTTAGATATATCTATTATTATATGCATAATAAGAAATAATTCATTTGTTTTATTTTATTTTTTGTATATAAGATATTAGTTTGCTTTTTTGCAAAAAATGACAATACTGCAATACAATATTTGACAATGTAATGAACAATATAATTGACCATGTTGTTATTGATTTGTAAACACAATGTCTGAGGATATCGGTTGTGAAATTGGAGTGGTTTCTTAATTATATTTGGAAGATATTTCAAACTACCCTTATATAAAAATATTTCCTAAAAAAATAAATATTATTTCTAAAAAGCGGATAATCTTATAAATAGTGTTATGAAATGTACTTTATACGAAGTTACCAGTGAAACAAGGCATACATATCTCTATATATAATATGTCCAATTCAATGCTATGAAATATAAACAATTAGTAATCGAAATAGGAAATAATTACAAAAATATTGCAGTTGAAAGCTCAAATAATGTGTAGTTCGTATGAAGCGGGCCTTAGTTCAGTGAGGTAACAATACTAGTTAATCGAAAGTGTACATCCTTGAAATTAGGTCGTAGTTCAGCAGAATAATTCCAGCAGTCGGTCATTAAGTTGTAACAGTCTTCCGGAGTTCCGTCGGGTATTGGCATTCTGTATCCTGTGATCAGTTATCATCATTAATGTATTTTATAAAATTGTATTGCATTTTAATGAACAGGTTAAAGTTCACAGGTCATAAAATGCAATTTAAATTTAAGATTATGAGGACACAAAAATAAGACACAAAGGAGAATGAAAAGTAGATCATAAAGTAGTTGTAAAGTAGGACATAAAGTAGTTGTAAAGTAGGACATAAAGTAGTTGTAAAGTAGGGCATAAAGTAGTTGTAATGTAGGGTATAAAGTAGTTGTAATGTAGGGCATAAAGTAGTTGTAAAGTAGGGTATAAAGTAGTTGTAATGTAGGGCATAAAGTAGTTGTAATGTAGGGCATAAAGTAGTTGTAAAGTAGGGTATAAAGTAGTTGTAATGTAGGGCATAAAGTAGTTGTAAAGTAGGGCATAAAGTAGTTGTAATGTAGGGTATAAAGTAGTTGTAAAGTAGGGTATAAAGTAGTAATACACTAATTCACACAATGAGTCATACACTAAGTCACACACTAAGTCATACACTAAGTCACACACTAAGTCACACACTAAGTCATATACTAAATCACACACTAAGTCACACACTAAGTCATACACTAAGTCACACACTAAGTCACACACTAAGTCACACACTAAGTCACACACTAAGTCACACACTAAGTCACACACTAAGTCACACACTAAGTCACACACTAAATCACACAGTAAATCACACACTAAGTCATACACTAAATCACACACTAAGTCACACACTAAGTCACACACTAAGTCACACACTAAGTCACACACTAAGCCACACACTAAGTCATACACTAAATCACACACTAAGTCACACACTAAGTCACACACTAAGTCATACACTAAGTCACACACTAAGCCACACACTAAATCATACACTAAGTTATACACTAAGTCACACACTAAGTCATACACTAAGTCACACACTAAGTCACACACTAAGTCATACACTAAGTCACACACTAAGTCATACACTAAGTCACACACTAAGTCACACACTAAGTCACACACTAAGTCACACACTAAGTCACACACTAAGTCATACACTAAGTCACACACTAAGTCACACACTAAGTCACACACTAAGTCATACACTAAGTCACACACTAATTCACACACTAAGTCACACACTAAATCACACACTAAGTCACACACTACGTCATACACTAAGTCACACACTAAGTCACACACTAAGTCACACACTAAGTCATACACTAAGTCACACACTAAGTCATACACTAAGTCACACACTAAGTCACACACTAAGTCACACACTAAGTCACACACTAAGTCATACACTAAGTCACACACTAAGTCACACACTAAGTCACACACTAAGTCACACACTAAGTCACACACTAAGTCACACACTAAGTCATACACTAAGTCACACACTAAGTCATACACTAAGTCGCACACTAAGTCACACACTAAGTCATACACTAAGTCACACACTAAATCACACACTAAGTCACATATGTCACTAACTAGAATAGGAAGATGATATCAATAGTCAATACGGCCAATATGGCCAATACACAAACCTTGGTCAATTTTCTCAGTGGCTACTTTATTAGTCATACCAGGATATGGAGTTATTCCACAACTGAATATCTCCCACATCAGAACAGCAAAACTCCATACATCTGATGAAGTAGTGTATGTACCTGTGCAGATGTAGACCAAGGTTTAGGGTAAATGTGATGGATAATGATCATTTATGAGGTATATATATTGTATATATATATATATGGTATATATATATATATATATATATATATATATGGTATATATATATATATATATATATGGTATATATATATATATGAATGTATGGGGGATTTTACTATTCACATATAATTTATGATAATAAAAAGATGGTAAGTGACCATGTTCTTAAATTTGGCAAGTAGTTAATGAAACCTTTAGCAGTAAGGTAAGATGTAGTCCTCGTCTAACATTAACGTGCAATTACAGCAGGCAACAAATAAAAACCGTAATTTAAAGCTTCGGGCGCCGTCCACTTTATTGGAATCTGTTTCATTCCGTGAGAGACTTGGTAGAGTTCTTGGTCGCGAGACATGCCAAAGTCGGAAATCTTCACAACGAGGTCATTTGTGACCAGGCAGTTGCGAGCGGCTAAATCCCTGCGGGGGTGAAATGTCGTAAGGTCGTAAGTCGGGCTCGATTGGCTTCGTAAGGTCGTAAGTCGGGGTCGGTTGGGCCCGCAATACGAACCTGTGAATGCAGCCATTGGATTCCAAGTAGACCATCCCCGAGGAAGCATCCACACACATCGCAGTTAGTTTCTGTTTACACAACTCCTTACCTTTCTTCTTGAGGTAGAGTTGCAGTGCTCCGCCTGGTGAGAGACAGCGTGGTTATTGGATTTGGTGAGTAGGCTATTTCGAATTGCGACCTCGAACTATGGAGTGACTTTGCACTATAGCAGAGAATAGTGACCTTGAACTACAATAAAGAAGAATGACCTTGAACTAAAATAAAGAAGAATGACCTTGAACTCAAATAAAGAAGAATGACCTTAAACTCAAATAAAGAAGAATGACCTTGAACTACAATAAAGAAGAATGACCTTGAACTACAATAAAGAAGAATGACCTTGAACTACAATAAAGAAGAAGGACCTTGAACTACAATAAAGAAGAATGACCTTGAACTAAAATAAAGAAGAATGACCTTGAACTACAATAAAGAAGAATGACCTTGAACTACAATAAAGAAGAATGACCTTGAACTACAATAAAGAAGAATGACCTTGAACTACAATAAAGAAGAATGGCCTTGAACTACAATAAAGAAGAATGACCTTGAACTACAATAAAGAAGAATGACCTTGAACTACAATAAAGAAGAATGACCTTGAACTACAATAAAGAAGAATGACCTTGAACTACAATAAAGAAGAATAACCTTGAACTACAATAAAGAAGAATGACCTTGAACTACAATAAAGAATAATGACCTTGAACTACAATAAAGAAGAATGACCTTGAACTACAATAAAGAAGAATGACCTTGAACTGCAATAAAGAAGAATGACCTTGAACTACAATAAAGAAGAATGACCTTGAACTACAATAAAGAAGAATGACCTTGAACTACAATAAAGAAGAATGACCTTGAACTACAATAAAGAAGAATGACCTTGAACTACAATAAAGAAGAATGACCTTGAACTACAATAAAGAAGAATGACCTTGAACTAAAATAAAGAAGAATGACCTTGAACTACAATAAAGAAGAATGACCTTGAACTACAATAAAGAAGAATGACCTTGAACTACAATAAAGAAGAATGACCTTGAACAAACTCCATGACAATCATGACAGGTTGACGTTGAGCTGCAATTCCAATAAATTGCACAATGTTTGGATGGTTGTAGCGCCGTAAAATTCGAGCCTCCTGGAGTTGGGAATGATGAGAGTGGTGGGATGTGGATAGAGTAGGGGCCTAGGTTTAGGGGAGGTGATATATGGTAAGGAGTAATATTAAGAGATTCTAGTTCAGGGGATATGAGGAGTAGGGTATAAAAAGGAGTAGGGTATAGTAAGGTGTAGGGTTTAGTGAGGTGTAGGGTTTAGTGAGGAGTGGGTTCAGTGGGGAGTAGAGTATATCGAAGTGTAGGGTTTAATGAAGAGTAGAGTAAGGTGAGGAGTAGGGTGGAGTGAGGAGTAGGGTGTAGTAAAGAGTAGGGTGTAGTAAGGAGTAGGTTGCAGATAAGAGGTTGTATTAGGGAAAGTTGTATGCGAAAGTATGTGAGTTAGAGTGGAATAAGGCTAATTAGAAGAGTAGTAAATTAGGGATTTAGAATGTAAAGGAATGAAGTGGGAAGTGGAATACATAAAAAGGCAAGGGAAATAGATATCGAGTAAAAGGAGGATAAGAAAGTGTGGAAAGTGTGGATCAACTAACTTGGAGGAACAATCTTTTTAAGTCATCGGTGAGTTTTTCTTGACAAGTTTTAATTGCTACTTCCATTCCAGTAGGTTTATAAATACCTTTGAATACTTCTCCGAAATTACCCTGAAATATATATGTTAATAAAGTTTTTAATAAAGTTGTTAATAAAGTTTTTAATAAAGTTGTTAATAAAGTTGTTAATAAAGTTGTTAATAAAGTTGTTAATAAAGTTGTCAATAAAGTTGTCAATAAAGTTGTTAATAAAGTTGTTAATAAAGTTGTTAATAAAGTTGTTAATAAAGTTGTTAATAAAGTTTTTAATAAAGTTTTTAATAAAGTTGTTAATAAAGTTGTTAATAAAGTTGTTAATAAAGTTGTTAATAAAGTTGTCAATAAAGTTGTCAATAAAGTTGTCAATAAAGTTGTCAATAAAGTTGTTAATAAAGTTGTTAATAAAGTTGTTAATAAAGTTGTTAATAAAGTTGTTAATAAAGTTGTTAATAAAGTTGTTAATAAAGTTGTTAATAAAGTTGTTAATAAAGTTGTTAATAAAGTTGTTAATAAAGTTGTTAATAAAGTTGTTAATAAAGTTGTTAATAAAGTTGTTAATAAAGTTGTTAATAAAGTTGTTAATAAAGTTGTTAATAAAGTTGTTAATAAAGTTGTTAATAAAGTTGTTAATAAAGTTGTTAATAAAGTTGTTAATAAAGTTGTTAATAAAGTTGTTAATAAAGTTGTTGATAAAGTTGTTAATAAAGTTGTTAATAATAAGTTGACACAAGTTGTAGTGATCAATAGAGTGAAATATAATAGACACCGACTGTTAATTGAAATTAAATGTTACAATAATATGACAACTAAAGTGACAGCTAGAGTGACAGCTAAAGTGACAGCTAGAGTGACAGCTAGAGTGACAGCTAGAGTGACACATAGGATGACATATAGAATGACAGTACTAACGTTGCCAATCTTAACTCCGATATCGAGATCACAATTGTCAAGTTCCCAACCCTCGCGACAGATTGCCAACTTAATAACGCAGTTTGTTTTCTTAGTGACTGCTTCTCCACTGTTCAACTGGAATTCAATAAGTTCTTGCACAGTTGGAAATACTTGTCCTTCAAGTCTCCATTCGTCCTGCAATGGATTGTTGTTATTAGTGTTGTAGTTAGTGGTGTAGTTAGTGGTGTAGTTAGTGTTGTAGTTAGTGGTATAGTTAGTGGTGTAGTTAGTGGTGTTGTTAGTGGTGTAGTTAGTGGTATTGTTAGTGGTATTGTTGGTGGTGTAGTTAGTGGTGTAGTTAGCGGTGTAGTTAGCGGTGTAGTTAGTGGTGTAGTTAGCGGTGTAGTTAGCAGTGTAGTTAGTGGTGTTGTTAGTGGTATTGTTGGTGGTGTAGTTAGTGGTGTAGTTAGTGGTGTAGTTAGTGGTGTAGTTAGTGGTGTAGTTAGTGGTGTTGTTAGTGTAGTAGTTAGTGGTGTAGTTAGTGGTGTAGTTAGTGGTGTTGTTAGTGGTGTTATTAGTGGTGTAGTTAGTGGTGTAGTTAGTGATGTTGTTAGTGGTGTAGTTAGTGGTGTAGTTAGTGGTGTTGTTAGTGGTGTAGTTAGTGGTGTTGTTAGTGGTGTAGTTAGTGGTTTAGTTAGTGGTGTAGTTAGTGGTGTTATTAGTGGCGTAGTTAGTGGTGTAGTTAGTGGTGTTGTTAGTGGTGTAGTTAGTGGTGTTATTAGTGGCGTAGTTAGTGGTGTAGTTAGTGGTGTTGTTAGTGGTGTAGTTAGTGGTGTAGTTAGTGGTGTAGTTAGTGGTGTAGTTAGTGGTGTAGTTAGTGGTGGTCGGGTTTGGGTGAATTCGAGGTTAAGATGTTAAGATAGCCGAAAATAGAAATAATCTAGAAATAAAATTAAACTAATTAAACAAACAAATATGAATATAAATACTCGGGTTATTAATTATTAACTATAACTATTTATCCTTAACAAATGAATGACTAACTTTAGAACCCTGTATAATGAAGTGTTTATGACCATTGCAATAGGCAGAAAGAACATATTGCATCTGTCCGGTTTTCTTGTCTTTCGACTGCCGTACCAAGAAGTCTCCATTGTTTTTTAAAAGTCTTTGCACGTCCTCTCGAGGCATTACCCCATGAAACCAACCCTCCTCCTCGAGTTCAGTATGCTAGAGGTGAAAGATTAATGGAAAATGTATTCCTATATCAATGAATTTTTAAACGAATATTATGAATACACGATAAGCCTGAAAACGCGAATATATATAACTACCAGATAGCAATGGTTACATCAATAGCTACACCAATGGCTACACCAATGTCTACACCAATGGCTACACCAATGGCTACACCAATAGCTACACCAATAGCTACACCAATGGCTACACTAATGGCTACACCAATGGCTACACCAATAGCTACACCAATGGCTACACCAATGGCTACACCAATGGCTACACCAATGGCTACACCAATGGCTACACCAATGGCTACACCAATAGTTACACCAATAGCTACACCAATGGCTACACCAATGGCTACAACGAGTGCGCAGTTATCCAAAACCATGGTAGAAGGTGTAGTTCCGTTGGCAATCTGAGGGATTGTCGCCGAGTTTGCCGAGATTTCCGAGGGAAGGGAGGATGTGGTCGTAGAGTGATTGGAATTCGACCACGGCTTCATAACGGGCGGTTTCAGGGCCGCTGTGTGTGGTCGAGATCGACGTTGTAAAGAAAGTGGCGGCGATGAGGATTTCAACATTTACTCAACAACTTATAAATTGAGAAAGAAAAAAAGGTAACTTCGGGTTACAAAATCCCGACCCTTCGCGGAAAGCTTTATGAAGAGGAAATAAAATGCAAACATTTTTCCTCGAGGCTGTGCGCCGGCGGGATAATAGCGTCGATGTCTTCTCCTACGACGTAATCGCCGCTGTCGTCGACAACCGACGAGTCGTTGACAACCGACGAGTCGTTGACAACCGTCGACAACGAATCACTAGGTTTCGCGATGGTAGCGTCGGCGGCGTCGGTATTGACGGTGGTGGTCGTCGTGGTGGTGGTGGCAGTGGGGGCAGTGGGGCCCGGAGAAATGGTGTCCACCGCGACAGCCTTATGCTTCATCGAGTCATCGTCGGTGGATATGAAGTCCCTGGATGGAAAACTCCATTGTTAAAGGGTTTTATTTTTGGTAATATTTTAGGAGAGATCAGGCAAAATATAGAAAATTAAATATTTTATATTCAGCAAAATTATGAATGACATTTTTATTGCAAAGTTCTAAAAAGATATTTGATTTCAATATTAATTAAAACTTATTTTAGGAACATTTTTGTAACAATAATAATCGCTACATAAAATTTTAAATAGAATTTCAAAATAGAAATAATTATCAGCGGAACAAATGCAGACTTTTTGGGAATGGGAGGACTATTTGTGGAGTCCCTTCGGAATGGGTTGTGCCGCGAAAACCTTAATCGCACCATACCTGTCAATGTGAGAATGTTTATATATAATATGGATGTAAAATATAGGTATATATATATATTAAGAATAAATAGTAAATATATAATATATATATAATATTGCCCTATAAAATAGAGAATGATAAAATGATTTAGTCAAAATAGATTATAAGTTTGCATGTGGTCATGTTTTATATCCGTAAACTATAAACCTGAGATGTTATGGGCTTTATCCGTAACAACGTGTTTCATTCTTTGAACGCTAGTCTCTTCATAAACCTAGTTAAATAGTAATGGCTACATTCTAGGTGTTCTGGGTCATTATCTGGGTCATTATCTGAGTCATTATATGGGTCATTATCTGAGTCATTATCTGAGGGACATTATCTGAGTCATTATCTGAGGGACATTATCTGAGGCGTAATATTCCTGTGAGCAAAATAAACAAATGAGCATCATAACAAATAATAAATAAATCTAATAATATAAATACAATAATAACAATTACAGTGGAATACGAATATGAACCTAAATAGTCAGTATTAAGCTACTCAACTGTATTTAACTACTTAACATATAAGTTACACTAAGATCAACTCTAGAATACTACCCCATTAGTTCTTTGTTAGGTTAGTTGTAGTAAAAGCTTGGGATGATAAGAAAATATATATTTATATTTTACTATAATGACGAAATGTAATACAGTAATGCATATCAAAGATAACATGGGAATTCCATGTGTAATGTAATCCATATAGAATATAGTTATTAATAAACTATTAAGGAAAATGAGTGTGTGAGTGTGTGAGTGAGTGAGTGAGTGAGTGAGTGAGTGAGTAAGTGAGTGAGTAAGTGAGTGAGTGTGTGCGTGAGTGAGTGTGTGAGTGAATAAGTGAGTGTGTGAGTAAGTGAGTAAGTGAGTGAGTGAGTGTGTGAGTGAGTGAGTGAGTAAGTGAGTGAGTGTGTGGATGAGTAGGTAAGTGAGTAAGTAAGTGAGTGAGTGAGTATGTGAGTGAGTGAGTGAGTAAGTGAGTGCGTGAGTGAGTAAGTGAGTGAGTGTGTGAGTGAGTGAGTGAGTGAGTAAGTGAGTGAGTGAGTAGGTAAGTAAGTGAGTGAGTAAGTGAGTGAGTGAGTAAACCTGAAATGGAACAGAAGGAGTATTTCCATCAAGTGATGACAATGAGTGTTCACACTTCTCTTTCTCTGAATTCAATCTATCTTGAGAACATCTGATTGTCTCTAATTCATATTGGATGCATTCAATCTTACGGCGTTCCTCAAAAGCCTGCCATGAGATCACCAATAATTTACAAGGACATGGACATATTTTGCATTTAAAATCAATTATTCATCTAAATCTTGATATTTATATTTATTTTTTGATAAAATAATTATATATACATATATACACACACATATACACACACATATATACACACACATATACACACACATATACACACACACATATACACATATATATACACACATATTTACACATATATATACACACATATATACACATATATATACACATATATATATACACATATATATACACATATATATATACACATATATATATACACATATATATATACACATATATATACACATATATATATACACATATATATACACATATATATATACACATATATATATACACACATATATACATATATTTACCTGTATTTTTGTGTCAGATTTTTCTTTAAATTTCTCATACATTTTATTAAGTTGTTTTAATTCAGTGATTTTACTAGATTTGCGTTGGTCAATTTGAACAATTTTATTCTTGACATCGTTTAATCTATTGTTGTGAATTAATAAAAATAAACGAAAAAATAAATATATTATGAAATAATCATCAAATTTGCAATCAAAGAGGAAGTAAAGAATTAAAAAAGTAACCGAGTAATTAACATATCTATGGTTAGAGAGTCAACAATTAGCTTCTCATTATCAAGGGTTGAATCATAGGATTTCACAGTTGTGTCGTCAAGTTTATAATTAGTTCTAGGTACAAGAGTTGACCTGTAGGAAATTGATCAAATATGACATAAAGTTGTGTTAATTTCTATAAAATAAAATCAAAAACAAATATTGGATTTGATAAAATAAATGTTGATATGTTGTATTAAAGAAGTGTATTTAGTTCTGCTAAAAGTCTGCCAACTGACTTATAACAGTTGATGAAATGGTTATACTCTTCATCCGGACGTAACTGATCCACCAGCTCTCGAATTTCGCCATGAAAAGTCTTAAAAGTCGGAGAACTGTAGTCAGTCAACTGGGTGTAGTCAGTGAGTATGTCCTTGCTGTGTAGCGAGTGAGTGAAGGGTAGAGGTCATTGGCTTAATGAATGAGGTTAGAGGTCATTGACTAAGTGAGTGAAGGGTAGAGGTCATTGGCTTAATGAATGAGGTTAGAGGTCATTGGCTAAGTGAGTGAAGGGTAGAGGTTATTGGCTATGTAAGTGAAGGTGAGGTCATTGGCTATGTATATGAAGGTGAGGTCATTGGCTATGTAAATGAAGGTGAGGTCATTGGCTATGTAAGTGAAGGTGAGGTCATTGGCTATGTAAATGAAGGTGAGGTCATTGGCTATGTAAATGAAGGTGAGGTCATTGGCTATGTAAATGAAGGTGAGGTCATTGGCTATGTAAGTGAAGGTGAGGTTATTGGCTATGTAAATGAAGGTGAGGTCATTGGCTATGTAAGTGAAGGTCATGTCATTGGCTATGTAAGTGAAGGTGAGGTCATTGGCTATGTAAATGAAGGTGAGGTCATTGGCTATGTAAGTGAAGGTGAGGTTATTGGCTATGTAAGTGAAGGTCATGTCATTGGCTATGTAAGTGAAGGTGAGGTCATTGGCTATGTAAATGAAGGTGAGGTCATTGGCTATGTAAGTGAAGGTGAGGTTATTGGCTATGTAAATGAAGGTGAGGTCATTGGCTATGTAAGTGAAGGTCATGTCATTGGCTATGTAAGTGAAGGTGAGGTCATTGGCTATGTAAGTGAAGGTCATGTCATTGGCTATGTAAATGAAGGTGAGGTCATTGGCTATGTAAATGAAGGTGAGGTCATTGGCTATGTAAATGAAGGTGAGGTCATTGGCTATGTAAGTGAAGGTGAGGTCATTGGCTATGTAAGTGAAGGTCATGTCATTGGCTATGTAAATGAAGGTGAGGTCATTGGCTATGTAAATGAAGGTGAGGTCATTGGCTATGTAAATGAAGGTGAGGTCATTGGCTATGTAAATGAAGGTGAGGTCATTGGCTATGTAAATGAAGGTGAGGTCATTGGCTATGTAAATGAAGGTGAGGTCATTGGCTATGTAAATGAAGGTGAGGTCATTGGCTATGTAAATGAAGGTGAGGTCATTGGCTATGTAAATGAAGGTGAGGTCATTGGCTATGTAAATGAAGGTGAGGTCATTGGCTATGTAAATGAAGGTGAGGTCATTGGCTATGTAAATGAAGGTCAGGTCATTGGCTAAGTGAAGGTGAGGTCATTGGCTATGTAAATGAAGGTCAGGTCATTGGCTATGTAAGTGAAGGTCAGGTCATTGGCTAAGTGAAGGTGAGGTCATTGGCTATGTAAGTGAAGGTCAGGTCATTGGCTATGTAAATGAAGGTCATGTCATTGGCTATGTAAGTGAAGGTCAGGTCATTGGCTAAGTGAAGGTCAGGTCATTGGCTAAGTGAAGGTGAGGTCATTGGCTATGTAAGTGAAGGTCATGTCATTGGCTATGTAAGTGAAGGTGAGGTCATTGGCTATGTAAATGAAGGTGAGGTCATTGGCTATGTAAATGAAGGTCAGGTCATTGGCTATGTAAGTGAAGGTCAGGTCATTGGCTATGTAAATGAAGGTGAGGTCATTGGCTATGTAAGTGAAGGTGAGGTTATTGGCTATGTAAATGAAGGTGAGGTCATTGGCTATGTAAGTGAAGGTCATGTCATTGGCTATGTAAGTGAAGGTGAGGTCATTGGCTATGTAAGTGAAGGTCATGTCATTGGCTATGTAAATGAAGGTGAGGTCATTGGCTATGTAAATGAAGGTGAGGTCATTGGCTATGTAAATGAAGGTGAGGTCATTGGCTATGTAAGTGAAGGTGAGGTCATTGGCTATGTAAATGAAGGTGAGGTCATTGGCTATGTAAATGAAGGTGAGGTCATTGGCTATGTAAATGAAGGTGAGGTCATTGGCTATGTAAATGAAGGTGAGGTCATTGGCTATGTAAATGAAGGTGAGGTCATTGGCTATGTAAATGAAGGTGAGGTCATTGGCTATGTAAATGAAGGTGAGGTCATTGGCTATGTAAATGAAGGTGAGGTCATTGGCTATGTAAATGAAGGTCAGGTCATTGGCTAAGTGAAGGTGAGGTCATTGGCTATGTAAATGAAGGTCAGGTCATTGGCTATGTAAGTGAAGGTCAGGTCATTGGCTAAGTGAAGGTGAGGTCATTGGCTATGTAAGTGAAGGTCAGGTCATTGGCTATGTAAATGAAGGTCATGTCATTGGCTATGTAAGTGAAGGTCAGGTCATTGGCTAAGTGAAGGTCAGGTCATTGGCTAAGTGAAGGTGAGGTCATTGGCTATGTAAGTGAAGGTCATGTCATTGGCTATGTAAGTGAAGGTGAGGTCATTGGCTATGTAAATGAAGGTGAGGTCATTGGCTATGTAAATGAAGGTCAGGTCATTGGCTATGTAAGTGAAGGTCAGGTCATTGGCAATGTAAGTGAAGGTGAGGTCATTGGCTATGTAAATGAAGGTGAGGTCATTGGCTATGTAAATGAAGGTCATGTCATTGGCTATGTAAGTGAAGGTGAGGTCATTGGCTAAGTGAAGGTGAGGTCATTGGCTATGTAAGTGAAGGTGAGGTCATTGGCTATGTAAATGAAGGTCATGTCATTGGCTATGTAAGTGAAGGTCAGGTCATTGGCTAAGTGAAGGTCAGGTCATTGGCTATGTAAGTGAAGGTGAGGTCATTGGCTATGTAAATGAAGGTGAGGTCATTGGCTATGTAAATGAAGGTCATGTCATTGGCTATGTAAGTGAAGGTCAGGTCATTGGCTAAGTGAAGGTCAGGTCATTGGCTATGTAAGTGAAGGTCATGTCATTGGCTATGTAAGTGAAGGTCAGGTCATTGGCTAAGTGAAGGTGAGGTCATTGGCTATGTAAGTGAAGGTGAGGTCATTGGCTATGTAAATGAAGGTCATGTCATTGGCTATGTAAGTGAAGGTCAGGTCATTGGCTAAGTGAAGGTCAGGTCATTGGCTAAGTGAAGGTCAGGTCATTGGCTATGTAAGTGAAGGTCATGTCATTGGCTATGTAAGTGAAGGTGAGGTCATTGGCTATGTAAATGAAGGTGAGGTCATTGGCTATGTAAGTGAAGGTCATGTCATTGGCTATGTAAGTGAAGGTCAGGTCATTGGCAATGTAAGTGAAGGTGAGGTCATTGGCTATGTAAATGAAGGTGAGGTCATTGGCTATGTAAGTGAAGGTCAGGTCATTGGCAATGTAAGTGAAGATAGAAGCCATGTCTCACACAATTCTTTACTAACATTTGTTGAGCAAAATTTTCCTGCGTATTTTGTTGAAAGTCCAAAAGATGAGGATAAATTTCCTATATGGGTTTATATTATTGATTACAAGGTTACTTTAAGAATAGGTTTGTATACTAACATTGACCTGTTGACCTTGAAAACAGTTGAAATCGTTCATCTTCATCACCTGATCATTATGCAACAAGTGTAGATTCTTGCGTAACCGGTTTAGTTTCATCTCCGACTCTCTCCTCCTCTGGGCACTCTTCCCTATAACGCAATGAGTTTGTAGAGCTGGAGAAAATAAGGGGTAGAGAAAATATTGGGTTTAGAATTAGGAGTTAGAATACATAAGGGGTAGATAATTAAGAGTTAGTGTACATAAGGGGTAGATAATTAGGAGTTAGTGTACATAAGGGGTAGATAATTAGGAGTTAGTGTACATAAGGGGTAGATAATTAGGAGTTAGTGTACATAAGGGGTAGATAATTAGGAGTTAGTGTACATAAGGGGTAGAGAATTAGGAGTTAGTGTACATAAGGGGTAGAGAATTAGGAGTTAGTGTACATAAGGGGTAGAGAATTAGGAGTTAGTGTACATAAGGGTTAAAGTGAATACATATTGCAAGATCAAGTTAGAAGTTAAAGAAGAATTTATGTAAAGCGATTAGAAAGTGAATTAGATCATCTAGAAGATGAGATAGAAAGAGGTTAGGTTAGTGAATTAGATCATCTAGTAGATGAGATAGAAAGAGGTTAGGTTAGTGAATTAGATCATCTAGTAGATGAGATAGAAAGAGGTTAGGTTAGTGAATTAGATCATCTAGTAGATGAGATAGAAAGAGGTTAGGTTAGTGAATTAGATCATCTAGTAGATGAGATAGAAAGAGGTTAGGTTAGTGAATTAGATCATCTAGTAGATGAGATAGAAAGAGGTTAGGTTAGTGAATTAGATCATCTAGTAGATGAGATAGAAAGAGGTTAGGTTAGTGAATTAGATCATCTAGAAGATGGTCTAGAAGGTTACAAAGGTAGGAGGTAGCAAACAAAAATGAATGGATTAGCAAATTTATGAAAGCACAAATCCAAATGCAGATATAGAAAAAATCAACATAAAAGAGAAAACATATAAACATGTCTTTTACAGACTTTTACATGCATATGAAGCTACAGTAAATACATTAACGTGATTAAGATATAACATTTAGCGTTAGCAAATATTGATTGAAAAAGTCTTTATTTTACTCTAAATACATTAGAATCTAAGACTGAATGTAAATTAAAGCTTACTTATTAAAAAAGTTTATTTGATGAAAATAAAGAATGTTTAATATTAGAGCATTTAATTATATATTTTTTTGTAGGATATTTTAGCAAGATTCATTTAAATCTATGAAACATTGAATCTGCAGCAAATTTCACGACGAAATTTGAAAATGTAGTTTCGTTGGATTCGAACGCCTCCTGGGTAATTATTTTTTCCTTGTAAATGACGCAGAATTCTCATGGAAATTAAAACCAAACTAGTTTTGCTATTTTCAATAAAAGTTAGACAAAATTCGAGACTTCTAACAATATTCGTATTTAATAAATATTAAATTCAAATATCGCTTGATTTTATAAAGTAATTATAATTTGAGTTTCCAATATAATCACTTTAAGAATTGTCTGTAATGTATCCAATAGATTATATGGGATTCCAAAAATATGTAACATCAAAATGGATATAAAAGATATCTATTCTAAAAACTACTTATTTTCCTGGATATTCTGTATATTAATTTGAAATAAAATCAAATAAGTTTATTAACAAATTTAATTTTATCAAATTTAACTTTAAGTCACAATTTTGCAATATTAAACACGGCACCAACAAAACAACGTCAATGATAAATTTTTTTCATAATTATTTTTGTTGTCGATTCGATGTTATTTCCATATATATGACATTCTCTGTTACAGTAAATAAATGAATGCACCGTGGAGGTAAACATTAGTATCTATTAACATATAAAACAATATAGATATATCTGAATTTAATACTCAATAAACTCTCTTCACTAGATTTATAAATCTAAACATAATATATAATAGACTAATTTCTAGAGTCTATGAAATACGACAATGAAAACTAGATACGTTCTTTGTGCAGAGGTATCCACAATAAATATAGCAGCGACAGTCTAACAAAACAATAACCTTTATATCACAATGATAAGATGGCTAAAACAACAATAGTCTGTCAAACACAGATATGGCAAATAATATGGCCATAGGTTAAAAGAACCACCTCTAAAGGAAGTAGAAGATACTAAACAACCACTCTTACCATGAGGAGAGTCGGCTGTGTGATAGATTAGGGTTAGGAGTTAGGGTAGGGGTTAGAGTAGGGGTTAGGGTAGTAGTTAGGGTAGGAGTTAGGGTAGGAGTTAGAGTAGGAGTTAGGGTAGAAGTTGGAGTAGGAGTTAGGGTAGGGGTTAGGGTAGGGGTTAGAGTAGGGGTTAGAGTAGGGGTTAGGGTAGTAGTTAGGGTAGGAGTTAGGGTAGGAGTTAGGGTAGGGGTTAGGGTAGTAGTTAGGGTAGGAGTTAAAGTAGAGGTTAGGGTAGGAGTTAGGGTAGAAGTTGGAGTAGGAGTTAGAGTAGGAGTTAGGGTAGGAGTTAGGGTAGGAGTTAGGGTAGGAGTTAGGGTAGGAGTTAGAGTAGGGGTTAGAGTAGGAGTTAGAGTAGGAGTTAGAGTAGGAGTTAGGGTAGGAGTTAGGGTAGGAGTTAGGGTAGTAGTTAGGGTAGTAGTTAGGGTAGGAGTTAGGTTAGGAGTTAGGGTAGGAGTTAGAGTAGGAGTTAGGGTAGTAGTTAGGGTAGTAGTTAGGGCAGGAGTTAGGGCAGTAGTTAGGGTAGGAGTTAGAGTAGGAGTTAGAGCAGGAGTTAGGGTAGGAGTTAGAGTAGGGGTTAGGGTAGGAGTTAGAGTAGTAGTTAGGATAGGAGTTAGGGTAGGAGTTAGAGTAGGAGTTAGAGTAGGAGTTAGAGTAGGGGTTAGGGTAGTAGTTAGGATAGGAGTTAGGGTAGTAGTTAGGGTGGTAGTTAGAGTAGGGGTTAGGGTAGTAGTTAGGGTAGGAGTTAGGGTAGGAGTTAGAGTAGGAGTTAGAGTAGGGGTTAGGGTAGGAGTTAGGGTAGGAGTTAGAGTAGGAGTTAGAGTAGGGGTTAGGGTAGGAGTTAGGGTAGTAGTTAGAGTAGGAGTTATAGTAGGGGTTAGGGTAGGAGTTAGGGTAGGAGTTAGGGTAGGAGTTAGGGTAGTAGTTAGGGTAGTAGTTAGGGTAGGAGTTAGGATAGTAGTTAGGGTAGTAGTTAGGGTAGTAGTTAGGGTAGTAGTTAGGGTAGTAGTTAGGGTAGTAGTTAGGGTAGTAGTTAGGGTAGTAGTTAGGGTAGTAGTTAGGGTAGTAGTTAGGGTAGGAGTTAGGGTAGGAGTTAGGTTAGCAGTTAGGGAAGTAGTTAGAGTAATAGTTAGGATAGTAGTTAGGGTAGTAGTTAGGGTAGTAGTTAGGGTAGTAGTTAGGGTAGTAGTTAGGGTAGGAGTTAGGGTAGGAGTTAAGTTAGTAGTTAGGGTAGTAGTTAGGGTAGTAGTTAGGGTAGTAGTTAGGGTAGGAGTTAGGGTAGGAGTTAAGTTAGCAGTTAGGGAAGTAGTTAGGGTAATAGTTAGGATAGTAGTTATGGTAGTAGTTAGGGTAGTAGTTAGGGTAGTAGTTAGGGTAGTAGTTAGGGTAGTAGTTAGGGTAGTAGTTAGGGTAGTAGTTAGGGTAGTAGTTAGGGTAGGAGTTAGGGTAGGAGTTAGGGTAGTAGTTAGGGTAGGAGTTAGGGTAGGAGTTAGGGTAGGAGTTAGGTTAGCAGTTAGGGAAGTAGTTAGGGAAGTAGTTAGGGTAATAGTTAGGATAGTAGTTAGGGTAGTAGTTAGGGTAGTAGTTAGGGTAGGAGTTAGGGTAGGAGTTAGGGTAGGAGTTAGGGTAGGAGTTAGGGTAGTAGTTAGGGTAGTAGTTAGGGTAGTAGTTAGGGTAGGAGTTAGGTTAGCAGTTAGGGAAGTAGTTAGGGTAATAGTTAGGATAGTAGTTAGGGTAATAGTTAGGGTAGTAGTTAGGGTAGTAGTTAGGGTAGGAGTTAGTGTAGGAGTTAGAGCTGGAAATTAGAGTTTTTTAGTTTAAAAATAAGCACATTAATGTCAAGCAATATTTAAATAGAATATAAAAGTTAGATTTTTTTTAAAAATGTAAATTCAAAATTAAAATAGATAAATAAAGTATTAAAATATTAAAAGTAAAGTTACTTATGCTTAAGTATTAGATATTAAGCTATAATTATTCCATGGAAAAAATGGATAAGTAAAATGCAATACTTTTGTATTTTAAATAGAAAAGGTCTATAAATAAATAATAAATAAATAATGAAATAGTTAATCAAGATAATCTAAAACTAAATCATTTGTATTATGACTAATTGTATGAATTATTTCATAACACATATTATAGCAAAGAGAGAGATTGCTTAAAGAGATTGCTTAATAGAATCTGGAATATTATCGGATATATATGAGATATAATGCAATAAAAAGTGTAAAAGGTTAGTGTAGGTTAGGCTAAACCTTTTGACTCCATTTCGGTTATTTTCATTTTCTCGTTAGCAATTTTTGAAATCAGTTTATGATATTCTGTATCACCTTGCATGATTGCATCATGCGTCTATTACATAATTGTATTACTGTTACATAACTAAATATGAGTTATAAATAATATTTACATCTATAGTTAGTGTATGTTTAATGAAGAGTGAGAACATTTTCAGAGATATAGGAAATAATATCTAGGTATAGGGAGAGGTGTAGATAGAGGTGTAGGGTGAGATGTAGAGTGAGGTGTAGGGGGAGGTGTAGATAGAGGTGTAGGGAATGTGTAGGGGGAGATGTAGATAGAGGTGTAGGGGGAGGTGTAGGGGGAGGTGTAGGATATGCGTAGGGGGAGATGTAGAGTGAGGTGTAGGGGGAGGTGTAGAGGGAAGTGTAGGGGGAGGTGTAGGGGGAGGTGTAGGGGGAGATGTAGAGTGAGGTGTAGGGGATGTGTAGGGGGAGATGTGTAGGGGGAGATGTAGAGTGAGGTGTAGAGTGAGGTGTATGTGGAGGTGTAGGGGGAGGTGTAGGGGGAGGTGTAGGGGGAGGTGTAGGGGGAGGTGTAGGGGGAGGTGTAGGGGGAGGTGTAGGGGGAGGTGTAGGGGGAGGTGTAGGGGGAGGTGTAGGGGGAGGTGTAGGGGGAGGTGTAGGGGGAGGTGTAGGGGGAGGTGTAGGGGGAGGTGTAGGGGGAGGTGTAGGGGGAGGTGTAGGGGGAGGTGTAGGGGGAGGTGTAGGGGGAGGTGTAGGGGGAGGTGTAGGGGGAGGTGTAGGGGGAGGTGTAGGGGGAGGTGTAGGGGGAGGTGTAGGGGGAGGTGTAGGGGGAGGTGTAGGGGGAGGTGTAGGGGGAGGTGTAGTGGGAGGTGTAGGGGGAGGTGTAGGGGATGTGTAGGGGGAGATGTGTAGGGGGAGATGTGTAGGGGGATATGTAGAGTGAGGTGTAGGGGATGTGTAGGGGGAGATGTGTAGGGGGAGATGTAGAGTGAGGTGTAGAGTAAGGTGTATGTGGAGGTGTAGGGGAGGTGTAGGGGATGTGTAGGGGAGGTGTAGGGGAGGTGTAGGGGAGGTGTAGGGGGAGGCGTGGGGGGAGGCGTAGGGGGAGGTGTAGGGGGAGGTGTAGGGGGAGGTGTAGGGGGAGGTGTAGGTGGAGGTGTAGGGGGAGGTGTAGGGGGAGGTGTAGGGGGAGGTGTAGGGGGAGGTGTAGGGGGAGGTGTAGAGGGAGGTGAGGGGGAGGTGTAGGGGAGGTGTAGGGGGAGGTGTAGGGGGAGGTGTAGGGGGAGGTGTAGAGGGAGGTGTAGAGGGAGGTGTAGGGGAGGTGTAGGGGGATGTGTAGGGGGATGTGTAGGGGGAGGTGTAGGGGATGTGTAGGGGGAGATGTGTAGGGGGAGATGTGTAGGGGGAGATGTGTAGGAGGATATGTAGAGTGAGGTGTAGAGTGAGGTGTAGGTGGAGGTATAGGGGGAGATGTAGAGTGAGGTGTAGAGTGAGGTGTAGGTGGAGGTATAGGGGGAGATGTGTAGGGGAGATGTGTAGGGGGAGATGTGTAGGGGGAGATGTAGAGTGAGGTGTAGAGTGTGGTGTATGTGGAGGTATAGGGGATGTGTAGGGGGAGATGCAGAGTGAGGTGTAGGTGGAGGTGTAGGGGGAGATATGTAGGGGGAGATGTAGAGTGAGGTGTAGAGTGAGGTGTAGGTGGAGGTGTAGGGGGAGATATGTAGGGGGAGATGCAGAGGGAGGTGTAGGGGATGTGTAGGGGGAGATGTGTAGGGGGAGATGTGTAGGGGAGATGTAGAGTGAGGTGTAGAGTGAGGTGTAGGTGGAGGTGTAGGGGATGTGTGGGGGGAGATGCAGAGGGAGGTGTAGGGGAGGTGTAGGGGATGTGTAGGGGGAGATGTGTAGGGGGAGATGTAGAGTGAGGTGTAGAGTGAGGTGTATGTGGAAGTGTAGGGGATGTGTAGGGGGAGATGCAGAGGGATGTGTAGGGGATGTGTAGGGGGAGATGTGTAGGGGGAGATGTAGAGTGAGGTGTAGATTGAGGTGTAGGTGCAGGTGTAGGGGGAGATGTGTAGGGGGAGATGCAGAGGGAGGTGTAAGGGGATGTTTAGGGGGAGATGTGTAGGGGGAGATGTAGAGTGAGGTGTAGAGTGAGGTGTAGGTGTAGGTGGAGGTATAGGGGGAGATGTGTAGGGGAGATGTGTAGGGGGAGATGTAGAGTGAGGTGTAGAGTGAGGTGTAGGTGGAGGTGTAGAGGGAGATGTAGGGGGAGGTGTAGAGGGAAGTGTAGGGGGAGGTGTAGAGGGAGATGTTAGGGAAGTGTAAGGGGAGGTGTAGGGGGGTTTAGGAGGTCTGTAGGTGGAGGTGTAGGGGGAGATGTAGGGGGAGATGTAGAGTGAGGTATAGAGTAAGGTGTAGAGGGAAGTGTAGGGGGAGGTGTGTAGGGGGAGATGTGTAGGGGGAGATGTAGAGGGAGATGTAGGTGGAGGTGTAGGTGGAGGTATAGAGTAAGGTGTAGGTGGAGGTGTAGAGTGAGGTGTAGAGTGAGGTATAGAGTAAGGTGTAGGTGGAGGTGTAGGTGGAGGTATAGAGTAAGGTGTAGGGGGAGATGTAGAGTGAGGTATAGAGTAAGGTGTAGGTGGAGGTGTAGAGTGAGGTATAGAGTAAGGTGTAGGTGTAGGTGTAGGGGGAGGTATAGAGTAAGGTGTAGAGTGAGGTATAGAGTAAGGTGTAGGTGGAGGTGTAGGTGGAGATGTAGAGTGAGGTATAGAGTAAGGTGTAGGTGGAGGTGTAGGTGGAGGTATAGAGTAAGGTGTAGGGGGAGATGTAGAGTGAGGTATAGAGTAAGGTGTAGGTGGAGGTGTAGAGTGAGGTATAGAGTAAGGTGTAGGTGTAGGTGTAGGGGGAGGTATATAGTAAGGTGTAGAGTGAGGTATAGAGTAAGGTGTAGAGGGATGTGTAGGTGGAGATGTAGAGTGAGGTATAGAGTGAGGTATAGAGTGAGGTATAGAGTAAGGTATAGAGTAAGGTGTAGAGGGAGGTGTAGGTGGAGGTGTAGAAGGAGATATAAAGGAAGGTGTAGGTGTAGAGTAAGGTATAGGAGGAGATATAAATGAAGGGGATGTAATAAGTATATAACATACCTTCGTGTATATAGAGTCGTGACTAGATATTTCTTGCCTGTACCAGTCAAGAGAAGCTAACTTATCGCTGTGTAATCTCACAATTCTATCTAATGTCACCCCGCACATCTTATCAGCATTACTCTGTATCAGATTGATGATGGCTTCCGTACGTTTGATGATCCCATTCCATGCCTTAAGATAAGATAGGATGAATATGTGAGATATAGGGAGAGGAAGGGAGAGAGGAAGGTAGGTAAGGGTATTGTTTATATTATAAATAAACATTGATGCTTAGTCATAATTGATTATATTATATTTATTATTATCTTTATAATTATATTATTTTTGTTACCTATTTAATTATATTATATTTTTTTATTATTAATTTAATTATATTATATATTTAGTTATATTATGTTTGTTATTATCTATTCATTACATTACATGTTATTATCTATTGTATTTAATTATCAGTTTATCTGTTTTTTCTCACTCATGATAATATCTTTCCAAACAGAAATCATTTGTTTGTATAAATAAAATAATATCAAAACAAAAGACTATTCAAATGTTAGAAAAGAAATCGTCAACTTCTCTTGCTTCAAAACCTATTATAGGAATTATGTTCCACCAAACTCCATCCCCTCTACTCCACTCTACTCCACTCGAGCCCCATTACCTTGTAAGTGTGCGAGGCCCGTATGGAGTCGCCTATCCGGGTGTCGTAGGTGGCTAGGGGCCCGGAATCGTAACGCTTCGCATGCTGAACAAGAGATCCGAGAGAAGCGGAATAATCTCTGTCACATTTTATGCGCTGGGCAACACATCTCCTTATACAGTCAAGCAACGAACATTCAGCCTCTTGCAAAGACACTACAGCGGGATAGGTCTTGGGGTCGAGGAGTTCAGCACGGAAACGCATCTGATGAGAGGAGAGAACATCGTTGTGAGAGGGGAGAGGAGAGGAGAGGAGAGGAGAGGAGAGGAGAGGAGAGGAGAGGAGAGGAGAGGAGAGGAGAGGAGAGGAGAGGAGAGGAGAGGAGAGGAGAGGAGAGGAGAGGAGAGGAGAGGAGAGGAGAGGAGAGGAGAGGAGAGGAGAGGAGAGGAGAGGAGAGGAGAGGAGAGGAGAGGAGAGGAGAGGAGAGGAGAGGAGAGGAGAGGAGAGGAGAGGAGAGGAGAGGAGAGGAGAGGAGAGGAGAGGAGAGGAGAGGAGAGGAGAGGAGAGGAGAGGAGAGGAGAGGAGAGGAGAGGAGAGGAGAGGAGAGGAGAGGAGAGGAGAGGAGAGGAGAGGAGAGGAGAGGAGAGGAGAGGAGAGGAGAGGAGAGGAGAGGAGAGGAGAGGAGAGGAGAGGAGAGGAGAGGAGAGGAGAGGAGAGGAGAGGAGAGGAGAGGAGAGGAGAGGAGTCACAATTTGAAATATTATTGTAAATTTTATATATATAATAACATAATCAAAGATACATATACATATCTATATATAAATATATATAAATACACATCACATATATTGTTGTAATAGAGAAATAGTTTGTAGTCTAAATGTAGATAAAAATCAGCAAAGGAAATATATTAACAGAAAATCACATAATACACTGGCAGAGCAGTCCTTTTCTAAAGTTAATTACATGGTATAAACACTGTGTTCTATACACTGTGGGTCACATGTGTGAGGTGTAGGAGCTTGTGGCCGATGGAGTGGTGCAAGTGTGTGTGTGTGTGTGTGTGTATGTGTGTGTGTGTGTGTGTGTGTGTGTAGATGTATAGGTAAATATTTATATGTATGTGAGATTATATAACATTTACATTAGTCAGGAAATAAAATAATTAATTGGAATTCTATAACAATAAATTTGTATATTAATCAATGATAAATTGGGGATATGGTAGTGTGGGGATATGGTAGTGTGGGGTTATGGTAGTATGGGGTTATGGTAGTGTGGGGATATGGTAGTATGGGGTTATGGTAGTATTGAAATATGGTAGTATGGGGATATGGTAGTACAGGGGTATAGTAGTGTGGGCATATGGTAGTGTGGGGATATGGTAGTGTGGGGATATGGTAGTGTGGGGATATGGTAGTGTGGGGATATGGTAGTATGGGGATATGGTAGTGTGGGGATATGGTAGTGTAGGGTTATGGTAGTGTGGGGTTATGGTAGTGTAGGGGATATGGTAGTGTGGGGATATGGTAGTGTGGGGTTATGGTAGTATGGGGATATAGTAGTGTGGGCATATGGTAGTGTGGGGATATGGTAGTGTGGGGATATGGTAGCGTGGGGATATGGTAGTGTGGGGTTATGGTAGTGTGGGCATATGGTAGTGTGGGGATATGGTAGTATGGGGATATGGTAGTGTGGGGATATGGTAGTGTAGGGTTATGGTAGTGTGGGGTTATGGTAGTGTAGGGGATATGGTAGTGTGGGGATATGGTAGTGTGGGGATATGGTAGTGTAGGGATATGGTAGTGTGGGGATATGGTAGTGTGGGGATATGGTAGTGTGGGGTTATGGTAGTATGGGGATATAGTAGTGTGGGCATATGGTAGTGTAGGGTTATGGTAGTGTGGGGTTATGGTAGTGTAGGGGATATGGTAGTGTGGGGATATGGTAGTGTGGGGTTATGGTAGTATGGGGATATAGTAGTGTGGGCATATGGTAGTGTAGGGTTATGGTAGTGTGGGGTTATGGTAGTGTAGGGGATATGGTAGTGTGGGGATATGGTAGTGTGGGGTTATGGTAGTATGGGGATATAGTAGTGTGGGCATATGGTAGTGTGGGGATATGGTAGTGTGGGGATATGGTAGTGTAGGGTTATGGTAGTGTGGGGTTATGGTAGTATGGGGATATGGTAGTGTAGGGGATATGGTAGTGTGGGGATATGGTAGTGTGGGGTTATGGTAGTATGGGGATATAGTAGTATGGGGTTATGGTAGTGTGGGGATATGGTAGTGGGGGATATGGTAGTGTGGGGATATGGTTGTGTGGGGATATGGTAGTGTGGGGATATGATAGTGTGGGGATATGGTAGTGTGGGGATATGGTAGTGTGGGGTTATGGTAGTGTGGGGATATGGTAGCGTGGGGATATAGTAGTGTGTAGATATGGTAGTATGGGGATATGGTAGTATGGGATTATGGTAGTATGGGGATATGATAGTGTGGGGATATGGTAGTGTGGGGATATGGTAGTGTGGGGATATGGTAGTGTGGGGTTATGGTAGTGTGGGGATATGGTAGTATGGGATTATGGTAGTATGGGGATATGGTAGTGTGGTGATATGGTAGTGTGGGGATATGGTAGTATGGGGGTATAGTAGTACAGGGGTATAGTAGTGTGGGGATATGGTAGTGTGGGGATATGGTAGTATGGGGATATGGTAGTATGGGGATATGGTAGTGTGGGGATATGGTAGTGTGGGGATATGGTAGTGTGGGGATATGGTAGTGTGGGGATATGGTAGTATGGGGATATGGTAGTGTGGGGATATGGTAGTGTGGGGTTATGGTAGTATGGGGATATGGTAGTGTGGGGATATGGTAGTATGGGGATATGGTAGTATGGGGATATGGTAGTGTAGGGATATGGTAGTGTGGGGATATGGTAGTGTGGGGATATGGTAGTGTGGGGATATGGTAGTGTGGGGATATGGTAGTGTGGGGATATGGTAGTGTGGGGTTATGGTAGTGTGGGGATATGGTAGTGTGGGGATATGGTAGTGTGGGGATATGGTAGTGTGGGGATATGGTAGTGTGGGGATATGGTAGTGTGGGGATATGGTAGTGTGGGGATATGGTAGTGTGGGGATATGGTAGTGTGGGGATATGGTAGTGTGGGGATATGGTAGTGTGGGGTTATGGTAGTGTGGGGATATGGTAGTGTGGGGATATGGTAGTGTGGGGATATGGTAGTGTGGGGATATGGTAGTGTGGGGATATAGTAGTGTGGGGTTATGGTAGTGTGGGAATATGGTAGTGTGGGGTTATGGTAGTGTGGGAATATGGTAGTGTGGGGTTATGGTAGTGTGGTAATATGGTAGTGTGGGGTTATGGTAGTGTGGGAATATGGTAGTGTGGGGTTATGGTAGTGTGGGAATATGGTAATGTGGGGTTATGGTAGTGTGGGGTTATGGTAGTATTAGTTCCTATAAATTCACTGCATAAATTCGTCAATTTTACATTGTAAAAGATTTCCATATTAATATATTTTACAAAATGATGTAAAATAATACTAATAATGTATAATATATTATAAAATATATGTAAACTAATAGACAGAACTAATATAAAGTGGTCAGAACCAATATATAGTGGTCAGAACCAATATATAGTGGTCAGAACCAATATATAGTGGTTAGAAGTAATATATAGTGGTCAGAAGTAATATATAGTGGTCAGAACCAATACATAGTGGTCAGAAGTAATATATAGTGGTCAGAACCAATATATAATGATCAGAAGAAATATATAGTGGTCAGAACCAATATATAGTGGTCAGAAATAAAATGATAAATAGAATAAGTGCAGTTTAGATCAGATTTAGACAATACAAGGATTTCTATGAACTTTGGTGATTTTATAGATATAAAGCTAAAGAAAACATCTATAATTTATTTAATCTTAAAAAAATATATAAAATATGTTGTTATCATATTTTATTAATTTCTAATACTTTTTTAAATAATGATTACAAAATGGAAATATTAAATAAAATTATATAATTAATTCCTTGTTATGGAATCATTTGAATAAAGATCTCAGATTTAAGTAAACCAAATTTATAAACTATACAAATTGTTCTATCATTTTATGATGCACATTTTATGTTATTATACCTTAAATATACAGTTATTAGTGAGCAAAATAAACTTAGTAATAGTTTTTTAGGTTTTCTGACAAAAGTTATATTAATTTCACTAAATAGTTAAGTATTTCTAAATTAGTTTCTAAGCCAAAATTATGTTCTAGATATTCTTAATATTATATAATACTACTCATAAAAATAAACCATGTATTAAATAGTATATTTACCCTGGGTAGGAATGAAAGTTTAACTAACTATAGACTTTATGATTAAAAGTAATACATTCTCATCTATGTGTTATCTATTTTAAACTCAAATATATACTAAGCACTTTTCCTATTCAGTATAATATATACTATTAATTTATAATTCATATTCGAATTAATGTTTTTAAAACAAAACTAGGCAAATACATTATTATATAATCAGCCATAATTGGTACATAATCTGATAAGATATAATTGAATGTTTTGAATTTTTAACAAATTTATTTTTATTATATATATAATCGAATTAATATAATATTCTTACCCCAATCTTTTAAAATATATTTTCAAATATTAATATTTTGTTATCAATATTTATAATAATATGAGTATTAAACAAAGTTTAAAAGTAAGATATAGCAATCCTTATCTAGTTAATATGATTAATAATATATCATCCATATATTTCAAGGTGGTAATATCAATAACTGAAATATGTATTAAGAAATATATTCTAGCAAATAAACCTATAAATAAGAGTTATAATTAAAATGTTTTAACTATATTTGTTTACAAGTATGTAGGTTTAAATATCAACTTAATGATCCTTAATGAGTAATCAAAAGAAATAGTAAATATGTAAAATAAATAGAATATAATATCAAATTTTTAAATAATATGTAATAATATTCATACTAAATTTAATAATTTAATTGATTACATTATTTTATAAATAATAAAATGAATATATTTAAATGTATTATATTTATCAGCAATGTATTTTTTTAAGAAATATTCTATATTGTAATATGAGAGAATAATTGTAACATATATATATATAATATTATAATAAAATATTTAATATTTAAACTATACATATAAATATTAATTTCGAAAAATAATTAGTTCCAAAATAAATACGTACTATGATATCACTTCATTAGATAACTGTATTATTAATATCGTGAAAAACGTGTATAATAAATGAATTTTTTTTAAATATTGAATTCAAAAATATATATATTTTTGAATATTTAAATTTAAGTAATTTTTTTTTAATTTATGATTTTGAATCGTGTGGACTTTCAAAAATTAAAAAAAGTAAATAACCTTGAGTATATCGAATATATTATCCAATATTTATTAAACAATAACTCATACGCATAATGGTTAATTAAATAAAGTTTATTAACTTCCGTAAACTTAAATCTTGGAAATTTACGTCATTTTAAAATGGCAGATACAAAGATGATGAAATACAATTCTAAAAATAGATATTTTAATTTCTAAAACCCTACAAAGTGCAGTTAATCTATATATAAGTATATAGCTGTAAATGCGTAAGTATATATTGTATTGTTATGCTCACCTGTCGTAATATATCATTGCATCTATTTTAAATTAAATTCATTTTAGATATATATTCAACATAATATCTAAATTATCTATTTAAGTTAATCGATTGAAATAGAAATAAAACATATACATATATAGTTATATAATCTATCAAAGTCCGCATTATAATGTATTATTAAAAAATAAGCTTCGTAAGTTCACTGCATTAACAAATCTCTATAATATATACATTATATTATTGTTTGCAAAATAGAAACATATAAACATTCTATAAATTAACTCTATATTATATATAAATAAAATATAATCAAATACATAATTATTCATATCTCATTTTTACATCCTACTAAACCTAATCTCAAGGACAAAATAGCAATTGTCCCCATCTTCTTTCTCGTTAAAATATATATATCAACATTCGATATATATATATTAATATACAGCAAATAATCTTTATTTTTATTAATTATTAGATTGTATATCTTGTGTACAATTTGAGAATAATGATCATTTAGTCATATAATACTGTATACACAAAGATAATATAATATTACTATAATAATATTTATATTCACATCTAAAATATGTTTTCTTTATAGAGAAAAACAAACAAATATAAAATATTTGAGGTGTTGAACAATGGCAGCAATTACAACGTTTACTTACCAGTGAACCATGACGTCATAGTCCTAAAACAGATGAGATAAATCGCATGTGATGGGATTAGTATGTTAACGATATCGCGGTATGAGAATTGCACACTTGTTTACTCGTAGATGAGTAGTAGTTGTTGGCGAGCCTTGCGAAGCGATTCCTTCTTCCAGTCGAGGTACTGGCGAAAGATCGTCACGAATTGCCCGACGAACTGCTGGCGAATGTGTACATTGGTCCACAAAGACTCCGAGAGCGGCGTTTCGACGTCGTCGACTACGCTGCACAGGTCCACCAGAGGGAAGAGGGAGCTGCGATAATGAAGACGGGCATTGTGAAACATTCGTGATTCTAAATTCTTTACGCGAATGCTATTGTTAAAGTAAGCATACACGATAATAAACAAATAGGGAACATCTTATACATCATTCGGGAAATGCAACATACAATAAGAGGCGATTATCGCAAAGAACGAATGACTAAAGCAATTACAAACCTTTCTTCGTCTCCAGGATTTGAACTGGTAATGTCATTGGCAGTGAATTTGTGAATCAAACATTTTTTAATGTTTTCTCCCAAAATCACTGCGTTTATCACACCTTGCGGTTAATAGAAATGATATCAGTGTGAGCGATAAGGGGAGATATCTAAATTTTAATAAATTGGGAACATTATATTCGATAAATTATGATTATATCAATATCATAATTATCATGCTCATGAAATCCTAGGTAAACTTATATAATACATTTAATATATATTATATATAAGTATTTTAATAGTATTTCGAAGTCGAACGTCAAATCATGAAATATTTTATAAAACTTTTTATAGCTAAAAGTTTAAATTAAATTCTAAGAAAATTCTTGGTGCGAATATCGTACAAATAAAAATCAATCAATCAAAATATATATATAATATGTATTATATATATTTATATAATATAAATATATATATATATATATATATATATATATATATATACATATATATATATATATATATATATATATATATTATATATAAATCAATGAGTCACTATTAACATTATTAATACATATTTAGGATATATATTATTAATGTGATATTATTGATATATTATATTATTTGAATGTAGTTATATATTACATATAAACTCGTCAGTCTAAAGTATTTTAGAAATCATTATTAGATATAGTAAGTAACTGAAAATTAAAACTATATTAATAATTCGTTTATTAATAATATTATATAGTAATATATTATACTAAATGAAATTCAAAATACAATCAATCTCATTTGTATTCTTTATAAAAGTAAAATTTTAATTTATATTAATATTGCAAATTGCAAATTTCAAATAATAGTCTCTTCTAAAATACGAAATATTTCTAACCCACAGTTTCGTTACGAGAAAGTGACATGTTCACGCACGAGTTCATCAAAGTATAAATGATCTGCTCGACGTAAGAACGATTATGTAATATCGGAGAGTCGCCTGCAAAGGGAGAGTGGTTGTAAGAATGTTCAACAATTCACCAATTACTTGCTAGTAAATCACCAATAACTATTCGATACTTCGCTAGTAACTCACCAAATACCGGCAATAACTCAATATGGACTCACCAGTTGATAACTTACCATTGTCAACAGGGCAATAACGCACTAGCTTGCGTACGCTGCCGAATGTTTTAATAATTTCTCCGTAGCCGCGTGAGTCATCGACGCCATCTTCATCTGGATCAGAGGTCGTAGGGTCGGGATCAGCTGTTACCATGTCGACGGCTGTGTACTCGGGTCTGATAATCTGTCGATGTCCGCCGAGTAGTCGACTCAAGCGTTTCTGATGTACGCCGGCCACGAGACTAAGGAGTATTCACTAAGAATTAACTTAGGATTCACTACGGATTCACTACGGATTCACTACGGATTCACTACGGATTCACTACGGATTCACTACGGATTCACTACGGATTCACTACGGATTCACTACGGATTCACTACGGATTCACTACGGATTCACTACGGATTCGCTACGGATTCGCTACGGATTCGCTACGGATTCGCTACGGATTCGCTACGGATTCGCTACGGATTCGCTACGGATTCGCTACGGATTCGCTACGGATTCGCTACGGATTCGCTACGGATTCGCTACGGATTCGCTACGGATTCGCTACGGATTCGCTACGGATTCGCTACGGATTCACTACGGATTCACTACGGATTCACTACGGATTCACTACGGATTCACTACGGATTCACTACGGATTCACTACGGATTCACTACGGATTCACTACGGATTCACTACGGATTCACTACGGATTCACTACGGATTCACTACGGATTCACTACGGATTCACTACGGATTCGCTTAGGATTCGCTTAGGATTCGCTACGGATTCGCTACGGATTCACTACGGATTCACTACGGATTCACTACGGATTCACTACGGATTCACTACGGATTCACTACGGATTCACTACGGATTCACTACGGATTCACTACGGATTCACTACGGATTCACTACGGATTCACTACGGATTCACTACGGATTCACTACGGATTCACTACGGATTCACTACGGATTCACTACGGATTCACTACGGATTCGCTTAGGATTCGCTTAGGATTCGCTTAGGATTCGCTTAGGATTCGCTTAGGATTCGCTTAGGATTCGCTTAGGATTCGCTTAGGATTCGCTTAGGATTCGCTTAGGATTCGCTTAGGATTCGCTTAGGATTCGCTTAGGATTCGCTTAGGATTCGCTTAGGATTCGCTTAGGATTCGCTTAGAATTCGCTTGGGATTCGCTTGGGATTCGCTTAGGATTCGCTTAGGATTCGCTAAGGATACGCTTAGGATTCGCTTAGGATTCATTTAGGATTCACTTAGGATTCACTTAGGATTCAATTATGATTCACTTAGGATTCACTTAGGATTCACTTAGGATTCACTTAGGATTCACTTAGGATTCACTTAGGATTCACTTAGGATTCACTTAGGATTCACTTAGGATTCACTTAGGATTCACTTAGGATTCACTTAGGATTCACTTAAGATTCACTTAGGATTCACTTAGGATTCACTTAGGATTCACTTAGGATTTACTTAGGATTTACTAAGGATTTACTAAGGATTTACTAAGGATTTACTAAGGATTCACTTAGGATTTACTAAGGATTTACTAAGGATTCACTTAGGATTTACTTAGGATTATTTAGGATTTACTAAGGATTCACTTAGGATTTACTTAGGATTCACTAAGGATTTACTTAGGATTTACTAAGGATTTACTAAGGATTTACTAAGGATTTACTAAGGATTCACTTAGGATTTACTAAGGATTTACTAAGGATTCACTTAGGATTTACTTAGGATTATTTAGGATTTACTAAGGATTCACTTAGGATTTACTTAGGATTTACTTAGGATTCACTAAGGATTCACTAAGGATTCACTTAGGATTCACTTAGGATTTACTAAGGATTCACTTAGGATTTATTTAGGATTACTTAGGATTTACTAAGGATTCACTTAGGACTTACTAAGGATTATTTAGGATTTACTAAGGATTCATTTAGGATTTGTGGTTTCGTATAATTCCCTGATTTTAACGCGAATGTTGACGAAATAAAGTCGTGAGTAACGACTCGAATGTCGTCGACTTATTATAGTTGTGAATCTATGATTTGTGTTGTTTTTGAATAATAGAACTTAGTGAGAACTTAATGAGAATAAAAATAAAATCCAAAGTTTATCAAATAAATTAGTAAAATATAGAAATATCACAAATTATTATTATTAATATGGAATAGAATTTACATACTGTAGATTATTAGTTAATATAGGAAGCAGCCTAGATGTAGTACATAGTACCTACTAAATCCACCTACATACTTACCTACCTATTCGCCTACCTACTCATTTAACTACATATTGGATTACATACACACCTATATACCTATCCAATTACCCATCTACACACCTACCAACCTAAACATATGCCCACCTATCTACCAACACCTACCTACCTACCTATAGATGATAGTGTTGCTGGATAGGAATGGTGATATTGTAGAGCATACTAGTTCTAGCTGCGAAGGCAGAATGCACAAGAATAGTACGTGAGCTCGGCGCGCCAATTCGCCGTTGTCATAGCAACACTTGACTCCTTGTTCTTGCAAATACACTGGAAGAGTATATAGAATGGAAATTACTATCATTCTTAGAAAATCTGTAGTCTTACTATGTTATGAGATGGCAAGTTTTATTCTGAGTATTCAAGATGTATCATAATATTTAAAATTTGTAGAATATGTTTGACTCTAGATATAAAAATATTCAAAATTCTCAATATTTTATAATGAGAAAAAACTATAAATAGTCATATTTCTTATAAAATGCAAATTTTCCGTAATTTGCATGCCTCCTAAAATATATAATTCTCAAATCTTAATATACTCGAACAAGTAACACCATAACATACGATATCGCGATGTCTACGTGAACCTAGAAGTTGTGGTCGGCGAGTTGAGATTAATAGTTCCCTAGGTACAACTTCTGCAAAGGTCAATAGTGCACGAGCAATCTGAGCTCCCAATCGTCCACAACCAATAATACCTTAAAATATGAGTAAACATATTAAATATATAAAATCAAATTCAAAATTACATCTGCGGAATAATTATTTTGAATAAAATAATTATTCCGCAGATGTAATTTTGAATGCAGAGTGTAAATGTGTAATTATATAATTATTGTATGATATTAAACACTAATTAACCAATAGTAAGAGCTTCCCTAGGGGTGCATTCGTCCAACAATAATTGTTTGGCTGGTACTGGTATTGCAGCCTGTATATGACCTCTGATATGCCTGGTGATCAATACAGGCATTTGACTTTATTATTGATAATGTAAATTATATAATATTATAATGACAACTTCGAAATTCATATTTTATTCTAAAATATACAAATAATGATATATTTGAGAAAATAAAATTAATTGTAATTCATATAATCATTTATATAAAAATTAACTTACCTAGCTTCGTTTAGAACGCATATGAAATATGTACAATGCATGCATATCGATACAGTAATAGTATGTGCTCGCTTTCTTAATGTTTTTAACAACAATTCATCTGGATTAAGGCCTGCATTGAAATGTAACGTAGTTAGATTCGCCGTTATATCGTTTGAAGCATTCTCATCATATTCAGGTGCTAGAAATGTATTACATTTATCCAAACTCTGTATTTTTGAATTCATTTTTTGAAATGTAATCAGTTTGTTTACACTGGTTACACATATATGTATCACATTTTGTAACACCACATATGTGTATCACATTTTATAAATACCATTATAAATTTAATTGTAAATCTAAATAAATAGATGTTCACATATAATTAATTATCATAAAATATTGTATATTGTTATTTTAATATAAGGTTTTATAAAAAAGTATAGAAATGAAAATTCTTTTATCTTTGATTCTACACGAAATTTAAATATTTATTCATAGATTCCACAACTATGGCTATTTAATTTACAAGTGATATTTCGAATTATGTTTGTTATATCTAAGATTTATATATATTTAATATAAAAAAATGAACACAAATTCCTAGTCTAACATATATATAGATAACATATATAACTACTACATTATTTTAATATCTACTTATTTTTCTAAACTATATATATTAATATTATAAATATTTACATTTTTTTTAAATGGCGTAATATATTTATAAATATTTTTTCTTAAAATCCATTTAATATTACTATTGTTAAAATATTTTCGAAGATTCTATTATTTATATGTTATTACATTTAAAGTATTATAATTTGTTATCATATTTGTAATTGTTACAGTATAATTAATTAATAATACATTATTAAATAGACAATCAATATAATCACTAATTAGTATATTAATATATATATATATAATTATAATCAAGTGATAAATGATTAATTCTATTGTGAATGCATTATTTAATATCTACATTATTTTTGAAGAGGTTGATTATTTATGAATAACTTCAACTATAAATTATTTACAGTGATATAATAATATAAATATATAAATAATCTAAAACTAGTACTCAATTATTCACTAGAGATATCGAAGTATAATATCTTAAAGTATGATGAGTAATTATGTCCGATTCACAGAATTGCATCATGACTTCGATTCAAATAAAGAAAGATGAAGAAAAGTTGAAGCAAAAAAAAATAAAATTTATTCGTTCACGTTTAATGGATAATAATTTTGCTGAAACCATTGAACTATGCACCGTACGTTTCTTATTTCTGAATATGATTTTCTTTATGATTTTAGGAATTAAACAATATTACAATACATATTATTCAATTTATTTCATCTATTTGTTTTATCATTTGAATTACTATGAACATATATGCTAAACATAGGCAAATTGTTCCTAGTCTCATTCTGTATGTTCTTATGGTTATTTTTACATTCACTTCAGAAATTCGAATCCGAGTGTCCACAAAATTACATAGTGACGGTCTTCAAGGGCAAGGCATTTTCAGGCTTGAACGACAATAAGACTGCCATTCAGATCTATAACTGTGCTATCGAAATGCAACCCACCAGTACTCAGGCCTACCAGGTTCTCGCCTTTATGTAATGGAGTATTGCAATATACAAAATACTGTCACCTATTTCCATTGTGTTGCATGCGGTCACCTATTTTCATTTGACAGCAGACAGTTGAGACTTTGTATCAGTAAGATGCGAGCTAATAATTTAGCTTTAAACCGTTAATCGGTTATTTTAATTCATCGTTTGCAATATTAATCTCCTCTCTTCGTTTAGGGTTTACAGAAGGCATATGAGATCCGGGCGCTTCCTTGTGAATACGATGAATTGATAAAGGTTTACAATAAGATTCTCACAATCATCGACGATGACAAGTAAGTGGACAACTGGTTTCCTTGCGAAATTGAGGCATTCATTTAGATTTCATCCAATATTTCCTGTTCAGCGAACAAAAGACTTTGCGTAAAATTTTTAAATTTAATAAATTAAAATCCCTGGACATCTTCTTAATAAGACACTAATATGTACGTAAATTAAAAGTATTAGACACTAATATTACAAAATTGAATACTTAATTTTTTGATTATTAAAAACTATCCATTGCATTCAATATTTATGGAACACCTAGTAATGAAACACAACTAACTTTGCCAGAGATCGCATTTGCGAGAAGATCCTTAGGAACCTGTTCGTGGTGGAGACAAATAAGGGAGCCCTGTTATCAGCGATCACCTCCTACAATCGAATGGTCAAGGCCGGCTGCACTGACCACGCGAACCTCTTCAAACTCTATCTGCTCACCAGGAAACAGAACATTGAAAAGGTTCCCATCGGACAAATTACTCCAATTGCATTTCCTAATCCTGGGGTTTCCAAACTATGGGTCAACGAGCATTATGACTTTAATATTTAATAGTAGCAGTAGGTTCAATGTACTTAATAGTTCATATGGGTTCATTCATAGATTTCAAAGTGATTTATTCTATTTTATTAAAATAATACATAACATTTCATATTTTAATTTGGGTCATCGAATAACAAAGTTTGGGAACACCTGCACTAAGCCCCACTAACAAATTACTCCCGTGTTTGGATATATTATTTATTACCCAAGAAACTCGGCAGGCAAATTTAGTTTTTTATTATAATATTTATTATCCAGTAAAAATATATATACATTTTATTTAAACTATATTAAATTTTTTTCTCTTTAAAACAATTATGTAATACTTATCATCTGGTTTCTTGTATAGCTAACATAGGATTTAATATGTATTACATAATACCTGTATTACTTTTGTCTTATCTATATATTTACTTTGTAAATGAACACAATACAATATATATATTATTATTATTGAAAATAGATATGAATTTATTCAAATTACATTTTGGTTTTTTATAATTTTCGAATCAAATAAAAACACTTTTAATAAATGTATTATTTTAATAGGTCGTAGTACAATAATTTTTTTTGAAATATTGCTTATTTTATTCTACTCCTGGTGGTTTTGGCTGTTGACTACTATTTATAACCCTGTAGGATAATTTGTACTAATTACATACCTAATGGATACACCTCGCAGAACGCCTCGATTTGTTTAGAACTGATGTACAGCGACGTTCCTGATGAACACGACATTTTGGTCGGAGATTTGGTCAAGTACACTTTAGCCGACGACTGCAGTGCTGAGATTCTACTTGACCGTTATTATATAATATACATATACGCGCACATACGCACATACTCACATACGCACATACACACATACGCACATATACGCGCACATACACACATACACAAACATACACACATATAGACGCGCATACGTACATAATATATCCAAGACCCAAGTGATTTTCTACCATTGTAATTTCTTCTCTACTCGCATATATTAAAATTTCAAAAATTGAATTACCGATCAAAAAGAAATCTCTACCCCAGACATGACTCAACCTGAATCAACCTGACAATGAATGGGAGGATATCCTCAATTACTAACAATACAATCTACCAACTAAGATAAATAAAACACCTATAGAATCATGCATAACATAAAATACTATCATCAGTCTATAAATTGACTAACCTGGATTACTGCAACTCACTTCTTACAGACATACCAACAGTTCAACATAAAAGACTTTCAAAATACTTACGATTATACATTTCGTACTGAATATCTTTTGTCCTAAATATATAGGATAAATAATTAACATTAATTAAAAAAACAACATCAGATTATCTAAGAAATCCGTACTTAAAATCACAGCTGAAATAGACACTTTCAAATAATATGGAACAATTCTCCCATTGTAATAATTATTGAAAAGAATTACTTCCTTACCCTTCAAACCACTCTTAACTTTCAACTCATACACACCTATTAAAGCATAGCCATCCACTCTCACACTTACACTCTACTTACCAATTGATCTCTCTAACTTAGATTACTGTATCAGTGCATCAACTACAACAAAAACAATGCAAATGTCTTCATTTCGTATTTCCAATAAGCTACCAACACATCTTCATACCTCAGAATTTCTTAAGCAATGGCTAAGATTTAAAGAAAAATCTAGCTACAAATTTCTCTGTATAACCCATTCTACTATTTACTTAAAAAAACTCCAAGTTAGCTAGACTACAACATTACCAAACATACCATCAATTGAACATTACAATTAACCAACAGACTTATTATTAACATCTATATTCATACTCTAATCTAATCTAACTATTCAAAAACAGCTTTCCTATTTACTGCCTCAAGGAATATCTACCATGCAAATTAAAATTAGAATCCATTACAAAATCCTTTACAAAAGAATACTAAAAAGAATACTTAATACTTACTTAATTTACTCGAACCAACATCTCAACACTACACCTGACTTGTGATTACGCTACACTTTTCCGTACAAACTACTGAGTAATTCTTACTCACTTACAGGACGTAAGAATGTAGTTTACTCACTTACAGGACGTTATAATGTAGTTTACTCACTTACAGAACATAAGAATGTAGTTTACTCACTTACAGGACGTAAGAATGTAGTTTACTCACTTACAGGACGTAAGAATGTAGTTTACTCATTTACAGGACGTAAGAATGTAGTTTACTCACTTACAGGACGTAAGAATGTAGTTTACTCACTTACAGGACGTTATAATGTAGTTTACTCACTTACAGAACATAAGAATGTAGTTTACTCACTTACAGGACGTAAGAATGTAGTTTACTCATTTACAGGACGTAAGAATGTAGTTTACTCACTTACAGGACGTAAGAATGTAGTTTACTCACTTACAGGACGATTTTTTAAATAATATTTATTATCCCCTAGCAAGTAAATGTGTCAATTTATTTTATTCTCATTTTTAATAAATATCAAATTTACTAATTTGAATTTTTCATCAGAATCTTAATAAAACACTTAACCTTACCTCACCTCTAAACGCCCACGCTCCATTCCAATCGTTTGCCCCACCCCGTTACTCCCTCGCCCCCTAACCCAACCATCTCGACACTACCCCGGCCCCATCCCCACATTCAGTTGATAAGCACGTGGAACATATGTTCGATAACAAATCTGAAGCCTCTCTGATGTGGAAACTGTACAGAGTGTTGGTGAATTTTAACTTGGGTTCGTCGTCACCTTAATTAGTTTCTTATTCCACGGCTTCGGAACCCGAACCATCGATTGAATCAATATCATCCAGTTTATTTGCGTATCTCTATGGTCTGAATGTTTAATGTATTACGGAAGGCGCGAATTCGTTTCGACGTGAGATCGTTGCCAACGTGAGATTGTTGCCTATATTTCGACTTCTGCTCGCATTAACTGTCCGTCTTGGCATCCGACGTATCCCGCAACGCGTTGATTTCAGGCTGCCAGTCCTCGGCCTCCTACGAAGTTCTGTTTGGCTTTCTCGGCGAATACGAACACCTCTTCAAGGTCTACTTTGCAATCGACAAGCTGGTGAAACTCTTTCGCTCGCACGAGGAAGACGATTTCGCTTCCACCCTAAATATAATTCCTCAACTATCGTGTTTGTAAAGTCGTATTCATTCTCTACCATCGTTGAATTTCGGAACCTTAGATCGACGTTGTCCATTGCATTACAATTGTTACTAGTCGAGACTTCGCTGCTCAAGTCTCAAATGGAAATGTTGTCAATAGACTGCAACTTTAAACGCGGACACCATGATAAAGCACTTCAACAGATTGAGAATTGTTAGTACTTTTACACCAGTTTACACCCATTTACACCCGTTTACACCCATTTACACCAGTTTACACCCGTTTACACCCATTTGTCACTTCAATATCGCAGTATGGTATTAAGCAGATTCTAGTCTAGATTCTACATGTAGAATCTTTTATAGCAAAGATTGTATGAAATTGAAATTGAAATTGTATTAAAATAATATGAACTATGAACTTATCTATGAATTTCAATAATATTATATTTTGTATGGGTAGATTATAATCTATTATGCATATATACATCATTATAATGATTCTAATTTAAATAGTAAATTATTACTATATTATTTATAAAAGTGATATTAGATAATAGGTCTATTGATAGTTTTTATCATTTGCATCCCATAAATAACTCTCTTTAATTCATTTATAAATTTATTATTTAGTGAAATGAAAGAAATATAAATATATATCTTAAATATAGAAATCTATATTTATTTATATTTTAAAATGCATTTAATGTTTTTTTGCAAATCTTACCCTTTGACCATGATCTAAATAGTTTACTGATGCAATTGTAGGTTAATTAGCACATTCCGGTGTTCAACACTATATTAGGGTCTGAACACCATATTAGGTGTTAAACATTATAGGGTCTTAAATATCATCTTAGTGTCTTAAATATCACCTTAGCGTCTTAAATATCACAGCAGGATCTTAAATATTACATTTGGGTCTTAAATACCGCAGCAGGGTCTTAAATGCCACCGTAGGGTCTTAAATACCACATTAGGGTCTTAAATACCACATTAGGGTCTTAAATACCACATTAGGGTTTTAAATACCACATTAGGGTCTTAAGTACCACATTAAGGTCTAAAATACCACGTTAGGGTCTTAAATACCACATTAGAGTCTTAAATACCACATTAGAGTCTAAAATATTACATTAGGGACTTAAATACCATATTAGAGTCTAAAATATTACATTAGGGTCTTAAATACTACTTTAGGGTCTTAAATACCACATTAGGGTCTTAAATACCACATTAGGGTCTTAAATATCACATTAGGGACTTAAATACCACACTAGGGTCTTAAATATCACTTTAGGGTCTTAAATATCACATTAGAGTCTTAAATACCACATTAGAGTCTAAAATATTACATTAGGGACTTAAATACCACATTAGAGTCTAAAATACCACACTAGGGTCTTAAATACCACTTTAGGGTCTTAAATACCACATTAGGGTCTTAAATACCACATTAGAGTCTAAAATATCACATTAGGGACTTAAATACCACATTAGAGTCTAAAATACCACATTAGGGTCTTAAATACCACATTAGGGTTATTTTCGCCAGTTTATTGCACAAACTATTTTCATCTCCTCTCTAATTTCAGTTTCGTTTGGTCATCCGCAACTCAAGGATATTCAGACGAAGGAGACTGCATTTCTGTTGAAATACACGAAGATGATGTGTTTGTTTCATTTGAAGGACTTCCATCAATCTCTGCAGATTTACTCTGAGGTCTGTTTTACTGTATAAATATCATCTCTATAGGATGCTGTAGTTTTATTGCATTATTTACATAGAAATATCGAAATTCTCCCTCGCTGTAATTACTCTGTAATTCCTCTGTAATTACTTTGTAATTCCTTTGTAATTCCTCTGTAATTCCTTTGTAATTCCTTTGTAATTCCTTTGTAATTCCTTTGTAATTCCTCTGTAATTCCTCTGTAATTCCTCTGTAATTCCTCTGTAATTCCTTTGTAATTCCTTTGTAATTCCTTTGTAATTCCTTTGTAATTCCTCTGTAATTCCTTTGTAATTCCTTTGTAATTCCTTTGTAATTCCTTTGTAATTCCTTTGTAATTCCTTTGTAATTCCTTTGTAATTCCTTTGTAATTCCTCTGTAATTCCTCTGTAATTCCTCTGTAATTCCTTTGTAATTCCTTTGTAATTCCTCTGTAATTCCTCTCTAATACCTTTGTAATTCCTTTGTAATTCCTTTGTAATTCCTTTGTAATTCCTCTGTAATTCCTTTGTAATTCCTTTGTAATTACTCTGTAATTCCTTTGTAATTCCTTTGTAATTCCTTTGTAATTCCTTTGTAATTCCTCTGTAATTCCTTTGTAATTCCTTTGTAATTCCTCTGTAATTCCTTTGTAATTCCTCTGTAATTCCTTTGTAATTCCTTTGTAATTCCTTTGTAATTCCTTTGTAATTCCTTTGTAATTCCTTTGTAATTCCTTTGTAATTCCTTTGTAATTCCTTTGTAATTCCTCTCTAATTCCTCTGTAATTCCTTTGTAATTCCTTTGTAATTCCTTTGTAATTCCTTTGTAATTCCTTTGTAATTCCTTTGTAATTCCTTTGTAATTCCTCTGTAATTCCTTTGTAATTCCTTTGTAATTCCTTTGTAATTCCTCTGTAATTCCTTTGTAATTCCTTTGTAATTCCTTTGTAATTCCTTTGTAATTCCTTTGTAATTCCTTTGTAATTCCTTTGTAATTCCTTTGTAATTCCTTTGTAATTCCTTTGTAATTCCTTTGTAATTCCTTTGTAATTCCTCTGTAATTCCTTTGTAATTCCTTTATAATTCCTTTGTAATTCCTCTGTAATTCCTTTGTAATTCCTTTGTAATTCCTTTGTAATTCCTTTGTAATTCCTTTGTAATTCCTTTGTAATTCCTTTGTAATTCCTTTGTAATTCCTTTGTAATTACTCTGTAATTCCTTTGTAATTCCTTTGTAATTCCTTTGTAATTCCTCTCTAATTCCTTTGTAATTACTCTGTAATTACTCTGTAATTACTCTGTAATTACTCTGTAATTACTCTGTAATTACTCTGTAATTACTCTGTAATTCCTCTGTAATTCCTTTGTAATTCCTTTGTAATTACTCTGTAATTATTCTGTAATTACTCTGTAATTCCTTTGTAATTCCTTTGTAATTACTCTGTAATTCCTTTGTAATTCCTTTGTAATTCCTTTGTAATTCCTTTGTAATTCCTCTGTAATTCCTCTCTAATACCTTTGTAATTCCTTTGTAATTCCTTTGTAATTCCTTTGTAATTCCTTTGTAATTACTCTGTAATTCCTTTGTAATTCCTTTGTAATTCCTTTGTAATTCCTTTGTAATTCCTTTGTAATTCCTCTGTAATTCCTTTGTAATTCCTTTGTAATTCCTCTGTAATTCCTTTGTAATTCCTCTGTAATTCCTTTGTAATTCCTTTGTAATTCCTTTGTAATTCCTTTGTAATTCCTTTGTAATTCCTTTGTAATTCCTTTGTAATTCCTTTGTAATTCCTCTCTAATTCCTCTGTAATTCCTTTGTAATTCCTTTGTAATTCCTTTGTAATTCCTTTGTAATTCCTTTGTAATTCCTTTGTAATTCCTTTGTAATTCCTTTGTAATTCCTCTGTAATTCCTTTGTAATTCCTTTGTAATTCCTTTGTAATTCCTCTGTAATTCCTTTGTAATTCCTTTGTAATTCCTTTGTAATTCCTTTGTAATTCCTTTGTAATTCCTTTGTAATTCCTTTGTAATTCCTTTGTAATTCCTTTGTAATTCCTTTGTAATTCCTTTGTAATTCCTTTGTAATTCCTTTGTAATTCCTCTGTAATTCCTTTGTAATTCCTCTGTAATTCCTTTGTAATTCCTTTGTAATTCCTTTGTAATTCCTTTGTAATTCCTTTGTAATTCCTTTGTAATTCCTTTGTAATTCCTTTGTAATTACTCTGTAATTCCTTTGTAATTCCTTTGTAATTCCTTTGTAATTCCTCTCTAATTCCTTTGTAATTCCTTTGTAATTACTCTGTAATTACTCTGTAATTACTCTGTAATTACTCTGTAATTACTCTGTAATTACTCTGTAATTCCTCTGTAATTCCTTTGTAATTCCTTTGTAATTACTCTGTAATTATTCTGTAATTACTCTGTAATTCCTTTGTAATTCCTTTGTAATTACTCTGTAATTCCTTTGTAATTCCTTTGTAATTCCTTTGTAATTCCTTTGTAATTCCTTTGTAATTCCTTTGTAATTACTCTGTAATTCCTTTGTAATTACTTTGTAATTCCTCTGTAATTCCTCTGTAATTCCTCTGTAATTCCTCTGTAATTCCTTTGTAATTACTCTGTAATTACTTTGTAATTCCTCTGTAATTCCTCTGTAATTCCTTTGTAATTCCTTTGTAATTCCTTTGTAATTACTCTGTAATTCCTTTGTAATTCCTTTGTAATTCCTTTGTAATTCCTTTGTAATTCCTTTGTAATTCCTCTGTAATTCCTTTGTAATTCCTTTGTAATTCCTTTGTAATTCCTTTGTAATTCCTTTGTAATTACTCTGTAATTCCTTTGTAATTCCTTTGTAATTCCTTTGTAATTCCTTTGTAATTCCTCTCTAATTCCTTTGTAATTCCTTTGTAATTACTCTGTAATTACTCTGTAATTCCTCTGTAATTCCTTTGTAATTCCTTTGTAATTCCTTTGTAATTACTCTGTAATTACTCTGTAATTACTCTGTAATTCCTTTGTAATTCCTCTGTAATTACTCTGTAATTCCTTTGTAATTCCTTTGTAATTCCTCTGTAATTCCTCTGTAATTCCTCTCTAATACCTTTGTAATTCCTTTGTAATTCTTGTGTAATTCCTTTGTAATTCCTCTGTAATTCCTTTGTAATTCCTTTGTAATTACTCTGTAATTCCTTGGTAATTCCTTTGTAATTCCTTTGTAATTCCTTTGTAATTCCTCTGTAATTCCTTTGTAATTCCTTTGTAATTCCTCTGTAATTCCTTTGTAATTCCTTTGTAATTCCTTTGTAATTCCTTTGTAATTCCTTTGTAATTCCTTTGTAATTCCTTTGTAATTCCTTTGTAATTCCTCTCTAATTCCTCTCTAATTCCTCTGTAATTCCTTTGTAATTCCTTTGTAATTCCTTTGTAATTCCTCTGTAATTACTCTGTAATTATTTTGTAATTCCTTTGTAATTACTCTGTAATTCCTTTGTAATTCCTTTGTAATTACTTTGTAATTCCTCTGTAATTCCTCTGTAATTCCTCTGTAATTCCTCTGTAATTCCTTTGTAATTACTCTGTAATTACTTTGTAATTCCTTTGTAATTCCTCTGTAATTCCTTTGTAATTCCTTTGTAATTTCTTTGTAATTACTCTGTAATTCCTTTGTAATTCCTTTGTAATTCCTTTGTAATTCCTTTGTAATTCCTTTGTAATTCCTTTGTAATTCCTTTGTAATTCCTTTGTAATTCCTTTGTAATTCCTTTGTAATTCCTTTGTAATTCCTTTGTAATTCATTTGTAATTACTCTGTAATTCCTTTGTAATTCCTTTGTAATTCCTTTGTAATTCCTTTGTAATTCCTTTGTAATTCCTTTGTAATTCCTTTGTAATTCCTTTGTAATTCCATTGTAATTCCTTTGTAATTCCTTTGTAATTCCTTTGTAATTACTCTGTAATTCCTTTGTAATTCCTTTGTAATTCCTTTGTAATTCCTCTCTAATTCCTTTGTAATTCCTTTGTAATTACTCTGTAATTACTCTGTAATTACTCTGTAATTCCTCTGTAATTCCTCTGTAATTCTTCTGTAATTCCTCTGTATTTACTTTATGATTCCTCTGTTATATTCGCAGAGTTCTGAAACTAACACTGTTGTGACATTTGTTGTATTTTGAATTCAGATTAAAGGTCAACAATTCTGGAAGGAGGATATCGCTAATTTTGTTACTATTGGAAGCATGTATATTGAGTTGAAGGATGAACAATTTACATTGGTTATAACAAATACATTTGCTTTACCTATATCACATTTAGTTTAAGATAAAACCTTATTTTTAATATACCATAAAGTAATTAGCATGATTTATTAACTTTGACCTTTTCCTATAGTTCATGAATAGTGCATCTCCTGAAATTCGTTCGAGCAGAAAATATAAATTCTTATTGGCTCTAAATCACTTTAAAATCGGAGAATTGGAAATATCTAAACAACTGTTAGTAGTTACGTAGACACCTAATTAGGTGGACATATGCCTCGTCTCGCGCATCCCAGGCTCCGTTACCACAGCCCCGCACCCTCCTCAGATGCCTGGAGATTTCGCAAGACTCGGAACCCGGTGTCCATCCTGAGAAGTGCTTACTCGCACGTATCGTGTTTGCAATGTGTCCAAATCCGACGGATAATACAAAACTAATGTCTATATTCAAAGAGGTTTGCTGGTCGTAAGCTGTCAGTTGCAGGTTCTCATCATTTTTCTACATATTAAGCAACGCCCACATAAATGATGCAAGTTTTTACGATCGAAATCACCTGACATAGAACCGTGGAAATATCCGGTGTACTTATATAAAAATGCGATGATTGAACTTTGACCATTTTACAAAGAAAGTAGAAATAAAATAGTTATTTTCGATACAAAAATAATATGCATAAAATAGTACAAAATCTTATTAGTTGTATAAATTTGCCATGTCCTACTAAATAGTTTTATATATTTCATATTTAAAAGAAATATTAGATTATTCATGTTCATCTTATTTACAATTTATGGTTACAATTCTTAAATGAATCACGTGAAAAGGTTACAAACTAGTGTTTCAAATCATGCAAATTGAACTTATAACTCTAACTATTTCAAATCGGAATGTAATTTTGCGGCGTTTTCGCAGAATAAGAAATCACGAGTTAACGCAAGTCCAATGACATCATTTGTAGGCATTGACCAGTACTGCATTTGAGCCCGAAGTCAGGTTGGACTACGTGAAGTACCTCTCTCTGTTCAAAGATCGCTACGATAAGTTAGTTTGGGAACTCCTCGGTTAATATGGCAATATTGTAACCACGTGGTGCCACTCTCTATATCGACTAATCATATTAAAGGCCACGCCTCCTTTACAGCGAGATCATCGACATTCTGTTGTCTATTACAAATCTAGACGTCACAAACATTGAAGCCAGCAAACTTCTCATCGACAATTTGCTTAGAATGAATAAAATTGTTCTTAAAATAATCTTAATTTCGATGCAAGCTTTCTAATTTTGTTCAAAATTAATATGTAATTATAATTTGTTTTCAATGTTTTTTATAATTTAGATAAGACTAATCTTATATATGATAACTTGCATGATAAGATACACAATAATCGTATATTTCATTTAGGTAATTTTTTTATTGTTAATTATTTTTTGGATGTTTCGTTGAATATGTTGTTGAGTATCACATTTGCTTTTGAAATACTTTATCAATCTCTCTATAGTTCCTTCATCGTTACACGTAAGTTCAAATTTCTCAACCAATAGGGTGAAGCCAAGAATTATCTTTCAAAGGTGTTGACTTATAACAAAACTAAGTTAGTGAATCTAGTTCTGAAATTAATGCAAGTTTGTCTAGGATTGTATGTACGACATTTAATCAGTTTAATTAATAAGTTCTCAGTAAATATTTAATATATCATTATTTCCTTACAAATCTTTATTTGATATCATTTACTTTATATATTTCTATATTAACTTTAGTAAAAAATCAATATTTGTAATGAATTAAATAATATTATAGTTTAATGTGTAGTCATGTCTCCATTTCTAACTCTAACCCCACTGTCTGTGTCTAACCTCACTGTTTGTATCTAACTCTAACCTCACTGTCTGTATCTAACTCTAACCTCACTGTCTGTGTCTAACTCTATCCCCACTGTCTGTGTCTAACTCTAACCCCACTGTCCGTGTCTAACTCTATCCCCACTGTCTGTGTCTAACTCTATCCCCACTGTCGTGTCTAACTCTAACCCCACTCTCTGTGTTTAACTCTATCCCCACTGTCTATGTCTAACTCTAACCCCACTGTCTGTGTCTAACTCTAACCCCACTGTCTATATCTAACTCTAACCCCACTGTCTATGTCTAACTCTAACCCCACTGTCTATGTCTAACTCTATCCCCACTGTCTATTTCTAACTCTATCCCCACTGTCTATGTCTAACTCTATCCCCACTGTCTATGTCTAACTCTAACCCCACTGTCTGTGTCTAACTCTAACCCCACTGTATATGTCTAACTCTAATCCCACTATCTATGTCTAACTCTAACCCCACTGTCTATGTCTAACTCTATCCCCACTGTCTATGTCTAACTCTATCCCCACTGTCTATGTCTAACTCTAACCCCACTGTCCATGTCTAACTCTAACCCCACTGTCTATGTCTAACTCTAACCCCACTGTCTATGTCTAACTCTATCCCCTCTGTCTATGTCTAACTCTAACCCCACTATTTGTGTCTAACTCTAACCCCACTGTCTATGTCTAACTCTATCCCCTCTGTCTATGTCTAACTCTAACCCCACTGTCTATGTCTAACTCTATCCCCACTGTCTATGTCTAACTCTATCCCCACTGTCTATGTCTATCTCTATCCCCACTGTCTATGTCTAACTCTAACCCCACTGTCTGTGTCTAACTCTAACCCCACTGTCTATGTCTAACTCTAACCCCACTATATATGTCTAACTCTAACCCCACTGTCTATGTCTAACTCTATCCCCACTGTCTATGTCTAACTCTATCCCCACTGTCTATGTCTAACTCTAACCCCACTGTCTATGTCTAACTCTAACCCCACTGTCTATGTCTAACTCTAACCCCACTGTCTATGTCTAACTCTAACCCCACTGTCTATGTCTAACTCTAACCCCACTGTCCGTGTCTAACTCTAACCCCACTGTCTATGTCTAACTCTAACCCCACTGTCTATGTCTAACTCTAACCCCACTGTCTGTGTCTAACTCTAACCCCACTGTCTATGTCTAACTCTAACCCCACTGTCTATGTCTAACTCTATCCCCACTGTCTATGTCTAACTCTAACCCCACTGTCTATGTCTAACTCTAACCCCACTGTCTAACTCTATCCCCACTGTCTATGTCTAACTCTAACCCCACTGTCTGTGTCTAACTCTAACCCCACTGTCTATGTCTAACTCTAACCCCACTGTCTATGTCTAACTCTAACCCCACTGTCTATGTCTAACTCTAACCCCACTGTCTATGTCTAACTCTATCCCCACTGTCTATGTCTAACTCTATCCCCACTGTCTATGTCTAACTCTAACCCCACTGTCTATGTCTAACTCTAACCCCACTGTCTATGTCTAACTCTATCCCCACTCTCTATGTCTAACTCTAACCCCACTATATATGTCTAACTCTAACCCCACTGTCTATGTCTAACTCTATCCCCACTGTCTATGCCTAACTCTAACCCCATTGTCTATGTCTAACTCTAACCCCACTGTCTATGTCTAACTCTATCCCCACTGTCTATGTCTAACTCTAACCCCACTGTCTATGTCTAACTCTATCCCCACTGTCTATGTCTAACTCTATCCCCACTGTCTATGTCTAACTCTAACCCCACTGTCTATGTCTAACTCTAACCCCACTGTCTATGTCTAACTCTATCCCCACTATCTATGTCTAACTCTAACCCCACTGTTCGTGTCTAACTCTAACCCCACTGTCTATGTCTAACTCTAACCCCACTGTCTATGTCTAACTCTATCCCCACTGTCTATGTCTAACTCTAACCCCACTGTCTATGTCTAACTCTAACCCCACTGTCTATGTCTAACTCTAACCCCACTGTCTATGTCTAAGTCTAACTCTATCCCCACTGTCTATGTCTAACTCTAACCCCACTGTCTATGTCTAACTCTAACCCCACTGTCTAACTCTATCCCCACTGTCTATGTCTAACTCTAACCCCACTGTCTGTGTCTAACTCTAACCCCACTGTCTATGTCTAACTCTAACCCCACTGTCTGTGTCTAACTCTAACCCCACTGTCTATGTCTAACTCTAACCCCACTGTCTATGTCTAACTCTAACCCCACTGTCTATGTCTAACTCTAACCCCACTGTCTATGTCTAACTCTAACCCCACTGTCCGTGTCTAACTCTAACCCCACTGTCTATGTCTAACTCTAACCCCACTGTCTATGTCTAACTCTAACCCCACTGTCTATGTCTAACTCTAACCCCACTGTCTATGTCTAACTCTATCCCCACTGTCTATGTCTAACTCTAACCCCACTGTCTATGTCTAACTCTAACCCCACTGTCTATGTCTAACTCTAACCCCACTGTCTATGTCTAAGTCTAACTCTATCCCCACTGTCTATGTCTAACTCTAACCCCACTGTCTATGTCTAACTCTAACCCCACTGTCTAACTCTATCCCCACTGTCTATGTCTAACTCTAACCCCACTGTCTGTGTCTAACTCTAACCCCACTGTCTATGTCTAACTCTAACCCCACTGTCTGTGTCTAACTCTAACCCCACTGTCTATGTCTAACTCTAACCCCACTGTCTATGTCTAACTCTAACCCCACTGTCTATGTCTAACTCTAACCCCACTGTCTATGTCTAACTCTAACCCCACTGTCCGTGTCTAACTCTAACCCCACTGTCTATGTCTAACTCTAACCCCACCGTCTATGTCTAACTCTAACCCCACTGTCTATGTCTAACTCTATCCCCACTGTCTATGTCTAACTCTAACCCCACCGTCTATGTCTAACTCTAACCCCACTGTCTATGTCTAACTCTATCCCCACTGTCTATGTCTAACTCTAACCCCACTGTCTATGTCTAACTCTAACCCCACTGTTCGTGTCTAACTCTAACCCCACTGTCTATGTCTAACTCTAACCCCACTGTCTATGTCTAACTCTAACCCCACTGTTCGTGTCTAACTCTATCCCCACTGTCTATGCCTAACTCTATCCCCACTGTCTATGTCTAACTCTAACCCCACTGTTCGTGTCTAACTCTAACCCCATTGTCTATGTCTAACTCTAACCCCACCGTCTATGTCTAACTCTAACCCCATTGTCTATGTCTAACTCTAACCCCACTTAGCATGAACTGGGCACATTGTCGCTATGCTCGTATCCATGAGAAATGTGATGACCACATTATGGCTATTGGCTGTATGCAGAAGGCTTTGATGTATAATGATACAGACAGGTTTGTGGAGGGTGGGTGCGGAGTCCAGCTGATGGAGTGCGAAGTAGGTCCGATGGTATGTGTGCGAAGTAGGCCTAATGGGGATTTGTAGAAGTGGCGGTTTGGGGTTCGGGTTTGAATCAGTGGGGAAGAAATGTTTAACTAGGTTATTGCTGGTAGGTTATTACTTCTTCATAGTACTCTACTCACTACTCAACATACCAATCTACTACTTCATAGTACTCTACTCTCTACTCAACATACCAATCTACTTCTTCATAGTACTCTACTCACTACTCAACATACCAATCTACTACTTCATAGTACTCTACTCACTACTCAACATACCAATCTACTACTTCATTATACTCTACTCTGTACTCAACATACCAATCTACTTCTTCATTGTACCCTACTCACTACTCAACATACCAATCTACTTCTTCATTGTACTCTACTCTGTACTCAACCCATCTTTTGTTAATGACTATACCGTCTATAAATTAAATTAGATTTATGTTTATGTTATTACTGTGTTTTGCATAATTTAATTAATTAGTATAATTATTTACAAGCTCTAATTGTTACATGAAATATTCGTAATGTACGTTACTCTAAAAGTCGAATAGAATGTTGTACTTTACCTGCCACTCGAATCCTACATGCAAATAGATTAGAGTAGTGTGGTGGGTAGAGTAATGGGTAGTGCACCCCGAAGTGGGGGGAACTAGAGTTCTTGGGTTGGGGGTGAGTAGAAGGGCTCTTGGGCGGAGGTGCGAATTAGGGATCTTGGTGGGGTGGGGGTGCGAAGTAGGGGTCTTGGTGGGGGTGCGAAGTAGGGGTCTTGGTGGGGGGGGGTGCGAAGTATGGGTCTTGGTGGGGGTACGATGCAGGGGTCATGCGAGAAAGAGTGGTTCGGGTAGAGTTATGGGTCTTGGGGTGCTAAAGTGAATTATAAATAGAGTAAAGATGTTACCGGCAATTTATTGTTAAATACATATTTATATACCGGTAATATTCTGATGAATATATTCATAATGACTCACCGTACTTACCAGCGTACTTTGGGACAGTTTAGGAGACTTGTACATCAAACGAGGAAGTATGGGCAGCGCTCTAAAAGCTTACAAGATGTCCTCGAATGTCAGTATTGTCTGAACACCTTTTATTACCATTGCTATCTCTTCTCCTCGTTCACTAATCGTAATTCGACTGCATTTGTGTTCTTTAAATGTCTTTTCCCATCTACACGCCGTTGTCACCAAATTGGGGAAAGCTGCGAGTTTGTAGTAAATGAGATGGAATACATTTTTAGTTGATTTTAAAAAAGAATTGAAAATTGATGTTATTAATTCTTTGTTCTGATTCTTTGTCTTTCCATTATTATTGTAAATGATAATTATTATATAAACTTAAATTGATCTTATTATTATAGATAGAATTTGATTAGGAATTTTAAAATATTAAATAACTATGTATTTATATAAACTATATTATTTAAAATATAAGAATAAAATATACTTATTATTAATTAAAATTGAATACAAGTATATATTATAATATAATCATATTATATTTATATTATGTATATATTTACTACTATTTTATGAAAATGATCATTTCTATTTGTGAAATTAAATAAAAAGTGATTAGTTCTATATTTGATAATAAAATCAAATATTAGAAGATATTGATTATTAAATATAATATTTAAATTAAATAACAGTTTATATTTATAATTAATTGATTTTATATTATTAGCCTGAAATTCGATAACAATTTAGAATATAAGTATAAAAATTGTATAGATTTATTAATATGGCAATTAATGTTTAGTTAATAAATTGTTTATTATCTTTTAACTTTTTCAGTTGAATCCAGATGGTAAATATTCATTTTACATGTTAGTTAAATATAGCTATATATTTATATAGAGTTATATATAGAGCTGTATATAGAGCTGAATATAGAGCTGTATATAGAGCTGTATATAGAGCTGTATATAGAGCTGTATATAGAGCTGTATATACAGCTGTATATAGAGCTGTATATTATTTCAACTTATTTCAACTTATTTCAACTTATTTCAACTTATTTCAAATTATTTCAAATTATTTCAACTTATTTCAAATTATTTCAAATTATTTCAACTTATTTCAACTTATTTCAACTTATTTCAACTTATTTCAACCCTTCCCTCCTACTCTTCCCTCCCCCACTCTATCTTTCCCTCTATCTTTCCCTCTACCTATCCCTCTTATCCCTTCCCTCTCCCCATCATACTCTTCCCTCTCCCTCCTCTAGGATCGCTTCCGTAAAACACCAACTCGGTGCCTATGGTAACGCAAGGAATGTTTACATTGCACTTCTCGCTCGTGATCCTGTATACGTTCTTGCGCTGAATGGTAAGTCTCCTGCACTAAATGCCGATGGACCTCTAGCCTAATATTGCTAGGTACTGCTTTCTCTATGTGAAGTGAGAAATATCAATATTAATTATGATTAATAATGCATTACAACCTGTTCTAGAATGCAGCTAGATAATATTTATAGAAATTAATTAAAAAATAATATTTCATTATATTTTATAAATCATATCCGTCAGTGTTTTCAATTGAAAATTAATAACTATTACAATTATATTTACTTAATTATTGATGCATTTTAATATATCTTGACCCGAGGAGTGTATAAATATATTATATTTTTATATTTTATACAAAAATCAAATTTTTACATTTAAAAATAATATTCTCTACGAAAATACAATGACAATAAAAGATGATTATTTAACAATTTTTAAACTACTAATTATATTTAATAGTGTATTAAAAAGAAGTTAATATTTATTGTTAGGTTTAGCTGAGACCTACTTGAAACTCGCCGAGCAAAGCTTGCAAGTGTTCTTTGATGGACTCTGCAGACAATACTGTGAAGAGGCACTTAAGTTATGTGACAGGTTAGAAATCTTGACACCAACTAACTACTACCTCACTACTTCCTCACTACTACCTCACTACTACTTCACTACTACCTCACTACTACCTCACTACTACCTCACTACTACCTCACTACTACCTCACTACTACCTCACTACTACCTCACTACTACCTCACTACTACCTCACTACTACCTCACTACTACCTCACTACTACCTCACTACTACCTCACAACTACCTCACTACTACCTCACTACTACCTCACTACTACCTCACTACTAACTCACTACTACCTCACTACTACCTCACTACTACCTCACTACTACCCCATTACTACCCCACTACTACCTCACTACTACCTCACTACTACCTCACTACTACCTCACTACTACCTCACTACTACCTCACTACTACCTCACTACTACCTCACTACTACCTCACTACTACCTCACTACTACCTCACTACTACCTCACTACTACCTCACTACTACCTCACTACTACCTCACTACTACCTCACTACTACCTCACTACTACCTCACTACTACCTCACTACTACCTCACTACTACTTCACTACTACCTCACTACTACCTCACTACTACCTCACTACTACCTCACTACTACCTCACTACTACCTCACTACTACCTCACTACTACCTCACTACTACCTCACTACTACCTCACTACTACCTCACTACTACCTCACTACTACCTCACTACTACCTCACTACTACCTCACTACTACCTCACTACTACCTCACTACTACCTCACTACTACCTCACTACTACCTCACTACTACCTCACTACTACCTCACTACTACCTCACTACTACCTCACTACTACCTCACTACTACCTCACTACTACCTCACTACTACCTCACTACTACCTCACTACTACCTCACTACTACCTCACTACTACCTCACTACTACCTCACTACTACCTCACTACTACCTCACTACTACCTCACTAATACCTCTCTACTACCTCACTACTACCTCACTACTACTTCACTACTACTTCACTACTACTTCACTACTACCTCACTACTACCTCACTACTACCTCACTACTACTTCACTACTACCTCACTACTACCTCACTACTACCTCACTACTACCTCACTACTACCTCACTACTACCTCACTACTACCTCACTACTACCTCACTACTACCTCACTACTACCTCACTACTACCTCACTACTACCTCACTACTACCTCACTACTACCTCACTACTACCTCACTACTACCTCACTACTACCTCACTACTACCTCACTACTACCTCACTACTACCTCACTACTACCTCACTACTACCTCACTACTACCTCACTACTACCTCACTACTACCTCACTACTACCTCACTACTACCTCACTACTACCTCACTACTACCTACTACTACCTCACTACTACCTCTCTACTACCTCTCTACTACCTCTCTACTACCTCTCTACTACCTCGCTACTACCTCGCTACTACCTCGCTACTACTTCGCTACTACCTCGCTACTACCTCGCTACTACCTCGCTACTACCTCGCTACTACCTCGCTACTACCTCGCTACTACCTCGCTACTACCTCGCTACTACCTCGCTACTACCTCGCTACTACCTCGCTACTACCTCGCTACTACCTCGCTACTACCTCGCTACTACCTCGCTACTACCTCGCTACTACCTCGCTACTACCTCGCTACTACCTCGCTATTACCTCTCAACTACCTCGCTACTACCTCGCTACTACCTCGCTACTACCTCGCTACTACCTCGCTACTACCTCGCTACTACCTCGCTACTACCTCGCTACTACCTCGCTACTACCTCGCTACTACCTCGCTACTACCTCGCTACTACCTCGCTACTACCTCGCTACTACCTCGCTACTACCTCGCTACTACCTCGCTACTACCTCGCTACTACCTCGCTACTACCTCGCTACTACCTCGCTACTACCTCGCTACTACCTCGCTACTACCTCGCTATTACCTCGCTACTACCTCGCTACTACCTCGCTACTACCTCGCTACTACCTCGCTACTACCTCGCTACTACCTCGCTACTACCTCGCTACTACCTCGCTACTACCTCGCTACTACCTCGCTACTACCTCGCTACTACCTCGCTACTACCTCGCTACTACCTCGCTACTACCTCGCTACTACCTCGCTACTACCTCTCTACTACCTCGCTACTACCTCGCTACTACCTCGCTACTACCTCGCTACTACCTCGCTACTACCTCGCTACTACCTCGCTACTACCTCGCTACTACCTCGCTACTACCTAGCTACTACCTCGCTACTACCTCGCTACTACCTCGCTACTACCTCGCTACTACCTCGCTACTACCTCGCTACTACCTCGCTACTACCTCGCTACTACCTAGCTACTACCTCGCTACTACCTCGCTACTACCTCGCTACTACCTAGCTACTACCTCGCTACTAACTCGCTACTAACTCGCTACTAACTCGCTACTACCTCGCTACTACCTCGCTACTACCTCGCTACTACCTCATTACTACCTCACTACTACCTCACTACTACCTCACTACTACCTCACTACTACCTCACTGCTACCTCACTGCTACCTCACTACTACCTCACTACTACCTCACTACTACCTCACTACTACCTCACTACTACCTCACTACTACCTCACTACTACCTCTCTACTACCTCTCTACTACCTCTCTACTACCTCACTACTAACTCACTACTACCTCACTACTACTTCACTACTACCTCACTACTACCTAACTACTACCCCACTACTACCCCACTACTACCCCACTACTACCTCACTACTACCTCACTACATCCTCACTACTACCCCACTACTACCCCACTACTACCCCACTACTACCCCACTACTACCCCACTACTACCTCACTACTACCTTACTACTACCTCACTACATCCTCACTACTACCCCACTACTACCCCACTACTACCCCACTACTACCCCACTACTACCTCACTACTACCTCACTACTACATCTCTCACCACCTCATTAGTATTTCCTTCAACCTTCTACACTACCCAAATGCACTACAACCCACACAACCTACATCACCTTTAACCCCTCTTTTCAGACTTCTTGATATCAACCCTGAATACACTGTAGCCTGGAAGAATGCAGGGGATGCTTGTGTATTAGCAAGTAGACTCGGAGGAAAACAGTATGTACCGAGGCCTACATTCTATATAGGCCATTATATAACTTCGATTGTAAAATATTAACAATAATTAATTTGTGTGATTTTACCCAGGTATTTAAATAACCCATTGTGTTAATCTGATGTTTAATACCTATGTTAAATATATACTTTTGGTATCCAATACCCGGATATTAAAATATCCAATAAAGTTAATCCGGTTCAACACCCTTATCAAATATATATATATTTAGTATTTAAATACCCGGGTATTAAATAACCATAGATTTAAATCGGATTTAAATCAATACCCATGTTAGTTATATTACTTGGGTATTTCAAACACCGGGTGTTGAAATAACCAACGAAGTTGACCTGGTATTCAATACCCGCGTTTCAGACTATCGATTCCCCAGAAGTTCATTGGCTCCTCGTCACCTCAAGCTGAGATTCTATTGGTCGCTGAAACTTGTTTCACTACCGCCGCTAATCTACGCGACTCCTCGGCGTGCAATTGGTTGTATCACGACGTCGCTTACGTCAAACTGTTGGCGGCTCGTCGGTGCGTCGACCCCCGCGACCCCCGTGACCCCGGTGACCCCGAGATACGTCGTCGTCGCCGCCGTCTGCTCTCCGAAGCCGAAGCTCTTTGTAAACACGCCATAGCTTTGTGTCCACGTTTGCCCGCTAATCACTGGAATACCCTGGGCCTCATCTATATAGGTTAGAACCCGGTGTAACTTATGTGTACCCCACCCCCCTCCACCCCACAAATGCATGCTACATTTAGCCCCCACAAACACTAACCCTCTCTCACATACAGCCCCTATAAACTCCATCTACCTTTACTTTTCTCTTTCTTCGAGTAACACCCTCACCCCTTTGTTACTCCTATCCCCTCATGACCCCAAACCCCATGACCCCATTACAGAAATGCATAAGTATTCCCAAACCCCATGACCCCAAACCCCATGACCCCATTACAGAGATGCATAAGTATTCCCAAACCCCATGACCCCAAACCCCATGACCCCATTACAGAGATGCATAAGTATTCCCAATCCCCATGACCCCAAACCCCATGACCCCATTACAGAGATGCATAAGTATTCCCAAACCCCATGACCCCAAACCCCATGACCCCATTACAGAGATGCATAAGTATTCCCAAACCCCATGACCCCAAACCCCATGACCCCATTACAGAGATGCATAAGTATTCCTGGGCTCTGCACTGCTTTATCAAAGCCACTGTTCTCTATAACCAGTGCTATGAAGCTTGGTGTAATATCGCTTCTCTCTATGTACTGCTAGGCAAGTATGAGGTCATTATAACTTATGAACTGTCACCATTGTTAACCCCATAGTAAGCCCCATTATTAGCCCCATTGCTAACCCCATTGTTATTGATCAATTTATTTTTAACCTCACTTTCAGCCACTCATTTTCACTACACCCCTACTACACTTTAATCATACCTTACTACACCCCCACTACACCCAAACTACATCGCTATTACACCCCCACTACAGTTGAACTACACCTCTACTACACCCCCTACTACATCGCCACTACACTTTAATTACACCTTTACTATACCCCTCACTACACTTTATTTATAGCTCTACTACATCTCCCCACTACATCCACCACTACACTCCCATTACAAACCCACTACAACTCCATTATAACTATATTACATCTCCATTATAACCCCATTACATCCCCATTATAACCCCATTATAACCTCATTATATCCCAATTATAACCCAACTATAACCTCATTACATCCCCATTATAATCCCATTATAACCCCATTACATCCCCATTATAACCCCATTACAACCCCATTATAACCCCATTATAAACCAATTACAACCCCATTATAACCCCATTATAACCCCATTACAACCCCATTACAACCCCATTATAACCCCATTACAACCCCATTATAACCCCATTATAACCCCATTACAACCCCACTAGCTCGCCAATCAAGTTTATGACCATGTTGTATGTTTGAAACCTGAATATGTAAATACATGGATAGGAAAAGTTAGAAAAACTAATTCTACCCCATCTTCTAAAGCCACCAATTGAACACCACTCGCACCCCCTACAATCCAATAAACACCCATCGTATCCCTACAACCCACTAAAACCCCACATCATCCATCCCCCAGGCATTCCTCCATAGGGCCCAAAATAACGACATCCATTCCGACATCATGAAACACGCAGCTACTTTATGTCAACATCCAGTATCCGAGTATTGGCATGCGAACTTTGAACTGCAACGCATGTTGAAGGGAGACCTACTCTCCGACCAGGAAATCACAATCGTCCTAGACTGTTTGGAACGGTACAATGGTAAGTAGGCCATGGTTCGAATTCACTCTCAGACGGATAATATTGGTAAGTAGGCCTTCATATTGATCTGAAGCCTATTCCTGCTCCAACAACCATGCTTAGACAAAATACCCCTTCATCACCAAACCCTCCTTTACACCCCACCTTGCACCCCATCCTACACCCCTCCTCACACCCTCCTTCACACTCCACCTTGCACCCCATCCTACACCCCTCCTCACATCCACCTTGCACTCAACCGTATACCCCTCCTCAAACCCTCCTTCACACTCCACCTTGCACCCCATCCTACACCCAACCTTACACCCCTCCTTCACACTCCACCTTGCACCCCATCCTACACCCTCCTCACACCCTCCTTCACACTCCATCTTGCACCCCATCCTACACCCTCCTCACACCCTCCTTCATACTCCACCTTGCACCCCATCCTACACCCCTCCTCACACCCTCCTTCACACTCCACCTTGCACCCCATCCTACACCCCTCCTCACATCCACCTTGCACTCAACCGTATACCCCTCCTCAAACCCTCCTTCACACTCCACCTTGCACCCCATCCTACACCCAACCTTACACCCCTCCTTCACACTCCACCTTGCACCCCATCCTACACCCTCCTCACACCCTCCTTCACACTCCATCTTGCACCCCATCCTACACCCTCCTCACACCCTCCTTCATACTCCACCTTGCACCCCATCCTACACCCCTCCTCACACCCTCCTTCACACTCCACCTTGCACCCCATCCTACACCCCTCCTCACACCCCTCCTCACACCCCTCCTCACACCCCTCATCACACCCCTCCTCACACCCTCCTTCACACTCCACCTTGCACCCCATCCTACACCCATCCTCACACCCTCCTTCACACTCCACCTTGCACCCCATCCTACACCCATCCTCACACCCTCCTTCACACTCCACCTAGCCCCCCACCCTGCAACCAACCCTGCAACCAACCCTATACCCATACTCACACTCCACCATTTTATACCCCTCACCTAAGTCCTATCCTGCATCCCCCTACACTCCACCATACCAAACTTCATACCACACATCGCCCTCCTATCTCCACCTCACTCTTCCTCATCCCTCCTTTCCCGTCCTAGGCCCCACTTAACCCCACCTAGGCCCCATTCAACCCTACCACACCCCTACTCACCTTCAACACTTTTCAGTACGCAATCCTAATGATATATCAATGTTAATTGCTTATGGAAGTACATTAGAGGTCAGAAAAAACTTTAGACATGCATCTACTATCTACCTTAGGTTTGTAAAGGCCTGTGGTTAGTGGCTAATGGTTAGTGGCTAATGGCTAGTGGCTAATGGCTAATGGCTAATGGCTAGAGGCTAATGGCTAATGGCTAGTGGCTAGAGGCTAATGGCTAGTAGATAATGACTAGTAGTTAATGGCTAATGGCTAGTAGATAATGGCTAGTAGATAATGGCTAGTAGATAATGGCTAGTAGATAATGGCTAGTAGATAATGGCTAATGGCTAGTAGTTAATGGCTAATGGATAGTAGTACATTCCCCACACCACCTCTAATTCTTCACATCAACGCTACTCCACCAACATCCCCACCAAATTCTACTCCCTTCTAAAGTCCCCCCTACACTCACTCCATCCCCACACTGCATCCACTCCCACCAGAGCCAAAGATGCACTCGTAGATAAAGAAGATGATAAATCTCTGATCAACGAATTGACACTAGCTTATGCCAGATGTTTGAGGTTTATTTCTTTGTCCCCACTTCACCTCCCGTCCTCATTGTCCTATTGTTATCCTTCTTTATTCTCTTAACCTGAGGGTTAAGTTAATTGAACTGTCTTTTAAACCTTCTTTAAAATTCATTTGTCCGTATTACATTTTTTCTTTCACTCAACCGATTTATTTGTATCCCAATTTCCCTACTGCATCCGATCTCGTTTTTTCCGACCTTCTACTCGCCCCGCCCCTCGTCTATATTGACCCCTAACCCCTCTCCGCAGTAAGAGTGGCAACCACTCCAAAGCCTACACCGCAGTGAAGAGTCTCGAAGGCATTCTGACCATTAAACAACGCATCGACTTCGCTTTAATTGCTTTTAATGCAGCCGATTATAAAACTTCTGCCTCAAGTGTGTGACACGCCCATTCCCACTTACTAAACCACGCCCCTTATCACTCACTTAACCACGCCCCTTCTCACTCACTTAACCTCGCCCCTTTTCACTTACTTGACCACACACTTCTCACTCACTTGACCACGCCCCTTCCCACTCACTTGACCACACCATTCTCACTCACTTAACCACGCCCCTTCTCACTCACTTGACCACACCCTTCTCACTCACTTGACCACGCCCCTTTTCACTCACTTGACCACACCCTTCTCACTTAACCACGCCCCTTTTCACTCACTTGACCATGCACCTTTTCACTCACTTGACCACACCCTTCTCACTCACTTAACCACGCCCCTTCTCACTCACTTAACCACGCCCCTTTTCACTCACTTGACCATGCACCTTTTCACTCACTTGACCACACCCTTCTCACTCACTTAACCACGCCCCTTCTCACTCACTTAACCACGCCCCTTTTCACTCACTTAACCACGCCCCTTCTCACTCACTTGACCACACCATTCTCACTCACTTAACCACGCCCCTTCTCACTCACTTGACCACACCCTTCTCACTCACTTGACCACGCCCCTTTTCACTCACTTGACCACACCCTTCTCACTTAACCACGCCCCTTTTCACTCACTTGACCATGTACCTTTTCACTCACTTGACCACACCCTTCTCACTCACTTAACCACGCCCCTTCTCACTCACTTGACCACACCCTTCTCACTCACTTGACCACGCCCCTTTTCACTCACTTGACCACACCCTTCTCACTTAACCACGCCCCTTTTCACTCACTTGACCATGTACCTTTTCACTCACTTGACCACACCCTTCTCACTCACTTAACCACGCCCCTTCTCACTCACTTAACCACGCCCCTTCTCACTCACTTGACCACGCCCCTTCTCACTCACTTGACCACGCCCCTTCTCACTGACTTCATTAACCCCGCCTCATTACTAAATAGATTAGCCACGCCCCTCCACAATCCTTATCCACGCCCATTCACCAGTCTACAATGGAGCTTATACATTATTGGAGGATGGCGAACACCAAATGAAGGAAGAATTAACTTTATGTATAGCGCTGTGTAAATACAAACAATTAGATTGTGATAGTGCTAAGAGATTGATATTGCATTGGTTAGATATATGTATAGGTGTGCGAGAGTGGGTGCGAGAGTGGGTGCGAGAGTGGGCGTGGGTTTGAACGGGTGTATGAGAGTGGCGTTGAGTGTTTACGTGTGAGAGTGTGGGTTTATTCTATCTGAAACTATCCCCATTTTCACACTAACCACACCCCCTCGCACACTAACCACACCTCCTCGCACACTAACCACACCTCCTCGCACACTAACCACACCTCCTCGCACGCTAACCACACCTCCTCGCACACTAACCACACCTCCTCGCACACTAACCACACCTCCTCGCACACTAACCACACCTCCTCGCACACTAACCACACCTCCTCGCACACTAACCACACCTCCTCGCACACTAACCACACCTCCTCGCACACTAACCACACCTCCTCGCACACTAACCACACCTCCTCGCACACTAACCACACCTCCTCGCACACTAACCACACCTCTTCGCACACTAACCACACCTCCTCGCACACTAACCACACCTCCTCGCACACTAACCACACCTCCTCGCACACTAACCACACCTCCTCGCACACTAACCACTCCTCCTCGCACACTAATCACACCTCCTCGCACACTAACCACACCTCCTCGCACACTAACCACACCTCCTCGCACACTAACCACACCTCCTCGCACACTAACCACACCTCCTCGCACACTAACCACACCTCCTCGCACACTAACCACACCTCCTCGCACACTAACCACACCTCCTCGCACACTAACCACACCTCCTCGCACACTAACCACACCTCCTCGCACACTAACCACACCTCCTCGCACACTAACCACACCTCCTCGCACACTAACCACACCTCCTCGCACACTAACCACACCTCCTCGCACACTAACCACACCTCCTCGCACACTAACCACACCTCCTCGCACACTAACCACACCTCCTCGCACACTAACCACACCTCCTCGCACGCTAACCACACCTCCTCGCACATTAACCACACCTCCTCGCACACTAACCACACCTCCTCGCACACTAACCACACCTCCTCGCACACTAACCACACCTCCTCGCACACTAACCACACCTCCTCGCACACTAACCACACCTCCTCGCACACTAACCACACCTCCTCGCACACTAACCACACCTCCTCGCGCACTAACCACACCTCCTCGCACGCTAACCACACCTCCTCGCACACTAAACACACCTCGCACACTAACCACACCTCCTCGCACACTAACCACACCTCCTCGCACACTAACCACACCTCCTCGCCACTAACCACACCTCCTCGCACACTAAACACACCTCCTCGCGCACTAACCACACCTCCTCGCACGCTAACCACACCTCCTCGCACACTAACCACACCTCCTCGCGCACTAACCACACCTCCTCGCACGCTAACCACACCTCCTCGCACACTAAACACACCTCGCACACTAACCACACCTCCTCGCACACTAACCACACCTCCTCGCACACTAACCACACCTCCTCGCACACTAACCACACCTCCTCGCACACTAACCACACCTCCTCGCACACTAACCACACCTTCTCGCACACTAACCACACCTCCTCGCACACTAACCACACCTCCTCGCACACTAACCACACCTCCTCGCACACTAACCACACCTCCTCGCACACTAACCACACCTCCTCGCACACTAACCACACCTCCTCGCACACTAACCACACCTCCTCGCACACTAACCACACCTCCTCGCACACTAACCACACCTCCTCGCACACTAACCACACCTCCTCGCACACTAACCACACCTCCTCGCACACTAACCACACCTCCTCGCACACTAAACACACCTCCTCGCACACTAACCACACCTCCTCGCACATTAACCACACCTCCTCGCACACTAACCACACCTCCTCGCACACTAACCACACCTCCTCGCACACTAACCACACCTCCTCGCACATTAACCACACCTCCTCGCACACTAACCACACCTCCTCGCACACTAACCACACCTCCTCGCACACTAACCACACCTCCTAGCACACTAGCCACACCTCCTCGCACACTAACCACACCTCCTCGCACACTAACCACACCTCCTCGCACACTAACCACACCTCTTCGCACACTAACCACACCTCCTCGCACGCTAACCACACCTCCTCGCATATTAACCACACCTCCTCGCACACTAACCACACCTCCTCGCACACTAACCACACCTCCTCGCACACTAACCACACCTCTTCGCACACTAACCACACCTCCTCGCACGCTAACCACACCTCCTCGCATATTAACCACACCTCCTCGCACACTAACCACACCTCCTCGCACACTAACCACACCTCCTCGCACACTAACCACACCTCCTCGCACACTAACCACACCTCCTCGCACACTAACCACACCTCCTCGCACACTAACCACACCTCAATTAGTATGGATCAGCCTAATGCAGCTGTTCAATGCTATACTATGATGTGTGCTGTTTGCATTGTCTCCGGTGTTAGCAGTGGAGAACTAGACAATGGTACTGGACGTCTGATTAGAACAATCCTTGACCGACTGGGCTCATGTCTGAGGTCAAGCAAGACTACTGCCCGTGATCTGGACGATTACTCATACCTGGCTGCCTACTACTATAAGTTGGCGGTTAGCAAATATCTCACACACACACACACACACCACTCAACACACACACACACACAAACACACACACAGCACACACCACTCAATACACACACACACCACTCAACACACACAACACCACACACCACACACCACTCAACACACACACACACCAATCAACACACACACAGCACACACCACTCAATACACACACACACCACTCAACACACACAACACCACACACCACACACCACTCAACACACACACACACCAATCAACACACACACAGCACACACCACTCGACACACACACACACACACAGCACACACCACTCAACACACACACACACACCACTCAACACACACAACACCACACACCACACACCACTCAACACACACACACACACAGCACACACCACTCGACACACACACCACTCAACACACACACACAGCACACACCACTCGACACACACACAGCACACACAACTCGAACCACACACACACACACACACACACACACACACACACACACACACCACTCAACACACACAGCACAAACCACTCGACACACACACACACACACATCACACTCAACACACACACACACCACTCAACACACACACACAACACCACACACCACTCAACACACACACACAACACACCACTCAACACACACAACACCACACACCACTCAACACAAACACACACACACACACACACACACACACACACACCACTCAACACACACACACATCAGCCCTCACACATATTAAATGACTAACAACACACACCACTCCAACCTTCACTCCCTCCACTATCCACACACATACATCCCCACTTCTATCTCCACTATCATTAACCCCAATTAATACCTTACAATACAACCCTCAGAAAGATCCAGTGTCTGTATGTAGGTTCTTACAAAGGAAAGTCATTGAGTCTCCCTATAATTCTACTCCTTGGAAGATTCTTGCTCGTTATATTTTCTCCCTTGGTCAAGGTTCTATTATCTCTCTTTGTTAAGTATTTATTTTCTTTTTATCATCTTTTTATCAACTCTACATTAACTTTTTATTATCTTTTGCTTATCTCTTTCTTAGCTCTTTATTATATCTTCCTTAGATCTTCCTTAGCTCATCCTTAGCTCTTCCTTATCTCTTTATTTACCCTTATTAGTTATTTTTCAGCTCTTTCTTTGTTCTATATTGAAATCTCTATGTAACTATTTGGTATATATTTTAATTTTTCGTGTTTTTCTAAAATATTTCTCCGTATTTTTCTTTCGGATATTTTTTCTAAATATCAAATTTAATTTCTAAATAAATTCTTTATGAAATAATATTAAATTCACGGATTCTTCATTCTTAGAGCATATTTATATATTATCATATTGTTTATATGTAATTCATATTTTGCAGACTTCCGAATGTGTAAATTAGTGAGGAATAGTGCTATGTTCGCTCAAGCATTACAAGATCCCACGGTTTGTTATGTAGTTATTACACCCCCACCTACAACCCTATCTATATCCCCCTAAACCCCCCTACTACACCAACTCCAACACCCCGCATACACCATCTCCTATACCTCCACCACCTCCTACACCTCCACTACCTCCTACACCTCCTATACCTCCACCACTTCCTACATCTCCTACACCTCCTATACCTCCACCACCTCCTACTCCACCTACTACATCTCCTACACCTACAGGAAAAAGATCAAGGTTTATTACTTATCCTATCCAACATGTGTTGCGGTCTATTAAACGGCTATAAAAACTTGATCAAGTTTCAAATCAGAAACCCCAACTTTGGCCTACATAAAATGCGCGACTTGATCTACTTATGTCAGTACAGTAAAGCAATCGAGAACTCATCCGATTCTCCTATAGCGGGCAATGTGACAGGTCAGATTATCTTTCTCATACTGACACGCGCGCGCGCGCACACGCACACGCACGCACTCACACGCGCGTACACACGCACGCGCACACTCGCACGCGCACACACGCACGCACACGCGCACATGCACACACACACGCACACACACCCACACACTCCTCTCATGCAGTAGAAGGACAGTCTAAAGCTGCTATGCAATGGAACAATACCTTAGATGTATTTAATGCTTATAGAATGGGAAAAAAGAATGGTTCAAGTTTACTGGACAAAGTTAGCATTTATGCATTGTGTTATTACTACATTATTACTGCATTATTACTACAAACGTATACTAACGCAATGTAAATCAATCTTCCAGACACTCAAAATCTACCCAGATTCCAAAATACTTTTGGCTTTTAAGTCTGAGAAACTGATTGATTCATCTCAATCAAATCTGGTAATTAATTTGTTGCAAGTTTAGAAAACGATAAATATTGCATCACCTACGATTACATAATACCTGTTGCGCAACAGGTATTTCTGACACAATTACAAAGGCACGACATAGATGTTGTAAACAAAAAACAAGCACAAACCGATGAATTAAAGTTATACAGGTTATCTGTAGTATTATGTAATATACTTTACTCTGACATTTAACTGCCACTTTCTTGGCACCTGCCACATTAATGTCATCTCATTCTCACCCAAACCCATAACAATGAATGATTTGATTACAATGTAGTCCCTAAAATAATGTTTTATATATTGAATGTTTTGTTCAATTGTAATTATAATATAATTATAATTTTTTTATTACAAACGATAATCTCCAATTCCAATTTAGTGAATTAACAAAGAACAATTTTGTGAATTCCTCACTAAAGACATTGTTCTTGATGCACATGACAAAGGTTTAGTTGGCAGATGGTTTTAGAATACTTCATTTTTAATAACAATTCTCTTTTTCAAAATTATGAATTATGAAAAGAAAAAAATGATGTTAAATCTTTCGTACTTTTAGTCCAAATTTTGTATTAAAATATTTATAATGGTAGGAATTTTATGATATTTTAACATGGTCAGAATATATTGTTTTGCTAAACTTTAACAATATTATTGTTTCTTTATTTATAATTGGTAGATCTGTAATATACACCTTATACATCAATAGACACCATCTGTAAACTAAGTAAGGGGTTCGATTCTCTTATGGACTCTCTAATGAGTCTTAATAAAATATATAGAATTAATTCACTTTTTATTTTAAGCAGAATATCGGAAATAACCAAAAGTAACTTTTAAGTGGTTTGGACTTAATCTGTTGATAGTAATAAGTTTTTAATAAATGTTATCAAATTTCCTGATATGGGATGAAGGGAATCCACCAAATAAATACAATACAATACAATATTTATGATATAATATAAATTTATAATTAAATTTTATTTTGAGAATTGAAAAACTAAAAACAATTGACTATTTAATTTTTTTATTAATTAATTTATATTTTACAATATTTTTATTGACATTTAAATAATTTTATAAAAAATTATTTTTACATTATTTTTGATTTTCTATAGAGAGAAATTTTAATATAATATTAATATTGTCATTATTTTGAAATTTATAGGAAAATATTTTATTATAATTTTTAAAATATGTTTTTATATTATTATTTATTGCAAATATATAGAATTTATTCACATTTTAAATTATAATTACATCACTTTTTTGTTAAGAAGTTAATAATCTATACAATCTTAATATATTTGATAAATATAAACATTATAATAAAAGAGATATTTAAAATACCAATCAATACTCAAATATCTTAAATATTCTAATAATCTTAAATATTCTAAATATCTTAAATATTCTAATAATCTTAAATATTCTAAATATCTTAAATATTCTAATAATCTTAAATATTCTAAATATCTTAAATATTCTAATAATCTTAAATATTCTAAATATCTTAAATATTCTAATAATCTTAAATATTCTAAATATCTTAAATATTCTAATAATCTTAAATATTCTAAATATCTTAAATATTCTAATAATCTTAAATATTCTAAATATCTTAAATATTCTAATAATCTTAAATATTCTAAATATCTTAAATATTCTAATAATCTTAAATATTCTAAATATCTTAAATATTCTAATAATCTTAAATATTCTAAATATCTTAAATATTCTAATAATCTTAAATATTCTAAATATCTTAAATATTCTAATAATCTTAAATATTCTAAATATCTTAAATATTCTAATAATCTTAAATATTCTAAATATCTTAAATATTCTAATAATCTTAAATATTCTAATAATCTTAAATATTCTAATAATCTTAAATATTCTAAATATCTTAAATATTCTAATAATCTTAAATATTCTAAATATCTTAAATATTCTAATAATCTTAAATATTCTAAATATCTTAAATATTCTAATAATCTTAAATATTCTAATAATCTTAAATATTCTAATAATCTTAAATATTCTAATAATCTTAAATATTCTGTATTTCCCATAATTGAACCAATACTTCGACACCCACACATTATTGCTTAACTCACTCGCAGTCTGAAGATAAGGCTGCAATTGACAAGTTATACAAAGAGATTGCAGCAACAGACCCATTGAACGCAGCTCTTTTTATGATACAAGCCGACATTTTCCATCACCAGAGGAATGTGAGGTTAAGATCAAATCGAAAACACTCTATATATAGCAACACTATATAGCAACACTATATAGCAACACTATAGCAACACTATATAGCAACACTATATATCAACACTATATAGCAACACTATATAGCAACACTATATAGCAACACTATATAGCAACACTATATAGCAACACTATATAGCAACACTATATAGCAACACTCTATAGCAACACTATATAGCAACACTATATAGCAACACTATATAGCAACACTCTATAGCAACACTCTATAGCAACACTCTATAGCAACACTATAGCAACACTCTATAGCAACACTATAGCAACACTATATAGCAACACTATAGCAACACTATATATCAACACTATATAGCAACACTATATAGCAACACTATATAGCAACACTCTATAGCAACACTATATAGCAACACTATATAGCAACACTATATAGCAACACTCTATAGCAACACTATATAGCAACACTATATAGCAACACTATATAGCAACACTCTATATCAACACTATATATCAACACTATATAGCAACACTCTATAGCAACACTATATAGCAACACTCTATAGCAACACTATAGCAACACTCTATAGCAACACTATAGCAACACTATATAGCAACACTCTATAGCAACACTTTTGCCTGTACGGTAAAGGCGTAGAATAAAGGCCCGCGTCCATTTCAAGCTAACCACGGCCCACTTTAATCGCGCCCACTCTGACTATAACAATAGATACTCTCACGATAACCACGTCCCCAGAGGAGAACGCTATTGTCTGCAGGCTTCGATGGATAGATTGCTGAGTCAGTACTTCGAATCCGAGTTACTCTTCGACCTTCGTCGACGTCTTATCACTATCCACCATCAGAAGAAAGACGAACTCAGCCTCGTGGTTTAAGTGGCAGGGGTTGATGTCGTCGGGAGTGTCGGAGTGTGGTTTCGGGAGGCGTGCGAGGTCGGGTGGAGTGGCAGGTGAAGCGAGGCATGGCGTGGGTTTTGGTTACGATGTAGAAAGAGATATGGAGTAGTTTGTATGCTAAACGCAGTAAATGTAAAGCGCTGTACGCGCTGAAAACACTACGGCATACTTTTCCGTTCAGAATTCTATTCTCATGAACAATGATGATGAGAAAGTATTCGGCTGGTATAGAACATTCAAATTACAATATATAATATATATATAATATATATATATATATAATTAGTTTAATTTAATATAATTCAGCTTTAATAATTCAATAAATAATTAAGAATTTTTTATTATTAAAATAGATTCGATAAATGTATTAAATCTAAATGTTTGTATTATATTGTTAAACACGTATTTCTTATACTTCTAGAACAATAACCCTGATATGACAAGCTATAACTAAACGCATAGTTACTAATACAAACAAACTATTGTTTTTAAAAACAACATACAAAGTGAGCTTGAGAATGATTATTTTTTAAATTATTATTTTATTTTACTTTCTGTGTAAAATATTAAAGGTCAATATGTCAAAAGTATGGCGTTTTCAGTGTTCGCATATCGGCAATCCCTCTTTATATTTTACGTAATTGCGACCGGAAAAGACGTTGCGTAAAACAGCGGGTTTTTTCATTGTTTACAAAGCGTTGTGTCTAGTGACGGGTAAAAAGTTTAAGATATCTTGCGAGATACACTCAAATTCATGGCGGTACTTCATATTCTCTGCACATATATCAATAAAGATGATCACAGCCAACTATTTTACAGACTTTACTGGAGAGATGCAAAAGTCCACAACTAATTAAATATTCTGAAAGCATTGCAGGGATCATGTAATTGAATTCATTTATTTATTAACTAATAATGTACATGATGATTATTTAGAATATATTAATAAAATATAATAATTATGTTGCAGTTTTATTAAAAATCACTTTTGACCTGCTCAGGACTTTGCTTGCATGTGTTTTCTTTTTTAGTCTTCGCTGTCTTTCATCAGCATCTCTGCTCCCAATACCATTTCCCTGTTAATGTGCAGAATTTAGAGCACTACGCTGCGGTCAAGTTCGAGAGTGAACTGACCACCACGTAAATAATCACTTACCCGAAGTCAATTTCACCATCTCCATCTTGATCTAATGCGTTTATCAACTCTTCGATCTGGGAATCTTTTAGCGGCATTTTTGCTTCCTGTTTTTACGGATCATGCTATGATCCAACATTTCATTAGACGTGATTTAGACGACTACTAAAACATTATTTCACTCTTACACCAATGGAGTTATTTATAGAATAGTCCACCATTGTTTTTAAACAAATAGAGTCACTTCAACGATACATTCGATTTAAGAATAGGTCGATGGGACCGTCGTTAGTAACACGGTAACTGTTTGCTAGAACAACGTAGAGGACAACTCGCGCGATGACCTTGAGACCGAGTTTGAACTCCTCGTGCGTTACGCTCATGGATCCATCCGCGTCGAAACGCGAAAACAGTTCTACAATATTTATGCAGTGTTCGTCGCAATACGTTTTCATCATCTGAAACGAAGGAGAACATGAAAGTGTTCCTGACAAACGAAATCAGTACGACTGTCTTAGCGTCGGCTGAAAACTGTATTTCCAGATCTGAATTCGCTAGTTTATGAAAAAACCCTCAAGGCATCCTCGACGGCATTGTAAACTTTCAATCTCCTAGTACCATAAGCATCGGTGTACCTGCGGACAGACAGACATTTATGTTTACTCTAGTAGATTGTTACACTCGCAGAGCAAACTAGTCTCAACTGGTGTTCTACCTACCCATAAGTGCAAGTGAATCCAGGGTGAGCTTCTTTCAATTCTCCTTGTATAAATCTTGTAAATTTTTGACCATATATATTTTCCTATTAGATAATGTTCATAATTCTAATAATAATATCAAATTTAAAGCATTTCTGTGTTGTATATATATTATTAGGTTTCGTACACAATGTGTACGCAAACTGGTAATATCTATAAATATTGGTTGGTCAAGTATAAATTGTTTTAAATATTCAAATAAACTTCAAAATATTTTGAATAAAATTATAATAGAATAATAATATTTGTAGCCTATTTTTATATATTAATATAATAGATTTAGATATAATTGAATTGTATATTTATTAAATAATCTTGCTATAGTTATTCAAAATAACTACACGCCCACAGTCGTAGCTATTAGTATAACATAGTGCGATTTCTGAATATCACTAAAAGAGACTGTAAAACGTTATTGACGAGTTCACACTGACATTCATATCCAGAAGGATTAAGGTTAGCTGTTGCATTTGGATCAATAGCTGAATTCCAGTTGTTGCAGCACTTTCAGAAATAGGATTTCTACCAATCTGTGATATGTGGACGACGAGTAAATAATGGATTTTAATAATGAGTAAATAATGGATTTTAATAACAAGTATTCATCAAGTGGAACTCGGTAGATATATATACCATTCATATATTAAGAACAATCAAATAGTTGCATTTATACCATAATTGATTGAGTTTATTAATACATACTCGTAGGATTTTAATATGTTCGTTTCCTCCGGTGGTCACTGCTTGTATGATATTTAAGAATCCTTTTGCTCCGATCCTATTACCTACATAAATTTAATATTATAAATTCAAACTATAAGAATTACTTCTGTAATAACCTTATCGATAATAAACTTAAATTCCCATAATTACAATATAAGAACAGTAAGTTATGGTTATAAAAAATACACAGCAGTATTATTTGCTGAACGTAACATCTATTGAATCTTCTAAAAGGTTACATTGATGTCTGATGAGTAAGATGAGCTATGGGAATGGGAATATTAATAAGTACAGCTGGTTTAGACAGTAGTTCTTCTGAGTAGCAAGCATTGTTCCGATAGTAAAATTACTAACAAGTAAGATCGAGTTCCGTTAGAAGCCCCGTGTCATATCGCAAAGCATCGGAAATAGCGACAGCTCCTAAATCCCCAAATCCATTCCATGAGAGATCGACTCTCTTCAAAGCCATATTCTCCTATGAGAAGGTTAAAGTGCAAATGTAATATTCAAATTGGTAAACGTAATTATCGTCGTAGTGAAAATGCATGTGAACTCTATTGTTAAGGTTCATATGGAATATTAGTAATAATAAGATATTCAGTTTTTTTATCGGGGTCGTCTGAAATATAAGTGCATAGGTATAAGTAATTATAAATATATATGTACTTGAATTATATGAGTTATCGTTATGGCATTTAGTTATTTCAATGATTGTTTAGTTATAATATATATATATATATATATAACTAAACAATCATTGAACTAACTAAATGCCATAACGATAACTTATATAATTAATATATATATATGTATATATATATATATATATATATATATATATATATATATATATATATATATATATATATATTATAACTATTACCAATCTCTTCTACAATTTTCTAGAATATTATTGATATTATATTACCTTACATATATATTTATGATTCCGTATTTGCAATTTGATAGCATAACAAACCCGAATTCCCTTGGCAATTTCAACAGCTCCTTTTTGACGAATTTGATTCCAACTGAGGTTTAAATCTACTAGAATTTCATTTTCACCTTATATGTAATAATTCAGAATGATATCAGGGAATAATTGGATTTACTTTTACATATTGTATAATATTAATTATAATCAAACCTATCATTCTTCCGAATTCTTCCCCAGCTATGCTACCAAATTCATTCTTGCTAAGATCCACATATAGTAATTGTTGATTTTTCTGAAATATACCATGACTAATATGTATTCATTATAATTAATAATTAATAAGAATCCGATATATTATATTAATTTTCAAAGATTATTTCAATATATTGCGTTACGTATTATCCGGGTATAATAATATAGTATTACCAACTTAAATAATGCTATGTAGGTATGTACAGTGTACAGTGTACACGATATAGTGCACGATATACAGTAGTATGTACGGTATAAAGTTTACACTGGTGTGTGTATTGTATAGTCTACAGTGAATAATGGTGATTACCTGTATAGCTTTTGACAATATCTTAGCATCTCTATCCACAAATTGATTATCTGAAATAGCCTTTAAATAATAAAAAATAATATTTACAGACTGACTGACTAAATACATAATTACGTATATTTATGTACGTAGTTGTTAATGTCTGTACTTGTGCGTTATATTTATCATATATCATATTATGCATTTTATAACCTGATAGGTTGATACGTGTTAAAATAGAATTTTCGTTTAAAATCATTGCAACAATTCCAGATCCACCACTTTTCAAATTATTATTTGCTATATTCTTTAAATATGTATATTTCAAATAATATCCTAGATATTTCTCGAAAGTTATATCTTTAAAATTAAGATTATTAATAATATAACATCGTTTTATATTAAGATAAACAAGTCTAGTAGCATTGGCAGTAGCAGTAGCAGTAGCAGTAGCAGTAGCAGCAGCAGTAGCAGTAGCAGTAGCAGTAGCAGTAGCAGTAGCAGTAGCAGTAGCAGTAGCAGTAGCAGTAGCAGTAGCAGTAGCAGTAGCAGTAGCAGTAGCAGTAGCAGTAGCAGTAGCAGTAGCAGTAGCAGTAGCAGTAGCAGTAGCAGTAGCAGTAGCAGTAGCAGTAGCAGTAGCAGTAGCAGTAGCAGTAGCAGTAGCAGTAGCAGTAGCAGTAGCAGTAGCAGTAGCAGTAGCAGTAGCAGTAGCAGTAGCAGTAACAGTAGCAGTAGCAGTAGATGTAGCAGTAGCAGTAGCAGTAGCAGTAGCAGTAGCAGTAGCAGTAGCAGTAGCAGTAGCAGTAGCAGTAGCAGTAGCAGTAGCAGTAGACGTAGCAGTAGCAGTAGCAGTAGCAGTAGCAGTAGCAGTAGCAGTAGCAATAGCAGTAGCAGTAGTAGCAGCAGTAGCAGTAGCAGTAGCAATAGCAGTAGCAGTAGCAGTAGCAGTAGCAGTAGCAGTAACAGTAACAGTAGCAGTAGCAGTAGCAGTAGCAGTAGCAGTAGCAGCAGCAGTAGCAGTAGCAGTAGCAGTAGCAGTAGCAGTAGCATTAGAAGTAGCAGTAACAGTAACAGTAGCAGTAGCAGTAGCAGTAGCAGTAGCAGTAGCAGTAGCAGTAGCAGTAGCAGTAGCAGTAGCAGTAGCAGTAGCAGTAGCAGTAGCAGTAGCAGTGGCAGTAGCAGTAGCAGTAGCAGTAGCAGTAGCAGTAGCAGTAGCAGTAGCAGTAGCAATAGCAGTAGCAGTAGCAGTAGCAGCAGTAGTAGTAGCAGTAGCAGTAGCAGTAGCAGTAGCAGTAGCAGTAGCAGTAGCAGTAGCAGCAGCAGCAGTAGCAGTAGCAGTAGCAGTAGCAGTAGCAATAGCAGTAGCAGTAGCAGTATCAGTAGCAGTAGCAGTAGCAGTAGCAGTAGCAGTAGCAGTAGCAGTAGCAGTAGCAGCAGTAGCAGTAGCAGCAGCAGCAGTAGCAGTAGCAGTAGCAGTAGCAGTAGCAGTAGCAGTAGCAGTAGCAGTAGCAGTAGCAGTAGCAGTAGCAGTAGCAGTAGCAGTAGCAGTAGCAGTAGCAGTAGCAGTAGCAGTAGCAGTAGCAGTAGCAGTAGCAGTAGCAGTAGCAGTAGCAGTAGCAATAGCAGTAGCAGTAGCAGTAGCAGTAGCAGTAGCAGTAGCAGTAGCAGTAGCAGTAGCAGTAGCAGTAGCAGTAGCAGTAGCAGTAGCAGTAGCAGTAGCAGTAGCAGTAGCAGTAGCAGTAGCAGTAGCAGTAGCAGTAGCAGTAACAGTAGCAGTAGCAGTAGATGTAGCAGTAGCAGTAGCAGTAGCAGTAGCAGTAGCAGTAGCAGTAGCAGTAGCAGTAGCAGTAGCAGTAGCAGTAGCAGTAGCAGTAGACGTAGCAGTAGCAGTAGCAGTAGCAGTAGCAGTAGCAGTAGACGTAGCAGTAGCAGTAGCAGTAGCAGTAGCAGTAGCAGTAGCAGTAGCAGTAGCAATAGCAGTAGCAGTAGTAGCAGCAGTAGCAGTAGCAGTAGCAATAGCAGTAGCAGTAGCAGTAGCAGTAGCAGTAGCAGTAACAGTAACAGTAGCAGTAGCAGTAGCAGTAGCAGTAGCAGTAGCAGCAGCAGTAGCAGTAGCAGTAGCAGTAGCAGTAGCAGTAGCATTAGAAGTAGCAGTAACAGTAACAGTAGCAGTAGCAGTAGCAGTAGCAGTAGCAGTAGCAGTAGCA
>OZ038312.1:14688041-14713041 GCA_964035775.1 Osedax frankpressi | reverse complement strand
ATCATCTTTTTAAACACAACACTTTATACATAGTTTTATAAACAATAGCTTATCTAAATTTGAACAAAAACAATTAGATGTTCTTTTGATGGACTTCCTTGAAGATGTAGCAATTCCTCTATATGCCCCACATTAAAGGTCATTATTACATTTTAAAGGAATGTTTAAAGATATTTCGTTTTCAATATATTGTTATATTAGTATTATATAGCTAATATACTATACATATAAGTTAAATATTTTAGTATATGTATTTATTCCATTTATAGCTTGTTTTGAAATCTCATAACGTGGTGTAACATAAAGGCGAATACTGATAAGATAAGTCAATGATAATTCTTATCAATTAATAAGTTCATCTCATATCAATATCAATATGTTATTGACAGCTGTTAACCAAACCCAATATATGGTCAACTAAACACAAGCTATCGATGGGCTTTACAAATACGGGGTACATTTATTATAATACATTTGACGTGTTGTATATAATATGATTAATAGAACGTTTACATATTAAATACATATTATAATACATTTGACGTGTTGTATATAATATGATTAATAGAACGTTTATATATTAAATATAGTAAGTTATGTACTTATATTTTTATACAAGTTATATAATACAAATTTGTCATCCATGCAAATTCGGGACATTTTCCGAGTATGTTTGACCCTTGATAATGTATAATAATTATTCTAACTAAAGTTATATAACACAGCAAAAGTATATGAATTATTAATGATAATTAATTATTAAAGAAATATATCTATTGATTATACATAACAATTATCTGTTTCTAATTTTTCTGAATGTTCAAAATTATCATACAAAAAATAATTCTTGCCATTTATAAGATTCCCATGATACCATACATTTGATATAAGTCATTATAAAATAATTGTGTCTAGAATTATAGGAATGGTTATTGATAATACTTGTAAGTTCGTCAGATATTAATTACTATTAATACTATATATATATATACCTAATTAATACTATATATATATACATAATTAATACTATATATATATATACCTATTAATACTATATATATCTAAATATGTTTATATTCTATAACTATTCCTACAGTTTTTATTTGATCTATTATAATATTTCGTTTTATATTTCGTGATTGGTTACAAATAAAAATAGCTTGCCATAAATGTACAATTCTTTATAATGTTAATATTAAATTAATTACTAAATAAATGTATTATATTATTTAAATTGGGGCGAGTGCCACTAAAAAAAAGAGTTGTACAAATGAGGTGCGAGTGTGGTGCGAGTGTGGTGCGAGTGTGGTGCGAGTGTGGTGCGAGTGTGGTGCGAGTGTGGTGCGAGTGTGGTGCGAGTGTGGTGCGAGTGTGGTGCGAGTGTGGTGCGAGTGTGGTGCGAGTGTGGTGCGAGTGTGGTGCGAGTGTGGTGCGAGTGTGGTGCGAGTGTGGTGCGAGTGTGGTGCGAGTGTGGTGCGAGTGTGTGCGAGTGTGGTGACAGTGTGGTGTATAGTAGTGAGAATGCCAATGTGGTTTTTTAAAGAAAAGTTAGTGCAATGCCCAACACTGAATATAGATAATAATATATGTTATTTAGTTTCACATTAAATTTTTTTATGTATATTATAAAAAAACATCTTATTTTATTATTTTGGTTATTTAGAGTTCAGCAAGTTTTTAACTAATTGGTGCTGTTTGTTGATCTAGTTTATATATATATATATATATATATATGTGTGTGTATATATATATATATATATATATATATATATATATATATATATATATTATATATCATTTTTATTTAATTTAAAGTTTAAAATGTATATTAAATAAGTATATGTTTAATTATTGTATATTTAGGTTAATAATAAATAAATGGATATCACGGATTTATATATACATAAATAATATATATCTATATATAGTCATAGGTTAAGAAACGTAAATAAACGTAAATGAATGAGTATAACATCATAATAATAGTAAAATAACATAGATTTTGTTTTACTTTAAATTTGTTAAAGTACCATTCAAATATATACAGAATATAACTTTATTTTAATATATAAATAATTTGGCAAATGTAAATTTACAAAGCCCAAGTACCTAAGCCTCTGTGTACAATGTACATTGTACATTGTACACTGTACAATGTACAGTGTATAATGTGCATTGTACTTGAGGGGACTTTTACGGTATGCTCGGCATATAGTATATATATATATATACAATGGGCTTTACGATATTTGTAAAATATTTAACATTTATATATTGCTTTTATTATAATTACTATTATTATTAATAATAATCTAGAAAAAACCGCAAGTAAATCGAGGAAATTAATATCAAATAAAATATTTGTAACGGTATAAATCTTAATATATACAGTCAGTTCATACACTTTTTAGATTATTTACATTTTTAATAAATAAAAATTTCAAATTTAATTAAAACTTGACTAAAAAATGTATCTCAAAACTATAACAAATAAATTGATTTAGTTGTATATTTACAGATTCTGAAAAAGCTTCATTTGTAAAATTACAGATATCTAATTAGAAGCTATAGCTAAAGTATACACTGACTGCATAATATATAATAAATGTTGAAGCGAATTTAATAATAAAAAATATATTTATATATAAATATAACACCTCGTAGAGATATAATTCAATAATGCCTTGGTATCTTGCATATTATATACTGTATAGTATACATTTTATAGTATACATTGTATAGTATATTCTACAGTGTATTCTATATATAGTATATGTGGGCCCCATATTGTGGAACATATTGTAGATAATATCCATTAATAATGTTAATATGCATTTCCTTGCATTAAACATAAATAAAATAAAAACATAAATAAAAGCATTAATAAAAAAATACAAGAATTACAACTCACTGATGTGTGACTGATTCGTTTACGCAAAATTAGTTATGATACATATACGAAATAAAACTGTACGTTAAATTATCTTATATCTATGTAATCTATTTATAAACGAAAATCTCATAATATACATATATATATATAATCAAAATTATAATTCTCGGGGTAAATATAATATTAAATATTTGCTATTTAAATTAGATTTGGTATGTTTATTTACATTCTGTATCATATACATACATGGAATATGTCATAAATTCACTAAATATATATTATCTAATAGTATTAGATAACTATAGTTAAAGTGGGTAACAATAGTTTTATGTATTATATGATCATATAATTAATATAATTAACATAATAATATATATATATATATATATATATATATATATATATATATATATATATATATATATATATATATATATATATACATATTGATATATGACTAATATATATATATATATATATTTAACCATTTTTTTATATATAACCATATCTACGTAGCTGTATAATAATGGTTTCCTATTTATCGTTGATAATTTATCATTTACTGATAGAAATACAACAGCGATACATTGGCATTGCTATTAATAAACCCTCGCGAACCTTTACCCCCATTAGGGGGTAATATTAAATACTCGCATATATGTGTAAATATTAATACAAATAGACATAATCAGGTAAAAAATCAGGTAAAAAACTAAATTAAAAATACATTATTTTTTATATTTTATTATTTATATATACAATTTAGTTAATTTTAAAATTGAGATTAACTCACGATAAGAACTACGTATACTTGCAGATTAAATATATGTAATGATATATGAAACACTGGTGATATATTGATTATACTCTATAATAACATAACAAAACATAGTATTATATAAAATATTAAAATATTGACACTAATGATATATATAAATATATATCGTTTACGTGGAATAACATTTAATATGATATCCAAGCCCTATTATTGAACATACTATATATAGATAGACTTAATATTAATATAATTGAATAATAATTTTTTTTAAAAAGAAATTGTATACAATTAAGAAATACTGATTTAGTTTAATTGCATGTTATACATGTATCATAACCATTTTTGTTATAGTTATAATCAATATAACATTAGATAGCTAATATCTATTAGATAGCTAATATCTATTAAATATACACTACGGTGCGACTTACCCTTCTCATTCCTGTTAGAAAGTGATCTGTCTGTACTTCGACCAATCCATTGTCACGCTGATATTGGGTTTCTACTTATGGACAATAAGGACACAATCGTTTTCTTCGTTGTTTACATTAGATATTGAAAAACCTGTCTTTGCTTAGGACAGTCTAAATGATACATACCTTTATAAGGTATATATATATATATATATATATATATATATATATATATATATATATATATATATATATATATATATATTGTCTTTATAACCAATTTATTAATTATATACCTTATATGTGTGACGCACATTGTGCGCTTATAATGTTTATAGTTACAGTTATATTTTTACTTTATAACTTTAATCTATGATTATTTCGAGTAGTGGTAAATGATAAAGGTAATGCAAATTAAACATATGTGTTTAATTTAGATTACAATATCACTTTTCTGAACCATAACTATATATATGTATATATATATATTGAATTTAAAACACTTATAAACTAAATTGTTAATAAAAGTGTGTTAAGGCATTCATTTATTAAGAAATTTAAGAAATATATATTCAAATGTTATAAATAATTCATACAATATATACTAATTAATATAAATGGTAATTACTAACAAATGACATTTTATAAGAGCATATACTCTTATAAAATATATATAGGAAATTCACATTTTAGAAACGACGAAATCTTAAATTACGAAAGTCTTACACGTGAATATTTAAGGGTTACTTCTAGTTTTTGTAATAATGAACGCTTAGTATATATATATATATATATATATATATAGTCTATATATATATATATATATATATATATATGCCTAATTTTAAATACGAAATATCAATAAATATACAGTATGATAGTTATAATTTTATTATAGAAAAATCTCTTAATTTTTCATAGATGATTCAATGATAAATTATACAAATTATTTTTTATTATTTGTATTATATTTATATTTATATAATTTGCCAATACCTAATCTATGTGATTAGCTCTGTTAAATGTTAAATGTTAAATGTTAATAACAAATATTAATATTTTCAAAAGGTCACCTGTTATATAATATTATATAAAAAAATATTAATGAATTTATAAAATGCTATAAATGGTATTGCATGTATAGTTTATTTTGTGGGATAGATATCTTTAATATACCAAATACAAATGATCAAATGAAATATATATTTATCAGCTAAGTGAATATAAATAAATATCCTCTTTTAAAGTATTGCTTACACTATATATAAAGTGTGACTTATTATGTTGTATATAATTCCAACCTTGGTGAAATTAATTGTAAAAATATCCGATTATAACTATAAAACTCGTAAATTCTATTTAAAAATACTTATTTCAATTTTAATATCTCCACTTTAAATAAAAATCCTTATATAAATTATTATAAATTAATATCAGATTTCACGTCTCATAGAGAGATAATGACTGTGATTTCTAGATAGATATATTTATTCCGCTACAGTACTTAATAATAAAGCTAAGCTATTAAAATCTTAACATTATCAATTTGTAAACTTTATATGAAACAATAATTAAATTTATATATACATTTTTGTAATGGAGTAATACTATATTATTATATATATTGGTATATATATTTCTTAAAAATTACCGAACATACGTTTGATTAGATAATAATAAATAATATAGTATGTAATAATAAAAAGAAAAAGTATTTTCCTCCTAGATAAATCAAATGTTTACTATACTTCCTCCATTTCCTAAATTCTTGTAATTGCAATATCTATTTTTTGCAGAAGGTGATCATTTCCTTGAATTGTCTACCAGTCGCCACTGCGTATGTATTATGCCGTATGTCAAAGAGAGATTAGGTAAGAATAAATCGATAATCTTGTTTTTTTATATCCTATTATATACTAATATCCTACCTCCTTTTTAATCTAGATTAATTTAGATATTGCGTCAAAAATCTATTTAATTACAACCTTGTATCTTATACTGGATTTTAAATCAGACTGTATTCTCAAATTCTCTCTTCGCTATATTCCCTACATAATATTTGTATAATATTAATAGCGGTAATATTTCTAATTGATTCATGTAAAACGTTAAGATATATTTTAAAACACGCAGTTCAACAGGTTATATTATTATAAACCTCTAAATATATTCTATATACTGCACTTCTAGTTATATTTAAAATAACGAATGATCTAAGTCTTATTTAAAAAATCACATATACTCATGCTAATATAATTATTAATCAATAATTAACAATTTCTTTGAAGACAACAATTCACTTAGATGTTTACAAATTAAATATCCAGACATCTCCAAGAAAATACTTTTATTATGTCTCATATCGTATTATTACATTTTGAAATTTTGGGAATAACAATATTGGAAATTATTTTTTGGTAATTTAAATTCTAAATATTTAGTTTTGATAACTTGAAATTAAAAACTAATTTAAAAACCATTTATCATTCTTTTCATTCATTATTTTATAACGTTATTTTCATTTCACGATGATTAATATTATTGTATTACATTATAAAAAATATTACTCTACACAATTTTTGTTTTTGGTTTATTGGAGTTATACAGAAATAAGATAATAGGAAATTACACTAATTTTGTTAGTATTATTAACATTTGTATTTTTAAAGTGTATTTTTAAAAAAAGTATAAATTATTTATATTTAATTATTAATTTAAATTACTATAATACTGCTATATGTATTTATCTGCTTTGTTATATATATTATTATATATATATAAATAAATATGAGGTCTTAATTTATACCAATCTTGTAAATTCGCTTTTATTGTTACATCTTTATTTTTTTACTTCATTTCAATCAACTATAAAGTTGACATTACAGTAACCGAACGCAGTTAATAATCTATACAGGTCTCAGTGCACATTATTTGTAATACACATTTCATTAATTATTCTAACACTTCTAAGAGTTTTACATTGCTCAGTGTTCTGGGAGGAATAACATTGAACTTATTTAATATATAGATGTTATATGGGTAGTGTATTAAATATTTGCGATTTAAAATAAAAATGAAATAAAGACCGAATAAGAAAGTTATATCGAAATAATAAGATATGATCTCGATAAAGTTCGAGTTATAAAATATAAATTGTAAATAGGCTTAACAAGTACAGCTGTAATACACGAATATCATGTTACTAGACAAACTTCACTTTTTCTGCTAAGACGTAACGCAAGGATGATTAATTGACCCTAGGTTTCTACATTACTTCACGCAGCCTTCCACTATAGTTTTCCGCACTACTGATCAACTAATTACCAACTAATTAGGAATGGAGAAATCAAATTTGAAAGGAAAATTTTATTGTAATAAGCCAAAACAAAAACAATAATAATAATATTTACAGATATTTACAATATTAGTTAGAATGAGTACAAAAAATAATTGTTTATAAAAATATATATGGCAGAATCTGCCATTACCTAGAAGGAACGTATTCCAATAAGGCCGCAGATGATCTAGAAATCATATTACGAAGGTATTGCCAGACGATAATCTGTCGCGAAGTCGACGGAGCGGAAAGAATTGCATTCTAGCGACAGAACAAGCAATAGACGCAACCGCAGACGCAACTTAAAAACACGAGCACCGCAATCACGATTACAACGATGATGATCACGGACAGCGTTTTCGCTATCTCCTTTAAGTTCTGGCACACTTTGTTACTACAACACGTAAAGTGGGTTAAGGGAATACGGAAGCGAAATAGATATTTGCGAAATACAATAAAATGATTAGCCCCTACGACAAGAAAGTACGATTCCCCGGTACCAGCAATAAAGTACGATTCCCCTGTACCAGCAATAAAGTACGATTCCCCTGTACCAGCAATAAAGTACGATTCCCCCGTACCAGCAATAAAGTACGATTCCCCTGTACCAGCAATAAAGTACGATTCCCCTGTACCAGCAATAAAGTACGATTCCCATGTACCAGCAATAAAGTACGATTCCCCTGTACCAGCAATAAAGTACGATTCCCCTGTACCAGCAATAAAGTACGATTCCCCCGTACCAGCAATAAAGTACGATTCCCCTGTACCAGCAATAAAGTACGATTCCCCTGTACCAGCAATAAAGTACGATTCCCCTGTACCAGCAATAAAGTACGATTCCCCCGTACCAGCAATAAAGTACGATTCCCCTGTACCAGCAATAAAGTACGATTCCCCTGTACCAGCAATAAAGTACGATTCCCCTGTACCAGCAATAAAGTACGATTCCCCTGTACCAGCAATAAAGTACGATTCCCCTGTACCAGCAATAAAGTACGATTCTTACGTTGCCTCAAACTACATTTCTGACTCACACCCTACTCCAGACCACAACATTACTACATCGCACTCTCACACCATATCCCTTACTCATCTTATGTCCGCTATCGGGAAGGTGTCGATTACTATATGTCAGATGACCCCTCCCCACCCCCGCTCCCACTCCCACTCTCGCAGCCCTACTAACGGGAAGTTGAGTACGGCAGTGGCGGAGCAGAAATGCCTATTCCTGCACTTTTCATTGCAAACGGAGTCGCTGTAAGTGTAATAGCTGACAGCAAAGTAATTGAAGTAGTCGGAGAAACTTTTATCTTTGCCACTTCTCATTTTCTCCGCAAACTTGTGCATGTTTTTAGGATCCAGACTTCCTAAATGGCAGGATGGGTTAAGTTAGGGTTAAGTTAGGGTTAAGTTAGGGTTAAGTTAGGGTTAAGTTAGGGTTAAGTTAGGGTTAAGTTAGGGTTAAGTTAGGGTTAAGTTAGGTTTAAGTAGGATTATGCAGGGTTAGGCGGTATGGGGTGGATAGGCGGTTAGATAGTAGAGTACGGGGTTAGCTAAGGGCGTAGTCTAACCGTACAGGTCGGCGGACTCGTACTCCACTTTCCAAATGGCCTTGCCGCGGCGTTTGGACGCTTGCAGGTCCATGAAGTACTGAGTGTAGGAGAGCAGTTCGCCGCTGTCCTTATCGTAGGCGTAACGTCGAACGGCCGGGTTCTGCTTCATGTAGGGGGTCAACGACGGGGAGATGAACATCGCAAACGAAGCTTTGCCTGGGGGCGGCCGAAGTGGTGGGAGAGATGTAATCGCTTGTAGTTTGTCGGGGGATTTAGGTCAGACTCTGCGAGTTAAAAATAGAACGCAAACAGATGCAAGCAGATATATAAATATATTAGTATATAAATATATTAGTATATAGATATATATTAGTATATAGATATAGATTAGTATATAGATATATATTAGTATATAGATATATAGATATAGATATATGTCTATATAAAGGTTCCAAAGTGTATAATATTTTATATAAGCAATCCACTAAACACAATCAATAAATTACAAGGAAGAGCGATGGAGTGGAGTACAGTCGGCTGTATACTTACTGTCTTTGTAAATCATTCTAAAGGAGTCGGAATGTTCATGACCAAACACTGCAGACCCGATGACGTCAGAATACCTAGAAGTCGGGTGATGCAATGTTAATGAATAATACTTTGCATCATGTAACGACATTAGCTTTAATGAGTTAGGTGTCGCGAGGTAATGTCAATGGCATACTGTCATAACGTAATGTTGTAACATAATGCCCTTGTTGAGACATAGTTTAATGGTTCTAAATATTGAAATGATGCAGTAGTTTTTTAAGGAATTTTCTTGAAGTATCCATTTTTATGTAATAACTTTGATAGGATTTCGTAAATTTCTTTGTTGAAATTATCTCTATAAGACGATTTACTGTCTTTACGAGCATTGGTACCAGGAGGAATATGTCCCATGATCATGGCCTGGAGATTAACATTAGTAAAGTTATATATTGGTGGTAAGATAATGATCATAGCTTGTAAGCAGTGATAATGGTGGTAATGTAAGGTGGTGGTAGTTATGGTGGTAATGTAAGGTGGTGGTAGTTATGGTGGTAATGTAAGGTGGTGGTAGTTATGGTGGTAATGTAAGGTGGTGGTAGTTATGGTGGTGATGTAAGGTGGTGGTAGTTATGGTGGTAATGTAAGGTGGTGGTAGTTATGGTGGTAATGTAAGGTGGTGGTAGTTATGGTGGTAATGTAAGGTGGTGGTAGTTATGGTGGTAATGTAAGGTGGTAGTAGTTATGGTGGTAATGTAAGGTGGTGGTAGTTATGGTGGTAATGTAAGGTGGTGGTAGTTATGGTGGTAATGTAAGGTGGTAGTAGTTATGGTGGTAATGTAAGGTGGTGGTAGTTATGGTGGTAATGTAAGGTGGTGGTAGTTATGGTGGTAATGTAAGGTGGTAGTAGTTATGGTGGTAATGTAAGGTGGTGGTAGTTATGGTGGTAATTAAAAATGGTGGTAATAATTTAGGATTAGTCTAAGTGTGGATACCTTATCTCCATTGGATTTAACGTCGTCCAGTGTTTTCTTCAACCAACGTAACTGTTTGCAAGGATCTTCGACATCCTTGTTTAGTTTATTATTACTGTAGTACAGCACAGTATTTAGTGAGATCATCACCACATTTGCATTCAATTTGAACGAATAGAACCCACCTGGTGATGGAAGGGGGCGCGGTGAGTAACTGCGGAGGGAGGAAGGGGAGGGGAGGGTATGCGGGAGGGGGAGTGGATCATCAATGTCACTAGTTTTATTTAATCTTCGGTGAACTTTGTCTATTGATTAACTTTGAGAATTAATTATGATACCCAAAAGTGAACGGGGAAATAATTACTATCGAGATAAGGTTTATCGACTATAGTTTATTGTTACGGTTGTTGACATTCTGCTAACATTGTTTGAAACTATTGAGAGCATCTTTAGGAATCAATTGATCCCATTTTCCGTCTGTTGTCAGTTTTGAATAAAAACTATTGCCTTTATTCACTGGAATCTGTTATGAATCATAATGAAAATGAATTTCTCACCCACCGACTTAATCACTTTCTCACCCACCAACTCACTTAATCACTTTCTCACCCAGTCACACACTCTCTCACCCACTTTCTCACTCACTCTCTCACTCACTCAGCCAACCTGGTCGGTGAGATAATGATCATGATTTCCAATGGAAGGGTAAATATCTGTACTTAAGCTCTTCAATTGACCAGTTATACTGGCAATAATATCATAAATTTTCTTAGCATTCATATAACTATTCTTATCATCAATATGAGGTCCGTTATCCCTGTAAAATGTATGTAATAATATTTCTATTTAAAGTTCTAATTTCTATTTATAGACTATTTCTAGTTTTAGCAGATTTAGAATTTTTTATAGTTTAAAATTAGTTATTATAGTTATACTGATAGAATGTAACATAATTACATATAATATAGTCATAAGTTCCCACAAGAGATTCTTTCAATGCGTAAAAACTACACTCTTGCCAACTAGATAACATAAAGAGCTTACAGAAAACTACATCGATGTCTAACCCTGTCCATAATACAAAATCAGGTTTTGTAGTCTTGGATATTGTCTTCATGTAATCGATAGCTGTAATATAGGAGAGTGTGAGTGGGGTGTGAGTGTGAGTGAGGTGTGAGTGTGAGTGTGAATAGTGAGTGGAGTATGAGTGAGGTGTGAGTGTGAGTGAGGTGTGAGTGTGAGTGAGGTGTGAGTGTGAATAGTGAGTGGAGTATGAGTGAGGTGTGAGTGTGAGTGAGGTGTGAGTGTGAGTGAGGTGTGAGTGTGAATAGTGAGTGGAGTATGAGTGAGGTGCAAGTGTGAGTGAGGTGTGAGTGTGAATAGTGAGTGGAGTATGAGTGAGGTGTGAGTGTGAGTGGGGTGTGAGTGTGTGAGGTGTGAGTGTGAGTGTGAATAGTGAGTGGAGTATGAGTGAGGTGTGAGTGTGAGTGGGGTGTCAGTGGGGTGTGAGTGTGTGGGGTGTGAATAGTGAGTGGAGTATGAGTGAGGTGTGAGTGTGAGTGGGGTGTCAGTGGGGTGTGAGTGTGTGGGGTGTGAATAGTGAGTGGAGTATGAGTGAGGTGTGAGTGTGAGTGGGGTGTCAGTGGGGTGTGAGTGTGTGGGGTGTGAATAGTGAGTGGAGTATGAGTGATGTGTGAGTGTGAGTGGGGTGTGAGTGTACGAGGTGTGAGTGTGAGTGTGAATAGTGAGTGGAGTATGAGTGAGGTGTGAGTGTGAGTGAGGTATGAGTTTGCGGGGTGTGAGTGTGAGTGAGGTGTGAGTGAGGTGTGAGGGGTGTGCGAGGTGTGAGTGTGCGAGGTGCGAGTGTGAGTGGGGTGTGTGTGTGCGAGGTGTGAGTGTGAGTGGGGTGTGAGTGTGAATAGTGAGTGGGGTGTGTGTGAGAGGTGTGGGTGTACGAGGTGTGAGTAGTGAGTGAGGTGTGTGTGTGTGCTAAGTATGGGTTGTTGGTGGAGTACATAAGATGTAGTATGTGGATAAAGTGTGTGGCTAGAGTGTGTGGCTAGAGTGTGTAGGTGAAGGTTGTGGGTGGAGTACATAAGATGTAGTATGTGGGTGGAGTGTGTGGGTGGAGTGTGTAGTAGAGCGTGTGGGTGGAGTGTGTAGTAGAGTGTGTGGGTAGAGTGTGTAGGTAGAGTGTGTGGGTAGAGTGTGTGGGTAGAGTGTGTAGTAGAGTGTGTGGGTAGAGTGTGTAGGTAGAGTGTGTGGGTAGAGTGTGTGGGTAGAGTGTGTAGGTAGAGTGTGTGGGTAGAGTGTGTGGGTAGAGTGTGTAGTAGAGTGTGTGGGTAGAGTGTGTAGTAGAGTGTGTGGGTAGAGTGTGTAGGTAGAGTGTGTGGGTAGAGTGTGTGGGTAGAGTGCGTGGGTAGAGTGTGTGGGTAGAGTGAGTGGGTAGAGTGCGTGGGTAGAGTGTATAAGGTGTAGTGTGCAAGGTGTAGTGTGTGGGTGGAGTGTGTGGGTAGAGTGTATAAGGTGTAGTGTGTGGGTAGAGTGTATAAGGTGTAGTGTGTGGGTAGAGTGTGTGGGTGGAGTGTGCAAGGTGTAGTGTGTGGGTGGAGTGTATAAGGTGTAGTGTGTGGGTAGAGTGTGTGGGTAGAGTGTGTGGGTAGAGTGTGTGGGTGGAATGTGCAAGGTGTAGTGTGTGGGTGGAGTGTGCAAGGTGTAGTATGTGGGTGGAGTGTGCAAGGTGTAGTGTGTGGGTGGAATGTGCAAGGTGTAGTGTGTGGGTGGAGTGTGCAAGGTGTAGTATGTGGGTGGAGTGTGCAAGGTGTAGTGTGTGGGTGGAATGTGCAAGGTGTAGTGTGTGGGTAGAGTGTGTGGGTAGAGTGTGTGGGTAGAGTGCGTGGGTGGAGTGTGCAAGGTGTAGTGTGTGGGTGGAGTGTGCAAGGTGTAGTGTGTGGGTGGAGTGTACAAGGTGTAGTGTTACAATGGGACAGTGTCTATTGTATTACCTGAAGTGATGAGATCTTTGGGTGAATCGCAGTCGAAATCGCCGAAGCGGAATGCAGCGGAAGTCTTCGGTGACAAACAGCTCAGGTGAGCTCCGGAGGACGTATATGTGGGGTCATAGTGCACATCGGATAGTTGCCAAAAGTAGCCTGCGAAATACAGCAATTTTAAAGTCATTTTTAATTTGCTTATTTAAACACAAATATGCGATTAATGAATTAGTGAATAATAATTAGGCTTCAAAATCAAAAAAAACATTTATTTAAGGATTACTAAGAAATGAAATACACAAGAAACTACAAAAGAAATCACATTTCTTAGCAATTTTGTTAAATGAAGAGAATTACGAGTAAGAGATGGAACTTTCTGGATTCATCACGATATTACAAGTCTATAATGATGAAATTACATCAGATAACGGATACGTTGCGCTTTGTTTTAGTTTCTGAGTTATATAATGTATTGTAATAAAAACGTCCAGTTAAAATTAATTACTTGAATTATAATTCAAACTAGAGTTTCTAGAAGTAATTTATTTGTATTTTATTACAAAGGCAAGTAAATAACTAGACTAGACAGTGGAATTTTCCACATTTCACACATGTATTATGCATTATATAAATTACCAATATTGCACTCAATTATATATATCAAGATATATTCTATATATTTATTAAGTTATACTCTATATATATAATAAGTTAAACTTATTATACTCTATAACAAGAGCATATAACAAGAGTATTGAAATGACATTTAAATGTGAAAGAATAGAATTTTAAAACAAGTGTTATACAATAAAATGTGTTTAGTTATAGCATTATTCAGAGGCTTTGATGGAGAAACAATTTAGATATAAATATATTTACAAATTAAAATTTGACAGAATATTTAATAATTTGTTATATTTATATTTATAGATTTGTATCATTTTTTTGTAAAAATATAAAAAATGAAATATTAACCAATTATTGTTATTATAATATAATCATATTCTATAAATTTCATATTTCATTTCAACAATACATTTTTATCTTTATAATTTGAATCATTCATTATAAAACTATATTTAAAGTATAATAAATTATTAATATATACTTAATAGAATTCTTTATAAATGTTCAATATACAATTTTAACAAACTAATATGTAATTTAAAATACATTAGTTTGTTAAAATTAAATTTCATAAATAAATAGCTAAAAAATATTTTCAAAAAATGTAGAAATAAGAAATCATTTTTTATAGTATATTAATATTATAATATAATTAATAAATTATAATTAATTTATTATATATATATATAGATTTTATAAAATAGCAAAGCCTCTGTTTTCTATGAAGGTAGGTATTGAAAATATACCAACAATTTTGAGTTAAATCGGAATGTCATAAATATAGATCAAATAATTAAGAATATCTTGATCACAAGCATTACTGATGATTAATAGGTTATTATATAATATATGATAAATATATGAAAAATTTTCTTAAAACATTATATGCACTTATTCTATGTCACAAAATTGACAACTGTTTTTTCTGTCTATGATTTAATAGTTATATGCAGATTGGGTTACGCTGTACAATGTACGCTGTACAATGTACGCTGTACAATGTCCGCTGTACAATGTACGCTGTACAATGTACGCTGTACAATGTACGCTGTACAATGTACGCTGTACAATGTCTGCTGTACAGTGTACGCTGTACAATGTACGCTGTACAATGTCTGCTGTACAGTGTACGCTGTACAATGTACGCTGTACAATGTCTGCTGTACAATGTACGCTGTACAATGTACGCTGTACAATGTACGCTGTACAATGTACGCTGTACACTGACGGCTGTACAATGTACGCTGTACAATGTACGCTGTACAATGTACGCTGTACAATGTACGCTGTACAATGTACGCTGTACACTGTACGCTGTACAATGTACGCTGTACAATGTACGCTGTACACTGTACAATGTACGCTGTACAATGTACGCTGTACAATGTACGCTGTACACTGACGGCTGTATAATGTCTCAAGCATAAGTTAATATATGAAACAATATCTGGATTGTTTGTTAAGATACATTTTGAATGCGAATAAATTAATATAATTCAATAAATGAATGCATTGAAATGAAAGCAAAGATTTTCCATGGGAAAAATACCACTCCCTATCTATATCCCTGAATAATAATGTTATAAAAACTAGAACGTAAGGATAGTATACTGGCTATAGGAAATACTAACTAAGATAAGCTTGGAAAATTATCGACGTCGTAAACGAAATGTGTTTATAAACTAAACAAGAGCAGATAAAATGAGAGGATTACAATCGAGATGTGCATTAGTCATTGTATCAAGCTGAGTAAACGTTAAATCATCAAAATAACCTTATACGTACTTTGATGTTTAAATATAAATTTTAAAAGTATTAATACATAAAATTGCAATTCTAGAATGAGTCAATAACTAATAAAATATAATTGCACTCTTTTCTCATTGTAATAAATGTTTTTATTATTTTAATTATGATGTTTATCAGTCTGAGCCTAATGCATTTGACATTTGTAAATAGATGTTTTATTGTAGCCCTCTAATAATAAAACAATGACTTTTTCTGTGGTCCGTTAATAATAAAAAATAATGACTTTTAATGACAAATTATTACACACCAGCATTAGTGAATGTTATTTATAGCAGAAAGAACATAGAAGCATCAGACATTGTTTAGTCTTTTTGAAAATGTATTGTTTTAAAATTATTGATTCAAATATTACATTATATGGCAAGCGGATGCTGTCATTAATATGTAATTTATTAAATATATACATAAATTACATATTAAATCATTTATTTTAAAACACATTATGCAATAACAAAATTGTCAAATAGATATTGGTTATTTGTAAAATATAAAATATATTATATATTAATATATGTTATATAATATATTATATATTAATATATGTTATATAATATATTATATATTAATATATGTAATTCATAAGTATAGTTAAAAATAGTATTTACTATATAATGTATCTAATATAACTTAATGTCAATATATAAAGATGGAATAATTCTACATTATTTATAAAAATAAAAGGTTATATAATAATGATATACAATTTCCTTGAAGATATTAATGTTGTACTACTTTTTCAATTACTATATTTAAATACATACTACATTCCTACTACACTAGAACAATAGTATGGTTTATAAATATAAACAATAAGTTCTTATTTCAATTCAGTGATTTAAAAGCTTTGAAAAATCCTTATATACAAAAAATACTATAAAATAAATTATTTTATGCATGAAAAGTATGTTTGCACAACAATTGAATTAATTTTATGTATTTAATTTGATTGTTATATTTCATGAAATACACTGCACAATATTTATATTATATATATATATATATATATATATATATATATATATATATATAAAATACTATTAAATATGATATTAAATCAAATTTAGTATTAATAAATATATTGTATTATCTATTTGAATAAAAATTATATCATAATAAATATTATGAATTATAGTATTTAATAAACAACTAGAGTGTATTATGTCTATGATATAATAAACTGTATAGTATCAGTGTATGTGGTTATACATATATTACTGTTACGTACATGAAAGTGGATTATAGAATATATCGTATTTATTTTAGTATAGGCTCAAATTGATTAACAGTTCAATTGTGTTTCTAAAATATTTATAAAATAATCGTTTATCTTTTCTGTTAAAATAATTTGCATAGTGCTATAAGAGATCATTATTATTATCCCCTATGCAACAATTGTATAGCTTTTATAATTTACTGAGGATTAAACAATCAGATTTGTGTGATATGAATTTTAAAATAATTATTTCGTGAAATTTCTCTTATTAAATTTAAATCGGATAATTAATATTACTATTAAAAACTATATCAAAACATAATATTTAAATCACGTAGATTCTCATTCAATTGTATTAACCCAACATAAATATATTAAATATATTAATTAATAAATATATAAATATATATATTAGGTATTAACATAATAATTATTATTTTAATCTCATTTTGCAAAATAATGACTTAATAATAAACCTAAATGAGCTTTATGTTAAAACTATACTTATTAATCAGTACCGACCTTTGTTCATTGACCATACTGAGTTGGCTAATAATAGCAATGCAAATAATGTTAGTAGGGACGCCATGCTGTAAATAATACATAACTGTAAAACATTTCATTTTATAGCCTTATTGTGTAGCTATCTCCTATTGGCCCATATTTATCACATGATGTCTACTCTTTATATCCGGCCCTTAAAAGAAAATAATATTTACTATATTTTGTTAGTCTATATTATATAAAGTGTATACCCTGGATTTATCCCAAAAAAAAACCCTGTATTTCCACATAGTAAAATGAGTATAGACTGTATAGAATATATATTATACAATCAACTTTGGTGATATATCGTAGATATGGAGTTTGTCTAATCTAGTATATATAGATAATCATAAACCTTAGTTTAGTCGTTCCGACTATAAATCCATGAACTCATCCACTAAACCCATTACAATCGTATGTTAGGATCTAAAGTATTTGACCCTTTAACAAGTTAATATATTAATACATTTGATAAGCAAACTGTATATTGTACACTGTACAATGTACACTGTACACATTGTACAGTGTATACTCTACACTATACATTACACAGTGTACAATGTACACTGCACACTGTACATTGTACAGTGTACAATGTACACTGTACAATGTCCATGTACAGTGTACATGGTTCACGTTACTCTATGTAAAGTGAACAATGTGTGCATTGTACATACTTCAATAATATTATTTAATAAAGATATTAATTATTAATTATCAATTTGGCATAATATTTTACTGGATTTGATAATATAATATAGTATATTATAGAATACATATAATATACTATATACTATAACACAATATATTATAGTATAAAAGCCCAATGCATATCCACGTGTATGCATATCATGGCTATATATAAAGGAAACGAGGTATCGATTGACATCTGATAACGATGACTATATCTAGGGGTACTTTTAGGAGGGATAAGGATATATTTATATTAAATTAGTTGTATAGTAGATATCATTCATTGTATGTTTTACCATTGAAATCAACTCAAATGAATCCAACTGAACACATATTAAACAAAATAATTGACAAATTTATTATTTAAAAAAATTCAAAATTATTTAAAAGATTCTTTAATATTTCCAAAATATATATTTCCAAAATATATATTTATATTCCCCGTATGAAATTACGGAGTTTATAAATAAAACTAGATATATATTATGTTTTCATAGTTAATTTATTTATATTTGTAGATATATTTCTATAGTATTACACAAATATAAATATATGTATTTCTTATTGGTGATATTATATGAATTGTTTTCGTCTTCATTTAATTATTTCATTATTTACTAACTATTTGTTATGTTAACGGTAGTTCGTCATAATCCATAAATTATACATTCATAGTTTATAAATAGAAGGTGAGTTGGTGCGAGAGATAACGAGAGGAATATTGCACATGCTAGTGATGATTTTTTGTTTGTTTATGCTGTACAAGTATTGTGAAATCATTCTACACGTAATATAGCGGGGCGTGTACACTGTACAGTGTACAGTGTACACTGCACATTGTACATTGTACGATGTACGCTGTACGCTGTACATTGATATGAAGGGTATTAACATGATATTTGAATTATTTGAATTATATTGATTCTTTTAATGCTATAATCTATAAATTTCATTTATATATTAATGTTACTTATTGGAATTAGTAAATACCATTTATATACACACTACTCATATGTATATATACACTGTATACAGTAACAGATGGGAATGAACATAATTTGACTGATGTCTGGTTATTTGTAGCCATTGTGTAACCATATATATGCATCACGTGTAGCCATAGATACTGATTATAATAATGACCTGATAACGTTTTGTTGATTGCGATATAATAAACACCGATAGTGGAATATTGTCATTTGTTGCGTAATTCTGTCGAAATAAGGTGGCATTAAACATTTACTTTTTCATATAGACACATATGTTATATAATTACGCATAGTTATATTATGTTTAACATATTTCAATCGTATGTGTTTATATAAATCATATGCACTATAATATATAATAAAAATTCTTAATTAGTAAATTTATAAAAGTTTGTCAATCATGAGATCATACATATCGTGAAGGGTTTAATACTACTTCTACCATAAGTACACGTGTATTTATATGATATCCCGATATCTGTATGTGTCACTGTTAGAACATAATGTCTAATGTGTTCGAATTTACCCCAAAAATAAGGTAGTCCGATAATAATGTTTAATTGATAATAATTGATATGATCTTTTGACTGTAAAAGGTTTTAATTTGTGTATTATTATATAACAGAGTTACACCATTTAATGTCTAAATTCCAATAGATAATAAGATCTAATCAGTGTATTCATATAGAAACCGAGTTTACAATTTATAAGGTATCAAGGGAAAATACGGTCATTGACATTTATTGTATTGATAAGCTATATTATATCGTGATCTTATCATGCAAAGATTAAGATGTCAATCTTAATATACACTCTACATTGTCAAGTAAACATCTTTAGATATCCTATAGAATTATAATACAACTAATAATTGGTTATTTTTGAATATTGAAAATGATTTAAATAGTTATTTTTTTAAAACAAGAAAATCTAAACCATCGTTAGCATATTAATGAATGACTTAATTGTACAGTTGTATACTATACAACTATATATATATTATACAGTGTATAGCCGATACCATGTTCATGTGAGTATAAGTTTGAGTACTCTTTGTAGAAGTTTGAATTCCTTTGATGTAGTGATATATAGTGATTATTACACGATTTATGTTACTATGTATATTATATAATATATAATTCGACAAGACTGCGTAATGTGTGCGTGTATATGATTAATATAGATTATGTAATTCATACGTGTATACTATTTAACACATTGTAACAATGTTAAGGTGTAAAGTGAATTCATAACTCCTATGTAAGCCGACCCGGTCTTATAACGAACTATAAACGATTTTAATTGAATTCAGATTGTATTATATGATGCATATATATTATATAAATCATATACACCCTCGTGGGACCCACGACGAGGGTATACCATACATCGTATGAAAGTATAAATATATACTTTTATTTTCAAAATACGTATACCAAATATATATACTATAATACATAAACTTTACATGTAAAATATTTACTAGTATTGAATACAATATATCTAACACATGTTATAGGATAAATATGATTTAAAGTCGTGTGTGTATCCATACCATTAATTATATAATAAAAGAGAACATATATGTTAGTTGTATTTAAATTACATTATAATTTTTATAATTTAAATAATTATAAAATAAATTATAATATATATTAAAAATTCTGAATTAATTAATTAGTAAATTTATAAAAGTTTGTCACTCATGAGATCATACATATCGTGGAGGGGTTCATACTTCTACCATAAGTACACGTGTATTTATACGATATCCCGATATATCTGTATTTGTCACTGTTAGAACATAATGCCTAATGTGTTCGAATTTACCCCAAAAATAAGGTAATCCGATAATAATGTTTAATTGATAATAATTATATCTTTTTGATCTTTTGACTATTTGAAAATGATATTCAATAATCTTTACTAATTCATTGAATAATTTTGTATTTATTTTATAATATATTTTGTAATTATTCGATCTACTTCTATAGATATCCTATAGGATTACAATACAATTAATAATTCATAATTGAATATTGAAAATGTAATTATATTTATAATAATATTTTATTTAAAATAATTATATAGGATTTTATATGTACAATGTATACAATGTATTATATATACAATGTATATTAAATATAATATGGTTTTCAAGGCTTGTTCGCATATTAATGGCTTTATTACTCTTAGCCACGCCCCTTATAATACCATAACTACTATCTCTACACATAAGTATATTCGGCGCTATCAGTGGATAACCGTTTTATGGTATGATTTTTGTAGTAATAACATCTTTAAAGATAAATTACACTCTTATATAACACCAAACACAGTGATATAATATATTTTTCAAATCCTTTGATGTGATAACATAAATAAAAAAATATTACCTGGATTGTTTAGCAACCCAGAAAACAGAGTGACGTAATAGTTTTATGAAATCCTTTGATTTGTTCACAAAAATGGAGGAAAAAATCCAGGTTATTTCATTTTTTGCATTACATAATTTCTTTTATATTATTTTGTATTTTTGTGAGCACATCAAAGGATAAAAAATTAAAATTAAAATAATATATCAAAGGATTAAATATTAAAATATTAATATCAAAGGATAAAACTAATATATAACTATGTTTGTTGTACACTGTACAATGTACAATGTATACTGTACATTGTACACTGTACAATGTACAGTATACAGGAAACCATCCAGGTAAATTTAATATTTTGTTATATAATAAAAATAAATTTAATTACTCTAAAAATATATTATATTTATGTTTTATTTAAAATAATTATATAAGATTGTATAATAGTCATTTACATCATCTGGTTACTAGGATGGGGTGCCAATATACTTTAATATTGTGATTAGTCATCATGACGATATATAATTTATTAAATACATAAATAACTACTATAAAGAATATGTAATATAATACATAAATAATAAATATTTTAAATTATAAAAAAATCTTAGGATATACAATTTTTAATTAGTGAAATAACAAAACGTAATTAATTTAATTATTATATAAATTATAACGTACTGGACTATACTATATATGTATAGTTCTTAATAATAAATTATCTTAAACAGAGTTGCATAACATATTTATCATTTTTTATCACTATATTAAAATCTTTAGAATGTTAAATCTATAATTAGATAGATTATAAAATAGTTTAAATTTAGGATTTTATTATAGTGATATAAATTGGTAAATATTTTATATAATTCACTTTATTTTTAAGATATTTTATATTACTATACACTGTATAGTATACAGTACTTTATAATGTTATTTGTTATTTTATTTTTAATGTCAACTGTTTTTTATTTATGTATTATTAATATCCCAAGAAACCAGATGATGTAACTGTTATAAATTCTTATATAATTTTGTAAAGTATAATATAATTATAATATAATTTAAATACAAATAAAATATATGTTCTCATTTATTATATAACAAAAAAACTAAAACAGCCTGGATGATTACTTGGGATATTAGATATTGCATCTTAGTATGGTACTAAGTTATAACTTATTATATTACTAGTTCTTAAAAACTTCACAAGAGACTTAGTTTGGCCATAGCTATCCAGGCCATTTTAGTTTTTTTGTTATATAATAAAAGAGAAAATATATTATATTTATGTTTAAATTATATTATAATTATATTTCATTTCAAATAATTGTATAAGTATTTATAATAGTTATATGATGTGGTTTATCGAGTACCCAATTAAAAAATATGTTGAAAATTTTTAAATTAATGAATTTGAGATCTGCAATCCAATTGTTTGAAGTCTATAAAACACACAATTGTAGAATTTATACAAAATCATGTTATTAAGACTTTATATTCGTTTCCAATGTAATATAATAATATCTAATATCTCATAATTGAAATATAAATAGTATAAATGCAATTGTAATTTACAGGATTTGCCAGTTTTCTTACACATATTGAGATATTCTCTTGATAATTATAGTGACACTAAAATAATGAAATTTTAAAATAATAATTAGTTTTAAATCCATGATAATCTGATTAAGAAAGATAATATGCATACATGGATATACTTATATATGTAATATATATATATATATATATATATATATATATATATATATATATATATATATATAATGTATATATATATATAATATATATAATATTATATGATATAATTAATAAACAAAATTATGTAAATAATATAATTTGCTATAACTTTATATATTTTGTTATTTAAAAAAAATTTTAAAATAAAAATAAATATATTTTCACTTTTCTTATAAAACAAAAAATTAGTTCAAAATAAAGATTGTTCTAAATGATTTTTTGGGTATTATTATACTATGTTAATATTCTGATAGAGTTGTTATATAAGTAATGTAAATTTTAATCATAAAAAATATACATATTTATATTAAAAGTATACTCTATTATGATATACCCTTTATGAAAATGATTATTATAAAATATAAATTCAATTTGTGATTATTTCAAGTGTAGAAATGTATTGAAATATTGAAATGGAACTTAATATTATAATCAATATATGTGTAAATGTTAATATTCAAGATACAATTCAAGCTATCAAGATATCATTTGAATGTATTCTTCAGGTAAAGAACATTGATTATTTGTAAGTCATTTATTATATTAATAATTATATAAAAATAGTTCATATAACAAAATGCTATTTTGTATAACGTAATATGTATATCAGAAAATGTATTATTTTTGTATAGATGAATAAATAATTCTATGATCTTTGATTATTTGCAAGCGTACTAGGACCTATAAGTTTCAACAAGTTTACTAAATTTTGATTCTAGCCTAACAGACTATTATTATATCAATAATATCTTTCTCATAGTTTATTGAAGAATACACTCTGAAATATTTAAAAGAACATGTGTAGGAAAATAGAAACGCTTTTAATATCTTATATATCTTCAATATTTACCTTTATATTATATTACATATTTTTTACATATTTTTATAAATCAATGTATAGAAAAACACAATTTTTGAAAATATAATATATATCTATATGTATATATGTATATATATATATATATATATATATATATATATATATATATATATATATATAGACATAGATATATATATATATATATATATATATATAGATAATATTTGTATTTTTAATAATTCATCATATATGTTAAATGTTTTTTATTATATTCAATGCTCATGTCATATTTATTTATTTTCCATTGTATTCCACTATATAGAGGGATAATAACAAAATAATCTTTTTCAAAATAAAAATAAAATTTATATTAAAATATAATCACCCGTAAAAATAATAACACAACACCCGAAATAATGACTTGACCCCAGTATCATATAAACATATTGAATGTATTCACATTGGATTTATCGTGTAAAACAATGACCTGTATAAATTGTTAAATGTATAAGTTCCAATACCCAACGGGGAAGCATGGGAAGGTTTAAACAATGCTTAACTATATGATGGAACTAGTCTACACATGCAATAGTTTTCAAACCTAGATTCATATATCGAGACATTTAGATATCTACTAACTGTAGTTCAAACGCAAACAATAGGAAATAAATAGTTTTCACTTTCTCCAATTAGAT
>OZ038312.1:14590642-14683142 GCA_964035775.1 Osedax frankpressi | reverse complement strand
TGATTCGGAATCCTTACCCCAAAATCTATAAGATGGCCATTTTCAAAATCTAAAAAAAGAATATTTGTGTTTCCTCAAAAAATGTCATATACTTGACCGTCAATTTTAAAAATGTCTCCTCTCACCTCGGCTTTCGCGCTCGATTTCTCATCGAATATTTAATATTTTCCTTAGAAATTTAAACCTATCGATAGACAATTGATAAAGCTACAAATTCTTTATAGATATTTATATTCGATAAATCAATTTTTAGTACCGTAAATAGGTAGTAAAGTTGAAAAATCACTTTTTTCGATTTTACATTTTTGGAGCCGAATTTCGGGTATTAATTAACTTATTTTTGAAAATATCTAAATCCTACGTCTTAGAGTTCGTCCGTATCTTACGTTAACTACATCGATATCGAAATTTCTGATAATAAGTTTCGAGATAATCGAGGTTATATTTTTAGAAATTTTTCGAAATCGAAATTCGAGAGACTCGAGTAAATCGATGCGTCACGCATTTCTATGAATCACGCAGCGCTCTCAATCTTTATATACACGTATATAGGAAGGTATACGCTATAGTGACCTCGAATACGTATTTAAATGTATGTATCGTATAAGACTAATATATCGTTTTAACGTGATATGTAAATGCACTAGGCTATAATAATACGATACTAACCCCAGCATACTTCGTATACGAACATCGCTATGACATAACTTCTAACGTGCATTCCTTATAAACTGCACTAGGCTTTAAATCCACGATATAACCCTCTAACATTCTATACGTATTAAAGTATTCCGTATGTATTAACTTCGATATTAATTCACACTATAATACATTACTACGCTATTAACGAGTGAAGCGTAGCTACCCGCTGTACTAAATTACCGAAGCCTTATATAATATGATATAATATATAATACATAAGCAAAGTTTGCTATATAACTACGTAATATATAAATATATTTTCTATTAATACATATGAATAAGTAAACTAACTAGAAAATGATATCGTATAGAATTGTATGGAACTATATATTGGATAATTTTATATATATAGATTTATATAGCTTTGCATAGTTTGATATAGCTTTGCATAGCTTTATATATCATTCTATTGTTAGATTCGAAATTACAACACGTGTTTTAAAATATGTATAGGATTTTATGAACGCGTTGGTTTCTCGGCGATTAAAGACGACTCGAACGAGTTTATTAAAAATGAATAACGTATTCGGAATCCTTACCCCAAAATCTATAAGGTAGCAATTAGAGATTATCGAATATATCGATTTATTACAAAAAAGTATAAAAATGCCCGCAAACGAGTATTACGTAACAATTTTATTTATTCCAACGTTTCAAATTCATTACATTATACAGGCGTTTGTAAATCTTATTCTCTCGATCCAGGTCAATTAATCGGCCGGCTTCGCGACCAATAAATTTAATGAATAGAAAGTATCGTACGTCAATAGAATGAGCGATACGTATATACTCGATACGTATATACGTGTGTGTGTGTGTATATATATTGGTGTGTGTGTGTGTGTGTGTGTGTGTGTGTGTGTGTATATATATATATATATATATATATGTGTGTGTGTGTGTGTGTATATATATATATATATATATATGTGTGTGTGTGTGTATATATATATATATATATATATATATATATATATATCTATATATATTTAATTATCTCGATACGTATACCTATACGTATATACCGTATACAGTTACTATATATACGTATATCTATATATATATATATATATATGTGTGTGTGTATATATATATATATATATATATATATATATATATATATATATATATATATATATATATATATATATACTAATAGTATTGCATTATATGCAATACATCGTATATAGCTTCGAATTTTATATATAGATTTACATAGCTTTATATATCATTCTATTGTTAGATTCGAAATTACAACACGTGTTTTAAAATATGTATAGGATTTTATGAACGCGTTGGTTTCTCGGCGATTAAAGACGACTCGAATGAGATAAATAAAAATTAATAACGGATTCGGAATCCTTACCCCAAAATCTATAAGATGGCCATTTTCATAATCTAAAAAAAGAATATTTATGTTTCCTCAAAAAATTTCATATACTTGACCGTCAATTTTTAAAATGTCTCCTCTCACCTCGGCTTTCGCGCTCGATTTCTCATCGAATATTTAATATTTACCTTAGAAATTTAAACCTAACGATAGATAATTGATAAAGCTACAAATTCTTTATATATATTTATATTCGATAAATCAATTTTTAGTACCGTAAATAGGTAGTAAAGTTGAAAAATCCCTTTTTTTGGTTTTACATTTTTGGAGCCGAATTTCGGGTATTAATTAACTTATTTTTGAAAATATCTAAATCCTACGTCTTAGAGTTCGTCCGTATCTTACGTTAACTACAGCGATATCGATATTTCTTACGATAAGTTTCGAGATAATCGAGGTTATATTTTTCGAAATTTTTCGAAATCGAAATTCGAGAGACTCGAGTAAATCTATAGGGGCATTCACACAGAGCTTTTTTACAGCTTTTAAGCTGTCTAATTAGGCAGCTTTCTGCTGGATTCGAGATATGTTCAATATTTCTAGCTTTTTTCTGCTTTTTTCTGCTTTTTTATCAAAATAGAACATGTCGAATATTTCTTGCCTAAAGGTCAGCAGAAAGCTGGCTGAATGCACCTTATTGGTTAACCTTTTGATTGACAGCTGATTTTCTTTGTTGATTTATGCAAATTTATTATTTATTGACAGATTCATTTCTTTGTTAATATTATTTAATTTTATTTTAACTTGGATGTTTTAATATCTGCCGATTTAAATATAATATTAATAGTAGTGATCGTATACGACGTGATTTGTTATTCATTGTATTATAATATTAATATAATTTGTATATAATTTAAATATGTGCGTATTAAATAACGGTTTAAATATGGGCGTATTTACATTAAGCTCAAAGTGACAGCTCGAGCTTTTTTATTCGAGCTTTTTCTAGCTTTTTCAGTGTGAACGCATTTTAAATTACCAGTTTTTTCTGCAGCTTAAAGCTGCCTAATTAGGCAGCTTAAAAGCTGGAAAAAGCTCTGTGTGAATGCCCCTTATGAGTCACGCATTTCGATGAATCACGCAGCGCTCTCAATCTTTATATACGAATTTAGAAATATATAGGCGATACTATGTGAGCGTAAACTTGAATATGAATTTAAATGTACGCATCGTATAGTACTGCTATATCGTTATAATATGATATACAAAATGCACTATATGCAATACTATAACAATTACTCCCATCATATAACTAATGTTTGTATTGGGTTTGGTTTTTTGTTTGTTTCTGCGTAGTTTTTTTTTGAATAAATTAATATAAATTTGACGCCATATTAAGTTCGTATACTATAATTATATTATTTGTGTTTATGTTTTTGGTTTGGATTCTGTTTAGGAATTATAAGTCCTAAAACTATAGTTTTAGATTTGAGTTTAGTTTTAGGTTTGGATTCGAGTTTGTATTTGGGATTATTTCTGAGGTTTTTTTAAAAATAAAATAGTATATATTTAATCTCAGGCTATCTTCGTAAACAAATAATTATAATGTTTGGTTTTAGGGTTCGTTTTGGATATATGTCGGGGTTTGGGTTTAGTTCTTTATAGGTTTTTCCAAAAGTAAAATAATGTATATTTAATCTAATCGGGCTATGTTTATATAACTTTAATTATAATATTTTGTTTAAGTTTGGTTCTACGTGGGGTTTTGAATAAATTAAAATAAATTTGATGCCAGGAAATGTTCGTAGACTATAATTATATTATTTGTTTTTGGTTTTTGGTTTGGGTTTGATTCTGTGTAGGCTTTTTTTAGAATGCATTATAATACTGATTTTAATGCTGAGATATATTTATATACTATAATTATAATTTGGGGGTTTAAATTTTGGTTTGGTTCCGTGTGGATTTTTTTAAAATAAATTAAATTAAATTTGATGCCGGAATATGTTCATATCCTATAATTATAACATTTTATTTTGATTTTAGGTTATTTTTTGGTTTGGGTTTATGTGGGCTTTTTTAAAATATATTAAAATACGATAAAATATAAAAGAAGGCGCGACTTAATTTTAATCTACGCGTCGACCAATCATCGATTAGACTAATCGTCGTATATAATGAATCGCGACATTAATTAGCGTTCATTCTAAAATTTACTTATAATATTTAATATCGATTATATATATATATATATATATAAATTTATATACAGAAATTAATAGTTTAATTATTGATTGCATTCGCAATGTCTTGCGCTTGTACAAATATAATAGGTTTATTTTGTTTTGGTAGGGAGGGAGGGAGGGAGAGGGAATGAGAGATATATCTACTATTATTAAAAATGGAAGCTATTACCACTTCAGATTCAAATTCTGAATGTAATTATTAATATGATTCATCAAAATGTATAATATATTTCATTACTATGGTATGTCCATGTATATCCATGTATATATATACATATATATATACATATATATATATATATATATATATATATATATATATGTATATATATGTATATATATATATATATACTAACACAGACAATTACAGACAAATCAGGAAAAAAAACCAGACTAATACACCCTCAATATAGAAACATCCAATATACCGGATGTTTCCATGTCAGCTACATAGTTTAACATGATAGTGTTCGTTTTAGATATTGCAATTATGATATGTTATAAAAGATGAGCTATACTTCATGTATACCTTTAATTTATATTATTTTATCGATAACTTATGGAAATATATAAGGTTCATTATTGATGATGTATATCCTCAAAATATGTAAAACGGGTTAATACACCCATATTATAAAATCATTTTTTCATATGAAAATGGATACATATTTAATATTTTATTTGATGAAGAATTTTTATATTAATATTTCATATTTTATCTTTATTTTCAAAAAAAAATCTATTTTATTACAAATTTTAGAAAAATGTATTATTAAGAGACTATTTTTTCCATTTCCGGAATATATATTTTTTTAAATTAAAAAGGAACAAAGATTATAATTTTTATTAATTATTATTATTTTTAAATAAAAATAAACTTCCGTCATTCATTTTTATTCAAGACTATATATTGTAGAGTTGTAATTTATTTAAATTATCTAATTAAAATTACATTTTTATAATGAATTATGTTAGTAAAATACTAATAATATTATATATATTTGTATTATATATATCTTTTAAAATATAGATATATTTAATATAATTAATAGTATTGATAATATTATATATAATACCTCATGCCGTTTTATAGTTGATTGATATTAAATTATATTATTACAATTATTAAAATTATAAAGAATTAATAATTGAGAATGAAATATAACAATGTAATTATTACAATATACGTTATTTAATATTTATATTATGATGAGTATGTATATTTATAGTTTTAAATATATATGTATATATTAATATATACCTATGAAACCTGACCTAATTAAAAATCGTATATTTAGCGCTAATGAATAACTAATTCAATTAATTTATGATAAATCAATACATTTATAAAAATAATGTAATAGATAATTATATTTTTTATTTGTATTATTAATTTTATTAATGATATGAAATTTATCATTCTTATATACTTGAATATTATTTATAGTTTTGCGTATATTTAAATACACTAATTAACCATACATATGAAAGCTTATAATAAGGAACATTACATTATTATATAGCAGTATCGACTATTTGACCGAGTTAAATACCTTACATGATTTAATTCACACACCCATATACTCAAACTTACATATACATGTGTAATAAATTTCATACCAATAACCAAATATAATTAAATAAAATGTAATTGCTTTAATACAAGTTAATTGTTTTTATAAAATATTAAATTCGTTCATACAAATAAATCAATGCAGATTTATTATTTATTATTTATATTGGCCTATATATATTGACCATACATATGAAAGCTTAGTATACGGAACATTGCATTATTATATAGCAGTATCGACTATTTGACCGAGTTAAATACCTTACATGATTTAATTCACACACCCATATACTCAAACTTACATATACATGTGTAATAAATTTCATACCAATAAAAAAATATAATTAAATAAAATGTAATTGCTTTAATACAAGTTAATTGTTTTTATAAAAAATTAAATTCATTCATACAAATAAATCAATGCAGATTTATTATTTATATTGACCATACATATGAAAGCTTAGTATAAGGAACATCACATTATTATATAGCAGTATCGACTATTTGACCGAGTTAAATACCTTACATGATTTAATTCACACACCCATATACTCAAACTTACATATACATGTGTAATAAATTTCATACCAATAACAAAATATAATTAAATAAAATGTAATTGCTTTAATACAAATTAATTGTTTTTATAAAATATTAAATTCGTTCATACAAATAAATCAATGCAGATTTATTATTTATTATTTATATTGGCCTATATATATTGACCATACATATGAAAGCTTAGTATACGGAACATTGCATTATTATATAGCAGTATCGACTATTTGACCGAGTTAAATACCTTACATGACTTAATTCACACACCCATATACTCAAACTTACATATGTAACATACATGTGTAATAAATTTCATACCAATAAAAAAATATAATTAAATAAAATGTAATTGCTTTAATACAAGTTAATTGTTTTATAAAAAATTAAATTCATTTATACAAATAAATCAATGCAGATTTATTATTTATATTGGCCTATATATATTGACCATATGTATGAAAGCTTAGTATAAGGAACATTATATTATTATATAGCAGTATCGACTATTTGACCGAGTTAAATACCTTACATGATTTAATTCACACACCCATATACTCAAACTTATATATACATGTGTGTATGCATGTAATCTACTTATATTTCATTTCAGATGATACGCCAGGAGAAACTTCACGAAATCCATCTATCAAAAATATTTGTGTTGAAGATGAAATAAATAATGATGAGTATAGTTACTGTGAAAATGATGATATCAAAAAAAATCAAAAAAGGTATATAAATACAATTTAAAAATATTTAGTTATGTATAATATATATATGTATATAAATATATAATTAAACACATCATTATTTCAAACAGCTGTAAATATCAAATGGAATAAAACAGAATTTCAGAAATTATCAGAACATTCTATATCATTTAAAAAAAACAAAATGCCAGGTTATTAATAGGCAAATATAAATTATTCTTAATTTATGTATAATTCATATTTAATTTTAATACTGATAATTACAAATAGTTAATTAAAAATTTTCAGGAAAGCAAGAAATAATAGAAATATTAAAAATATATTCTCCACCGTGTTTATTAAAACTTTCCGAGGAAGAAATATATTTAAAAGTCCGAACGAAATTCAATAATGTATTAAAATCTAATATAAGAACATTAAATAAATTAATAGAATAAAGCAATATCATTATATACAATATAATTTTTTATTTGGTTATAATATAATACAGTATTTAATTTAATTTCTGATAATTATTGTAATTTACTTATTTAATATGTTTAATGTAATGCACATATTTAAATATACTAGCCACTCATAAATATCTAACAACTCATAATTAATTTAATTAATATAGAATTATCGAGCACAAAATATTTTAAACATATTTCGATTTTATTTATAATTTTAGATAATATATTGTAAGATTCTTAAAATTAATAACTGTTTCTGAGTTATGGACCCGTGATCAATTAAAATTTTTGCAATATTAAAAAAAAATTATTTAAGCATAAAAATGATCAAGTTGAAGTATATTTATAATTAATTTTACTATGAACTCTTTTACAATTAATATATTATTTCCATGAAAATTATATCGAACTTAATTATTATGAAGCTACTATTTTTGAGATATATGTATTACTTATTATTTAATACCTAGTTAATAATATATCTATAGAAAAATTTAACTCATTTATGTATAATGAAAACAAATACTATGAAACTTAATATTGTAACAGTAAATAAATATATAATTTTTGTATTACAAATATAGCGACTATTCAATGCGCTACAAGATATATTTGAACCTAGATCATTACAAATATGTAATTAGATGTAATTCTACATAACGTATACGTTAATACGCTGTACGTTTCCTTTATATATATATATAAAGAAAACGTACAGAGCATTAAGCTACACGACATACGAACACTTTTTGTAAATTTGTAAATTTTGTAAATTTAAAAAAATATATATTTTATATTTATTTAATTACATATATTATTATTTCTATACAAAAATAAAATATCACTATGAGAAACTATTATAAAACTATCTAGTAATAAAATAATATAAGATACAGTAATACATAGTGTATACTATGTAATATAAATATATATACAATATTGTAAATAAAACATTTGTTTTAATAGTATGTTAATAACATATTCATAAAATTGTCATAGTATATTTATTACATGTATATCGTATATGTTATATATTTTATGGTAACAATTTTATAAAAAAATATTTAAAATTTACAATGACCATAATTATTCAGATATATCATGATTAAGTAATAATATTATAAATGGTTATAATAGGTAATAATATTTGATGTAAATTAACATAGGTAAAACTATTTATCCTTGTTATGTATTGTCATTTACATTAAAATATGTTTTTAATAGTGATATAAAATATGTTTTTAAATTGATATAAAAATTCAAAGCATTACATGAGAGATTTGAACCTAGGATCATTAAAAATATTTAATTAGATGTAATTCTACATAACGCAATAACGAAAATTTACAGCGCATTAACCTACACGACAAATGAGACTTTTTTGTAAATGTTATAAAATATATATTTTATATAATTACATATCTTATTATTTCTATACAAAAATAAAATATTACAATATCACTATGAGAAACTATTATACAACTATCTAGTAATAAAATAATATAAGATACATTAATACATAGTAATAAAATAATATAAGATACAGTAATACATAGTGTATACTATGTAATATAAATATATATACAATAGTGTAAATAAAACATTTGTTTTAATAGTATGTTAATAACATATTCATAAAATTGTCATAGTATATTTATTACATGTATATCGTATATGTTATATATTTTATGGTAACACTTTTATAAAAAAATATTTAAAATTTACAATTTACCATAATTATTCAGATATATCATGATTAAGTAATAATATTATAAATGGTTATAATAGGTAACAATACTTGATGTAAATTAACATAGGTAAAACTATTTATTCTTGTTATGTATTGTCATTAAAATATTTTTTTAAATTGATATAAAAATTCAAAGCATTACAAGAGAGATTTGAACCTAGGATCATTAAAAATATTTAATTAGATGTAATTCTACATAACGCAATAACGAAAATTTACAACGCATTAACCTACACGACAAATGAGACATTATTGTAAATTTTATAAAATATATATTTTATATAAATTTAATTACATATCTTATTATTTCTATACAAAAATAAAATATTACAATATCACTATGAGAAACTATTATACAACTATCTAGTAATAAAATAATATAAGATACATTAATATATAGTAATAAAATAATATAAGATACAGTAATACATAGTGTATATTATGTAATATAAATATATATGCAATATTGTAAATAAAACATTTGTTTTAATAGTATGTTAATAATATGTTTATAAAATGTTCATAGTATATTTATTACATATATAATGTTATATTTAACAATATACATTATACATAACACGTGTTATATATTTTATTATAAAGATTTTGTAAATAATATTTGATATAAAAAAATACTTTATAAACATCATAATTATTCAAATGTATCACGAAGTACTAATATTATGAATGTTTATAATACTTAACAATAATTGGTATAACTTAAAATAAGTCAAAATAAAATGCCCGTGTCCGAGCTAGTTATATTAAAGCTTTAATATAAGATGCTGCCCCTATAGATATACTATATACTGACATTATTCATATTTATACATACGAGTATCCCCCCTAATATAATGCGACTTCAGAAAATCCCAGCAAGCGCGGAGCGCTAGCAACTATCCCTGCTACTACGATATCGAAGATTTTGTCAAAATGTATGACTACTCGAATACTACTCCAAATTTTGGGATTTAAAAAAAATTGTATTTCCCCCAAAAAAATAATGGTAATTATCATTTTCAATATAAATATTACATATTTTTTGCATAAAGATAACTATCTATATCTAGACTGATAATTCAATTTATACATTTACAACCATCGTTTTTTTATAAATTATAAGGCATATGCAATAAACATATTTTATAATATAACGAATTTGAAATAAATATTTTGAATTAGATACACGAATAGAAATTATATTATACATGTTGCATTGATAAACCTAATCACTTCAATTATAGATATTTCATGTATTCGTTGTCATTATATAATGTAGAAATAAACAAATTATTATATTTTCATAATTATAAAAATATACTTTAAATTATATTACATAGAATACATTCTGTTAACATATATCGTATATTTTATACAATATATGATAATAATTTATAATTAATAAAGTATTATTATATATTGTATAAAAGTAAAATATAGTGAATTCTATATTATAAATATATATACTATTGTAATTAAAATATGCATATAAAAACATACGCTTATTATGTTCATCATATTTATAATCGATTTATTCACAATTAATATATTAGTTTGTTATTAGATATCAATTATACATTAAATACATTTTAGTAAAATACCTATGCATAAAATAAAAATGTATTTATATTATAAAGTATACTTTTGAAATTATATTCTATAAATATATAAATTTTGTTTATAATCAAAAATATAGCAATATAATATATATATATATGTATATATTAAATTTATATTCAGCAGCTAAAGTTAAAAGGAAATATTGTATATTATATTATGAGGATTATTTCATATGCCATATTTCCAAATATAATAATGTATATAAGTAATCGACAAGATTACAAATTAAATCTCTGATTGTGATAGTAGTTTGATAGTATACTATTAAATTATATAATATAATATATAATACCATATCTTTGTATTTGAATATGGTTTAGTAATATTTTATAATAAAATATTAGTAATAGTTAATATATTATTAATATTTAAATAAATTGGAATTATTTAGGCTACAATTAAAAATATATAATATTAAAATATAATATATATATAAATAATGATTATCTATTAATGCATCTAAATCTATGAATGTGTTATTGGGTGTATTACTCCGTAATAGTGTAATGTATTAAAAGGGTGTATTAGTCTGGTTTTATATTGGAAAATCAAGTGGGTGTATTTGTCGTGAATAGGAGATGATGATCATGGAAACACCCACCAAAACATGTATATCAGAAAATACTGATTTATTCTTTCTCAAATTTCCAGGCATTATTTATTAACCTAATAGTAGCCCGAATGTAAATTTTCGACTAAAACCAATCATTATTCAAAAGGGTGTATTTGTCTGGTTATACAAAAAATATACATTGAGGGTGTATTTGCCCGTAATAGAAGGTCTATATATATATATATATATATATATATATATATATATATATATATATATATATGTATACCATATATACCTTGTATATAATAGGTACTACATATATAATATATGCGTATAACAAGTTACCCCATGTTAGAATGTTATTACGCGATACTTACGTGTAAGAATTATTATCGTTTATTGCACCAAGGCGATTTCGATTACGCAACACGCCAAGAGCTACGAACCAGACTTGACCAGAGCACCTGGAGAATCGCAATCGTAGTTCCCGAGACGAAACTTCGACACGTCGCCATCCCTTCGTCCGCAACTCAAATGCTCTCCGAGAGGTGCATATGTAGGGTCGTAATGTACGTCGGTCACCTGCCAGAAGTGACCTGGAGGGAGTTATCGACTGGTCAGATCTGAAGATGGAAGGTATAACGGTAACGTTTGCTATAGAATACCGCCGAAGGATTTCGCAAATTCATATAGGTCTCGTACCTATTATAGAATAAGCATGTATTATATTAGGTATATATATATATATATATATATATATATATATATATATATGTATATATATATATATATATATATATATATATATATATATATATATATATTATAATCTATATGGATGAGAGATGTAAGCGATGAGAGAATTTCAGTAGAATTTGTAAATGAATTTATAAATATTAAATTATGTGTTTATATTGAATTGAACATATGAAAAACTCATTACTATAGTAGAATATCTGTAGCATCAATTTATTAACTGAAGATATCAAATTCGTTTACCTTAAGACTTAGGTTCTATATATATTGTAAATTAGTTTACATTATAATAGATGTAATATATATTATGTTTATATTATAATAGATGTAATCTATAGTAAGTTTATATTATAATAGATGTAATCAATAGTATGTTTATATTATAATAGATGTAATCTATAGTAAGTTTATATTATAATAGATGTAATCTATAGTATGTTTATATTATAATAGATGTAACCTATAATATGTTTATATTATAATAGATGTAATCTATAGTATGTTTATATTATAATAGATGTAATCTATAGTATGTTTATATTATATTAGATGTAATCTATAGTATGTTTATATTATAATAGATGTAATCTATAGTATGTTTATATTATAATAGATGTAATCTATAGTATGTTTATATTATAATTGATGTAATCTATAGTATGTTTATCTTATAATAGATGTAATCTATAGTATGTTTATATTATAATAGGTGTAATCTATAGTATGTTTATATTATAATAGATATACTCTATAGTATGTTTATATTATAATAAATGTAATCCATAGTATGTTTATATTATAATAGATGTAATCTATAGTATGTTTATATTATAATATATGTAATCTATATTATGTTTATATTATAATAGATGTAATCTATAGTATGTTTATATTATAATAGATGTAATCTATAGTATGCTTATATTATAATAGATGTAATCTATAGTATGTTTATATTATAATAGATGTAATCTATAGTATGTTTATATTATAATATATGTAATATATAGTATGTTTATATTATAATAGATGTAATCTATAGTATGTTTATATTATAATATATGTAATCTATATTATGTTTATATTATAATAGATGTAATCTATAGTATGTTTATATTATAATAGATGTAATATATATTATGTTTATATTATATTAGATGTAATCTATAGTATGTTTATATTATAATAGATATAATATATATTAGGTTTATATTATAATAGATGTAATATATAGTATGTTTATATTATAATAGATGTTATATATATTATGTTTATATTATATTAGATGTAATCTATGGTATGTTTATATTATAATAGATATAATATATATTAGGTTTATATTATAATATGTGTAATTTAATTGAGTAATTTTGAAGTGACCATTTCCATATAAGTATTTCAAAGTCTGATATTAACATCCAGTTATTGATATTGTGAGATGTCACCATCTACCTAATAACTCCAAATAGATAGTTATTAGTTCTCTGAATTTCACTTAAGCTTCAAACCCTGAACTTAGGTGTACAGTGTCTTATGTAACGTAGGCCATACACTAAATGTAATGTTTCAATTCGAATTATATCTTGAAATGTTTACTGGGATAACGAATCTAGGGAATGCCGACACGACAAAATCATAACAAACCTATATCCGAGGAATATGTGAGGCCTTCATAGTAAAGCAGCAATAAGTTGAAAAGCAGTAAGGTAGAGATGAACATGGTGAACGGATATGACTGTTTACTGCCAACTCACCTCTATTTATGCAACGAATATTATGCAACTTTGTTTATTGCGTAAAAGATTTTTTTCGGTTGGCACCGAAAAAAATCTTTTATCGGTGCATCCTCGATGCACAGATAAACATTAATGATCTAAATTTACTATAGAACTCTCCGCGATTTGGAACATCGACTAGAGAAATTGTTTATTATGTCAAACTAATAATTAATCACGCTACTATTTGAAGGATTGTTAATATAGTCAGTAGAATTCACATTTTTTTTCGAGGAAATATAATACTTAGATATTTATGTATATAATGTTCTAATTATAAATAAGTTAATATCACATATGATATATATAGTATGTGTACATACAAGTAGTATAATAGATTTACTAAATGGGATACATTTGAAAACAATTTATATTATAAACACATTTAATACCTATTTTTAAATTCACACAATGATGTTTTTGGTGATCAAATCGCCTTCATTTTAATAGAAATATTCTTTTTTGATCGTTTTGAGAATTTCTTAAACTAAAAATTTACAAACCACTACTTATTATATACTATTGTACTAATTATGAAAAAAATCCAGATGCATTTGATACTAGTATTGAGTACTTTATATAACAATGGTATTCTTTATATTTATCAAGTACACTTTCTATATGTACATATGTATATATATTCCAGGTACAATATTGCTATATAGGAGATGCTAATAATTTTAAATACCTTTCATCATTTAAGAGTGATTATAAATGGAACTAATAACAGGAAATCTTCCCTAGAGATACAAAATAAAAGCTTTATCTGTATCTCAATTAACGTTTTAACATGTAGCACGAGTGAGTATTGTTTATTAATAATAATCAAGCATTCGCTAATCAAACCATGTACTAAACAAAATAGAAAATATAATCAACACAAATATTTGTTGATATAAAATATTGCTAGTAGAAATATAAAATGACATATAGATAATATTAATTAAAAATATAGTAAGTTATATACAAATTATAGTTTTATATTTACACAGAATAATAGATATAATGGTTACGATAGAAGTTAGCAGAAATCATAATACATTAGCGTTAGAAAGCATACGGTCACGACGTCCTGCGAATAAGGATAAAGTTGAGGTCACGGTTCACTGCACAAACATGGAATACGTGAACAGGGGAAGTAGAACATTGTTAAAGTTGAGGTCACGGTTCACTGCACAAACATGGCATACGTGAACAGGGGAAGTAGAACATTGTTAAAGTCGAGGTCACGGTTCACTGCACAAACATGGAATACGTGAACAGGGGAAGTAGAACATTGTTAAAGTTGAGGTCACGGTTCACTGCACAAACATGGCATACGTGAACAGGGGAAGTAGAACATTATTAAAGTCGAGGTCACGGTTCACTGCACAAACATGGCATACGTGAACAGGGGAAGTAGAACATTGTTAAAGTCGAGGTCACGGTTCACTGCACAAACATGGAATACGTGAACAGGGGAAGTAGAACATTGTTAAAGTTGAGGTCACGGTTCACTGCACAAACATGGCATACGTGAACAGGGGAAGTAGAACATTGTCGTTTTGTTCGGTGAACGCCTCCAACAGTGCGACGAGGAATACGGCGAAAGCGAGGTAAGGCCATGCCAGCGTACAGTTGACCAGTCCTGCGTAACGAGATCGGTGACCAATCAAATTGCTAGCCAATAGGTGTATGGTAGAGTCGGGGAACTACTATATCATTCATATTAAAAATGTTAGTTATATAATGTATTCTAAAAATACCGATTACCGGGAATGCTAAATATTTATCGAATACAATGTTCTCTCTCGTACGGTGTGTTTGAAATAGTGATAGTCGCTAGAAGATGGTTAGACTAGACAATAAGTTATTAAATTCATAAGAAGCGATGTTGCTATGTGCCAATATCTTTACGATAGCCATTAATCAAACAATTAAAGTCTAGTAGAAAGGACACGGTCGGTATGTTTAATAAAGCGATGTGTATCGCTGAGTGTAAAGGTAGAAGGGGTGCTGATCCACGTCGAATACGACTAGTGATTAACGAGGCCATTAAAAAGGAGTATTCTCGGAAGGAATATGAGTATGTTGTAGTTTCAATATCCGTAGAGATGGGAGGCGATTAGGCGGGTCAAAGTCTAGGTTATTCTGATAAGTAGTTTATCTCATTTGCACATTCCACGTGGAATGTTTTTATGGTGATTGAAATAGCAGTCGGACCCTTCAGCGGGTTCTAGCAACGTGACGTAGTAGGGTGAGACTAGTGTTAGTGGTGGTAGTAGTAGGGTGAGACTAGTGTTAGTGGTGGTAGTAGTAGGGTGAGACTAGTGTTAGTGGTGGTAGTAGTAGGGTGAGACTAGTGTTAGTGGTGGTAGTAGTAGGGTGAGACTAGTGTTAGTGGTGGTAGTGGTAGGGTGAGACTAGTGTTAGTGGTGGTAGTGGTAGGGTGAGACTAGTGTTAGTGGTGGTAGTAGTAGGGTGAGACTAGTGTTAGTGGTGGTAGTAGTAGGGTGAGACTAGTGTTAGTGGTGGTAGTAGTAGGGTGAGACTAGTGTTAGTGGTGGTAGTAGTAGGGTGAGACTAGTGTTAGTGGTGGTAGTGGTAGGGTGAGACTAGTGTTAGTGGTGGTAGTAGTAGGGTGAGACTAGTGTTAGTGGTGGTGGTAGTAGTAGGGTGAGACTAGTGTTAGTGGTGGTAGTAGTAGGGTGAGACTAGTGTTAGTGGTGGTAGTAGTAGTAGGGTGAGACTAGTGTTAGTGGTGGTAGTAGTAGGGTGAGACTAGTGTTAGTGGTGGTAGTAGTAGGGTGAGACTAGTGTTAGTGGTGGTAATAGTAGGGTGAGACTAGTGTTAGTGGTGGTAGTAGTAGGGTGAGACTAGTGTTAGTGGTGGTAGTAGTAGGGTGATACTAGTGTTAGTGGTGGTAGTAGTAGGGTGAGACTAGTGTTAGTGGTAGTAGTAGTAGGGTGAGTCTAGTGTTAGTGGTGGTAGTAGTAGGGTGAGACTAGTGTTAGTGGTGGTAGTAGTAGGGTGAGACTAGTGTTAGTGGTGGTAGTAGTAGGGTGAGACTAGTGTTAGTGGTGGTAGTAGTAGGGTGAGACTAGTGTTAGTGGTGGTAGTAGTAGGGTGAGACTAGTGTTAGTGGTGGTAGTAGTAGGGTGAGACTAGTGTTAGTGGTGGTAGTAGTAGGGTGAGACTAGTGTTAGTGGTGGTAGTGGTAGGGTGAGACTAGTGTTAGTGGTGGTAGTGGTAGGGTGAGACTAGTGTTAGTGGTGGTAGTAGTAGGGTGAGACTAGTGTTAGTGGTGGTAGTAGTAGGGTGAGACTAGTGTTAGTGGTGGTAGTAGTAGGGTGAGACTAGTGTTAGTGGTGGTAGTAGTAGGGTGAGACTAGTGTTAGTGGTGGTAGTGGTAGGGTGAGACTAGTGTTAGTGGTGGTAGTAGTAGGGTGAGACTAGTGTTAGTGGTGGTAGTAGTAGGGTGAGACTAGTGTTAGTGGTGGTAGTAGTAGGGTGAGACTAGTGTTAGTGGTGGTAGTAGTAGTAGGGTGAGACTAGTGTTAGTGGTGGTAGTAGTAGGGTGAGACTAGTGTTAGTGGTGGTAGTAGTAGGGTGAGACTAGTGTTAGTGGTGGTAATAGTAGGGTGAGACTAGTGTTAGTGGTGGTAGTAGTAGGGTGAGACTAGTGTTAGTGGTGGTAGTAGTAGGGTGATACTAGTGTTAGTGGTGGTAGTAGTAGGGTGAGACTAGTGTTAGTGGTGGTAGTAGTAGGGTGAGACTAGTGTTAGTGGTGGTAGTAGTAGGGTGAGACTAGTGTTAGTGGTGGTAGTGGTAGGGTGAGACTAGTGTTAGTGGTGGTAGTAGTAGGGTGAGACTAGTGTTAGTGGTGGTAGTAGTAGGGTGAGACTAGTGTTAGTGGTGGTAGTGGTAGGGTGAGACTAGTGTTAGTGGTGGTAGTAGTAGGGTGAGACTAGTGTTAGTGGTGGTAGTAGTAGGGTGAGACTAGTGTTAGTGGTGGTAGTAGTAGGGTGAGACTAGTGTTAGTGGTGGTAGTAGTAGGGTGAGACTAGTGTTAGTGGTGGTAGTAGTAGGGTGAGACTAGTGTTAGTGGTGGTAGTAGTATGGTGAGACTAGTGTTAGTGGTGGTAGTAGTAGTAGGGTGAGACTAGTGTTAGTGGTGGTAGTAGTAGGGTGAGACTAGTGTTAGTGGTGGTAGTAGTAGGGTGAGACTAGTGTTAGTGGTGGTAATAGTAGGGTGAGACTAGTGTTAGTGGTGGTAGTAGTAGGGTGAGACTAGTGTTAGTGGTGGTAGTAGTAGGGTGAGACTAGTGTAAGTGGTGGTAGTAGTAGGGTGAGACTAGTGTTAGTGGTGGTAGTAGTAGGGTGAGACTAGTGTTAGTGGTGGTAGTAGTAGGGTGAGACTAGTGTTAGTGGTGGTAATAGTAGGGTGAGACTAGTGTTAGTGGTGGTAGTAGTAGGGTGAGACTAGTGTTAGTGGTGGTAGTAGTAGGGTGAGACTAGTGTTAGTGGTGGTAGTAGTAGGGTGAGACTAGTGTTAGTGGTGGTAGTAGTAGGGTGAGACTAGTGTTAGTGGTGGTAGTAGTAGGGTGAGACTAGTGTTAGTGGTGGTAGTAGTAGGGTGAGACTAGTGTTAGTGGTGGTAGTAGTAGGGTGAGACTAGTGTTAGTGGTGGTAGTAGTAGGGTGAGACTAGTGTTAGTGGTGGTAGTAGTAGGGTGAGACTAGTGTTAGTGGTGGTAGTAGTAGGGTGAGACTAGTGTTAGTGGTGGTAGTAGTAGGGTGAGACTAGTGTTAGTGGTGGTAGTAGTAGGGTGAGACTAGTGTTAGTGGTGGTAATAGTAGGGTGAGACTAGTGTTAGTGGTGGTAGTAGTAGGGTGAGACTAGTGTTAGTGGTGGTAGTAGTAGGGTGAGACTAGTGTTAGTGGTGGTAGTAGTAGGGTGAGACTAGTGTTAGTGGTGGTAGTAGTAGGGTGAGACTAGTGTTAGTGGTGGTAGTAGTAGGGTGAGACTAGTGTTAGTGGTGGTAGTAGTAGGGTGGTGGTAGTAGTAGGGTGAGACTAGTGTTAGTGGTGGTAGTAGTAGGGTGAGACTAGTGTTAATGGTGGTAGTAGTAGGGTGAGACTAGTGTTAGTGGTGGTAATAGTAGGGTGAGACTAGTGTTAGTGGTGGTAGTAGTAGGGTGAGACTAGTGTTAGTGGTGGTAGTAGTAGGGTGAGACTAGTGTTAGTGGTGGTAGTAGTAGGGTGAGACTAGTGTTAGTGGTGGTAGTAGTAGGGTGAGACTAGTGTTAGTGGTGGTAGTAGTAGGGTGGTGGTAGTAGTAGGGTGAGACTAGTGTTAGTGGTGTTAGTAGTAGTAGGGTGAGACTAGTGTTAGTGGTGGTAGTAGTAGGGTGAGACTAGTGTTAGTGGTGGTAGTAGTAGGGTGAGACTAGTGTTAGTGGTGGTAGTAGTAGGGTGAGACTAGTGTTAGTGGTGGTAGTAGTAGGGTGAGACTAGTGTTAGTGGTGGTAGTGGTAGGGTGAGACTAGTGTTAGTGGTAGTAGTAGTAGGGTGAGACTAGTGTTAGTGGTGGTAGTAGTAGGGTGAGACTAGTGTTAGTGGTGGTAGTAGTAGGGTGGTGGTAGTAGTAGGGTGAGACTAGTGTTAGTGGTGGTATAGTAGGGTGAGACTAGTGTTAGTGGTGGTAGTAGTAGGGTGAGACTAGTGTTAGTGGTGGTAGTGGTAGGGTGAGACTAGTGTTAGTGGTGGTAGTGGTAGGGTGAGACTAGTGTTAGTGGTGGTAGTAGTAGGGTGAGACTAGTGTTAGTGGTGGTAGTAGTAGGGTGAGACTAGTGTTAGTGGGGGTAGTGGTAGGGTGAGACTAGTGTTAGTGGTGTTAGTAGTAGGGTGAGACTAGTGTTAGTGGTGGTAGTAGTAGGGTGAGACTAGTGTTAGTGTTGGTAGTAGTAGGGTGAGACTAGTGTTAGTGGTGGTAGTAGGGTGAGACTAGTGTTAGTGGTGGTAGTAGTAGGGTGAGACTAGTGTTAGTGGTAGTAGTAGTAGGGTGAGACTAGTGTTAGTGGTGGTAGTAGTAGGGTGAGACTAGTGTTAGTGGTAGTAGTAGTAGGGTGAGACTAGTGTTAGTGGTGGTAGTAGTAGGGTGAGACTAGTGTTAGTGGTGGTAGTAGTAGGGTGAGACTACACACTAACCGAAATATATTAACACAAATACACAAAGTCCCATTGAAACGAAAAAAGCGCAGGAACCAGCGATTGTCTTACTGCTACCTGTGCAAGTAGTGGGAGGGGCATATAGTAGGGGTATAGAGTAGGGGTATAGAGGAGGGGTAGAGCTGGGGTATAGAGTAGGGGTATAGAGTAGGGGCATAGATGAGGGGTATAGAGTAGGGGCATAGAGCTGGGGTATAGAGGAGGGGTAGAGCTGGGGCATAGAGTAGGGGTATAGAGTAGGGGCATAGATGAGGGGTATAGAGTAGGGGCATAGAGCTGGGGTATAGAGGAGGGGTAGAGCTGGGGCATAGAGTAGGGGTATAGAGTAGGGGCATAGAGGAGGGGTATAGAGTAGGGGCATAGAGGAGGGGTATAGAGGAGGGGTATAGAGGAGGGGTATAGAGTAGGGCTATAGAGTAGGGGCATAGAGTAGGGGTATAGAGTAGGGGTATAGAGATGGAGTATAGAGGAGGGGTATAGAGGAGGGGTATAGAGGAGGGGTATAGAGGAGGGGTATAGAGGAGGGGTATAGAGGAGGGGTATAGAGGAGAGGTATAGAGGAGGGGTATAGAGGAGGGGTATAGAGGAGGGGTATAGAGGAGGGGTATAGAGGAGAGGTATAGAGGAGGGGTATAGAGGAGGGGTATAGAGGAGGGGTATAGAGGAGGGGTATAGAGGAGGGGTATAGAGGAGGGGTATAGAGTAGGGCTATAGAGTAGGGGCATAGAGTAGGGGTATAGAGTAGGGGTATAGAGATGGAGTATAGAGGAGGGGTATAGAGGAGGGGTATAGAGGAGGGGTATAGAGGAGGGGTATAGAGGAGGGGTATAGAGGAGAGGTATAGAGGAGGGGTATAGAGGAGGGGTATAGAGGAGGGGTATAGAGGAGGGGTATAGAGGAGGGGTATAGAGGAGGGGTATAGAGGAGGGGTATAGAGAAGGGGTATAGAGGAGGGGTATAGAGGAGGGGTATAGAGGAGGGGTATAGAGTAGGGCTATAGAGTAGGGGCATAGAGTAGAGGTATAGAGTAGGGGTATAGAGTAGGGGTATAGAGTAGGGGTATTGAGTAGGGGCATAGAGTAGGGGTATTGAGTAGGGGCATAGAGTAGGGGCATAGAGTAGGGGTATAGAGTAGGGGTATAGAGTAGGGGTATAGAGTAGGGGTATTGAGTAGGGGTATAGAGGAGGGGTATAGAGGAGGGGTATAGAATGGGGGGTATAGAACTGGGGTATAGAGGAGGGTATAGAGTAGGGCTATAGTGTAGGGATATAGACGAGGGGTATAGAGTAGGGGCATAGAGTAGGGGTATAGAGCTGGGGTATAGAGTAGGGATATAGAGTAGGGGTATAGAGCTGGGGTATAGAGGAGGGATATAGAGAAGGGGTATAGAGCTGGGGTATAGAGGAAGGGTATAGATTAGGGCTATAGTGTAGGGGTATAGAGGAGGGGTATAGAGGAGGGGTATAGAGTAGGGGTATTGAGTAGGGGTATAGAGCTGGGGTATAGAGTAGGGGTATAGAGGAGGGATATAGAGAAGGGGTATAGAGCTGGGGTATAGAGGAGGGGTATAGAGTAGGGCTATAGTGTAGGGATATAGACGAGGGGTATAGAGTAGGGGCATAGAGTAGGGGCATAGAGTAGGGGCATAGAGTAGGGGTATAGAGCTGGGGTATAGAACTGGGGTATAGAGTAGGGATATAGAGGAGGGGTATAGAGTAGGGATATAGAGGAGGGGTATAGAGGAGGGGTATAGAGCTGGGGTATAGAGGAGGGGTATAGAGTAGGGGTATAGAGCTGGGGTATAGAGTAGGGGTATAGAGGAAGGGTATAGAGTAGGGCTATAGTGTAGGGGTATAGAGGAGGGGTATAGAGGAGGGGTATAGAGTAGGGGTATAGAGTAGGGGTATAGAGCTGGGGTATAGAGTAGGGGTATAGAGGAGGGATATAGAGAAGGGGTATAGAGCTGGGGTATAGAGGAGGGGTATAGAGTAGGGCTATAGTGTAGGGGTATAGAGGAGGGGTATAGAGGAGGGGTATAGAGGAGGGGTATAGAGGAGGGGTATAGAACTGGGGTATAGAGGAGGGGTATAGAGTAGGGCTATAGTGTAGGTATATAGACGAGGGGTATAGAGTAGGGGCATAGAGTAGGGGCATAGAGTAGGGGTATAGAGCTGGGGTATAGAACTGGGGTATAGAGTAGGGATATAGAGGAGGGGTATTGAGTAGGGATATAGAGGAGGGGTATAGAGGAGGGGTATAGAGCTGGGGTATAGAGGAGGGGTATAGAGTAGGGGTATAGAGCTGGGGTATAGAGTAGGGGTATAGAGGAGGGATATAGAGAAGGGGTATATAGCTGGGGTATAGAGGAGGGGTATAGAGTAGGGCTATAGTGTAGGGGTATAGAGGAGGGGTATAGAGGAGGGGTATAGAGGAGGGGTATAGAACTGGGGTATAGAGGAGGGTATAGAGTAGGGCTATAGTGTAGGGATATAGACGAGGGGTATAGAGTAGGGGCATAGAGTAGGGGTATAGAGCTGGGGTATAGAACTGGGGTATAGAGTAGGGATATAGAGGAGGGGTATAGAGCTGGAGTATAGAGTAGGGGTATAGAGTAGGGGTATAGAGTAGGGATATAGAGGAGGGGTATAGAGATGGAGTATAGAGTAGGGGTATAGAGTAGGGGTATAGAGTAGGGGTATAGAGTAGGGGTATAGCGTAGGGGCATAGAGCTGGGGTATAGAGGAGGGGTATAGAGCTGGGGCATAGAGTAGGGGTATAGAGGAGGGATATAGAGAAGGGGTATAGAGCTGGGGTATAGAGGAGGGGTATAGCGTAGGGCTATAGTGTAGGGGTATAGAGTAGGGGTATAGAGGAGGGGTATAGAGTAGGGGTATAGAGTAGGGGTATAGAGTAGGGGTATAGAGTAGGGGTATAGAGTAGGGGTATAGAGTAGGGATATAGAGGAAGGGTATAGTGTAGGGATATAGAGCTGGGGTATATAGGAGGGATATAGAGGAGGGGTATAGTGTAGGGATATAGAGGAGGGGTATAGAGGAGGGGTATAGAGTAGTATTATTAATCATATATTCAAAGTTTAATAAATTAATAAATGATCTATTTTGCTAATAATATTAATTATCTTGAATATTTTTACTTTGTATTCATGAATACAAATGAATTTGAGTATAAAATATTATAAATAGTTAATTATTGAAATTAATTAATTGTACGATGCCAGCATATGGGAATAATACTTTTAATATGAATTTACTTTTAAAAACTCCATCGGAGAAAATGATGTACAAGTACTTTTAATGTAAATACATACAAATTGTTGACGTGTAATATACCACATGGTATATAGTTACCGAGTACTTATAGGTGCTCTGGTCGGTAAAGGTCAGTAACCTTTCCATTTGGGCCCGCCCATAAGACGACCTACAATGGCGGCAGCCGAATCTCCGACGCCAACACTAAGTAGACCAGAGTAGAGCGCGAGAGGTGCGATGGGGGCCGTGGGGGCCGTGGGGGCGTGTAAGAACAAGGGCAAGCCGACTCCCACTAGAAGCGTTAGGTGATCGATTACAAATAGCCGGTGAGTGGGTGCCGGGTTATTAGCCCCTGCATCGCCTGCCCCGCCCATATCCCCTTCGGCTCCGCCCGTAACTACTGCGGACCCGACGGCAACTCCTTCGCCGCCGGCCCCGCCAACAATTTCCGACCCCGCCTTTAACAGATGCTCCATGAGCTCCGTACATGTCGCGGATAACTCATAATATCGTACCACCTGCGTAATGATGGGGGTGGGGGGCATTGAGTGGGTGTCGTGGGGGGGTCGTGAGCTATTGAGGGGGTGTTGAGGGAGTAATGTGGGGTTGTTGAGTGGGTATGGAGGGTGTGTGGAGGGAGTATTGTGGTGGTGTTGAGGTTGTGAAGAGAGGGTGTGGAGGGGGTGCGGAGGGGGTTTGGATGGGGTGTGGAGGGGGTGTTGAGAGGGTGTTAAGTGGAATGTATGCGAGGAGTAAGGAAGATATGGGAGGAGTAAGGAAGATATTGGAGGAGTTAGGGAAGTAAGGGAGGAGTAAGGGAGGAGTAAGGGAGGAGTAAGGGAGATATGGGAGGAGTAAGGGAGATATGGGAGGAGTAAGGGAGATATGGGAGGAGTAAGAGAGGAGTAAGGGAGATATGGGAGGAGTAAGGGAGGAGTAAGAGAGGAGTAAGGGAGATATGGGAGGAGTAAGAGAGGAGTAAGGGAGATATGGGAGGAGTAAGGGAGGAATAAGGGAGGAGTAAGGGAGGAGTAAGGGAGGAGTAAGGGAGGAGTAAGGGAGATATGGAAGATAATGCTAATGGTAAACGACCTCTAGCACGACGAGCAGGGAAGAGAAACAAGCGAAGGCTAGACGTAACAGGTCGATTTCACCGGACAAGTAGGCCGAAGCGCAGATGACCGAGATCACAGCGTGGTAGAACTTGCGAGGAGGCGTCGACAGATACGAAACTAAGATGACCACAGCGGTGACCGCGCACCAGAACGCCAGTAAAGCCACCTGGTGATAGGGAGGGCGTAGAGGTCGAGGTCGCGTTGACGCTCGGATCACGAGAATTTCTGCGAGAACTCTTTTGTAAGTAGTTTTACAGTAAAAGATCAGGAGCATCGAAATAAAAAGCGTTAAATTGATTCACTGGAAAATGTAAATGTTGTATAAAAATCTGGTAACAGTTTTTCAAAAGTACATTGAAATCATTATTGTTATGCGTTGTGAGCAAATAAGAATTCTTACAAATGAATGGCCATTTTATTTTTAATGTGTGCTATATTCTCAATTATTATTGGTAATAGTAATAATTAGTAAATATTAATAATAATTACTATTGTTGCGAGAGAGAGGGGAAGTGTGTTGCGAGAGCGAGGGGAAGTGTGTTGGGTGACGAGGGGAAGTGTGTTGGGTGACGAGGGGAAGTGTGTTGGGTGACTAGGGGAAGTGTGTTGCGAGAGCGAGGGGAAGTGTGTTGGGTGACGAGGGGAAGTGTGTTGGGTGACGAGGGGAAGTGTGTTGGGTGACGAGGGAAGGAGAAACACAGATCGTACAAGGAAGAGCCGACAAACCGTTGCGTGGGACCGCGTACAAAATGTAAACAGGAAGTGCACGTAGCTGCGTTTCGCGGCCAAGTAGAACGTGGCGACGGTGAAACAAAGGAAAGTTGTAGCCAGCGAACGTACCAACGACGTTGTTGCTGCCATCCGGGACACGTAAAGCCAGTAGAACACACTCGAGGCAAACGTTACCTGCCCCCCGGGGAAACGACGGACATTTAATGGCGAAGCTACGATCTTATAGAATATCGCCGAGTCGAGAATTAGAAATATTATTCCAGTATTTACTTAAAAACTAAAAGGCAATACATTTAACATCATTTAAACTTTAAATTCGATTTTAAACCTAAACATTTCTTATACAAACCCAAACATAAACATTGCTTGTACATTTTATATAAACCCCGAACATAATGTAAAAAATTCACAATTCTTTATCAATATTAAATTGCTAACCATTATAAATATACTCAAATCTTCATTTTTGTAATCCACAACTTTCCAGTACACCTAATATTACGATTAGATTTATGCATTCGTATATATATATATATATATACATATGTTTATATAGTAAACTACAATAGGTATTGTAGTACTGGGCAAGGAATTGATTATCGCTTGGAATTGTGCAATAATTACCAGAATAAAATTCAACTGGTAAATAGTGAAAATCTATTCATCGAATGAAAATTGTTACCTAGGGAATCATTAGAATTTTGTCATGTACTCTCCGAACTTTGACCTATAGAAAGTAGCATTCGTTTATAGAGAGAAAGTTATCAGTCTGAAGATTGGTCAACAAAAGAAGTCACCAGCGTATTCCTTCGAGCTGAGTTTACACATGTACTAGTTGAACTTATGAACGGGTCGGCGATAACCTTGAGGGGAGTGAGTCTGAGGGCCGCCTGCAACAGGAAGTAAACCAAAGTCTGCGCGAACAGGATACTCTCCGAGAGGCTGAGGCGGAGACCACGCGATCGCAGAACTTCTACGCTGACCGCAGCAAATGCCAACATCGATATCGCCAGCGACACGTACTGCTGCATCGCTGGTAAAGAAAACAACGGCCGACGTAAAAAGCGACCAATGAAATCGCTAGAGGGCGTTAAGATAGTCGAGGAAGTCGCGTACAAATTTGCTTAGTTGGTGTACCGGGATCAAGAATGCGATGGTGATTTCACTACGGATGATAAAGCGGAAGAATTTTAGAGAAATTTGCCCCATGCGTAGATCTAGATACCATCTTGTGTTCAGTAATATTTACATATTTATAATTAATTAATTAATAATGTAAATATAATTCTTTGTACTTATAATAAAATGAAATTATAGATTCTATTTTTTTAGATTTACACTATTTTAATAATAATAAATTATTTTAATATATTAAATATTAATCTAAACGTTTATTGAGCGATTTTTAAATTAGATATTAACAATAAGTTAAGAGTAATATAAACAATGTAATTATCGAACAAAAATATATATTTTTGTGTAAACAATTTTTTTAATTTACAAAGGATTTGCTTCTAGGTGTAAATAAACATCTAAACAGTTAAGAAGGCGAATCAGACGGGTTAAGCGAGATAGGTGTACAAAATTGAGCAGGTGGTCATTAAACTTACAGAGTTTGAAGATGAAGAAGGAATAGAAAATGAAGAGGACGACAAGAAATCCGGAGAGGCGTTGCTCCAACAAAATCACGTAAACGTTGCAAACGCAGTTTTCCGGTCTGTAATAATGGTTGCGGATTGCTTGAATCGCCAACCACCTCCGATGATAGGGCATATACGCCTGCATGTCAGTTCAATCGTTGTTTATTTTGCGTGCCTAGCAACAGCGCGATATAATAGTTACGTAAAATGCTTTGATGCGAAGTTAAATATGTTTTTTAAATTATATATTTTTTTATTTATATGAAATTAATTATTCATATATTTGTGAATATTATTTGTAGATTTTCTGAATGCATATAGGAAATATAGGTTAAATAATATTAATAATAATAATAATAATAATAATATATGTAAGTTGGCAAGGCTATCAGACACTATCAGACAATATACACAACAAAATTATTTTCTATTATAATTATACGATATATAAAATATTATTAATTACCAATATATCATATTTTATTAGAATATTATTAATTACCAATATATAATATTTTATTAGAATATTATTAATTACCTATATATCATATTTTATTAGAATATTATTAATTACCTATATATCATATTTTATTAGAATATGAAGTAATTTCAAGCCTAATATTTAACTGAGCCAGCTTTCACTCAACAATAAATCATTATAAACTTACTTTAAAATGAATACAATTAAAAATAGTATAAAAGAAAATACACAATGCAAAAATGAAATAATCTGATGTGGATGGTTTGCTGGGTAGTTAGTTTTGTATTTTCGGTGGTTTATCCAAATATCCACTAAAGTATAATTAGAGATATTTCACTAAAGATATAATTAGATCTTTGACACGCAAAAGAATTTTTATGAAATTTGCATCAAACATAGAAATCTTATATTGAATAATATTTGTATATTTATATTTAATTAATAAATTAATTCTAATTTTTAGATCTTATAATAAAATGAAATGATAGATCATATTTTTTTAAATTTACAATACTTTTAATAATAATAAATATAGTTTAATACGCTACATACTTAATCTTAGCGTTTTATAAAGTAATTCGATATATGCATTCATCTTTAGTCGCAATTGGTAGTCGTGATTTATAAAATCTCATGATATTTTTAAAATCAACTATTCGAAAACGCCTCGATTTCGAACTCAAAGCCAACCTATTTTCGTGGTTGGCGATGCAGTCCGATGCTTTACACCTGTAGAGGGCGGTCCAGACAAGCAGCAGGCCGGTGAACACCGAAAATAGAGTAAACACATTCCCGATGGCAGTGAAGTCATCTGAAACCGTTTGGACACCGTATAAAGCGGAATTGTGAAGGGAGGAAGGAGGGTAGTAGGGGTGAAGATTTAGAGAGAGAGAAAGAGGGCAAGATAGGGGTGGGAGATAGGAAGAGTAGGTATATTTGGAGAGGAGGCGGGTGAATCAAAAATGATATGTAGAGAGGATATACATGGAGCTAGGAAGGAAATGGGAGAGAGATGGAGAAGAGTGCAAGGAGATGGAAAGGCGATGGTGGTGGATAGGTGACGAGAGATAGAATAGGGTGGTTATGCAACAAAGGAAGCATTATTAAAACGTGGTGGGATGACCATAATCCAAAAACTAATGTAAATTTGAAAACCAAACAACGTAGTATTTTAAAATATTAAATTGAAATTAAAAATATACCTTAAATGTTTCTGGGTATTATTCGTAGCTAATGAACGTTATTTATGTTGAATTACATATCAAAGTTATTATGTATAAAGCTAGAACAAATTTATTTCTTGCAGAACATGTAGAATTTTGAGAAATGCCAATTAAATGACCAATCGGGGAAGGCGTCTTAAATGTGGTGAGGAAAACACAAAATGGCATCAGGAACACCAATCCAATTTCTTTACTTCGTATCTGCCTGCGTAACGAAGATAGATTACAGGTCAGATTATATAACATAAGTACGATATATGAAATATAATAAATGAGTACGGTTTCAATGGAAATAGAAAGAATTTCTATCAACATCAGTAGAGGATATATTATTTCAACTCGAGTAATAATTCGAATCCAATTAAGGAATAAATCGTGGTTATAGGAATTGGATATGTTATTATTACTTTATAATGTCTGGTATAATTCTAATGATTCTAACAAACCATAGATATAACTCATTTACTCTTTCTAAAATTGTTGTTTTACCTTTTATAGATATTTCTAAATAAATATTTTTATAATACTAATTTTTAATATAACTAACCAATTGGTATAAAATTTATACTATAAATTGATATTAATGTTTTCATAAAATTATTAACGCTGATCAATATTAACAGTAATGAATTTAATTAGTAACTCTTTTAATTAATATTTCATAGATACTCACCATCGCTTAACACAACTAATTGACCGGACATACCCACTTATTGGATACACCTATCTATTCTGAAACAACGCCTAGAAGCGTGTACATCTTCACGCAGCCCACCTTATCTGTAAATTCCAGTGGATCTCGCTGTCGCTGAAACCGGCTTTGGAGAATTCGAGGACGGCGCAGAGGCATGCTGCCATCCCAAACACACCTATTGGAGTAGAGCGGAGTCAGGGGCAATCCTATAAATGGGTAGAGTCGCGTTGGATACCCAAACCCAAGCCCGACGCATTTAATATTAACACTTATAAGAGAAGCGTTATCGAACCTATTAACAATAGTGGAATCTGATCCGCGTAGGCGTTATATAAACACAAGGCCACACCGACTGCAAAGGTCAAAGTTGCTCGTCTCGACGTATCCATAATCTCCTCGCAAAGTTTGCGATTTTCTGTAATGGCAACCGACTAGATGAAAGTAAAATTGAAAACAATTAAATTTCATTAAAAAAGCTGATTAATATCTTATTAATAAATACAGCATATTTACTAATGAAGTTCGAAACCCAAACCCAAATGCGTTTGGACATAATAGTCTTATGAATGTTAACATTTAGGTGAATATCTCAGTAAAATGACTACATATATAAATCATATGCAAACGATATCTAGTCCTTCAAATCGGTACATTTCGTGCACACTTTTTATTGTTTATTTGTTGTTTACATTTAATAAATTTATTTATTATTGTATATTATATTCACTTTGGAATTACAATCAAATTTTTAAATACAGCCGTTATGCAATCAAAAAACAACTGACTACTGTCACACGATAAGTTAAATATAGCTAATGATGGTCACCTCTATTTCAAACACTTTTATTTCTTGATATATACTATAATAATACTTCAAATCATCATATATAAATCACATTTATGAGATTAGAGTGATTTCCGTAAATTCACAACAAGTATTGAAGCTGATCGGATATTTTTGATTATATATTTTTTATTAATATGAAATTAATTATTTATATATTTATGAATATTACTTGCATGATTTCTGATTAAAATATATTAAATACGAGAATACTACATGTATGGAACCTAGGTCAGACTATATATAATATAATATTATTTTATATTATAAATATATGATATATAAAATATTGGTAATTATCTATATAACTATTATATTTAAAATTTGAAGGAATATGATACTATTCACATATTCAATCGATTTATATTTCATAATTATAGTGAATTCCCATGTAAATTCCTATGTAAATCACTTTACAAATTTTATATTATATACATTAAATATTACACAAATATTATTCATATACGATATATATATATGAATAAATATCATAGTATATATCATATATTGATTTTATAAACAACATATATATAACTAAGACAACATAATTGCTTGAAATGTTATTTAATTATTTTCATATATATGTATATTATATACGAGGTTAATTCTCACACGATTTTTTACAGAAAAAACTTTGAGGTTCCTATTTTCACATGATATATATTATATTTTAATTCGAGTTCTTAGTACCATTCAGTGTTACTATAAAAGCATATGATTAAAATAACATAATCATTATTTTAAGAACAACATGTCCAAATTTTTCAACGTTATTCATATTAATATTCATTACTTACTTTTGTATAGAAGTATACTATTTAGATTACAAACTATTTGTGTTATCATTAAAAAACGATTAAAAAGTATTTTTTAAATATTTTCAAAAATATTTTAGGTTCAAAGTTTATATTATTTTCTATTTCTAAAATGTTTATACATTATTAATTAAATAATTACGTGTTAATACATTTTATTTGTACATTGTAGGATTGTAATAGGTTACAAATATATGTTAGAAAATATATATTATATTGAATATTTTACAATAGAATCGATTTTTGAAAATAATAATGGGAAATAATTAACAGGAAGTCTCTCTTTTTTTAGTGGCCATCATAAATTTGGTATATTTTCTGAATTAATTACTTTGTAATCTTATTTTATCTTACAAAATAATAAAACATATATTAGTTGTGGATTATAATTATGAAGTTGGATTATATTTACGTGGAATTATGTTATTATTATAATAAAATGTTATAAGGATAACCCATGATAGTAATTATATTAAAAAAATAATATTTATATTTGAATATTTGAAAAACATTAAAAATGTGTATCTTATAATAGTGAATTCGATAGATATATAAATAGTAACACTTAATATGTATATAAATTAAATTCTTATGATAACATATATCTTTATTTCAGCCACAGGCTATGAAGTTCAACAAGTCAGTATCGTCTTCGAGACGAGTAAATCGTCGTCGTCATTTTCAAGCCCCGTCACACATTCGTCGTAAGCTCATGAGCTCTCCATTATCTAAGGATTTACGTTTAAAGCATAATGTCCGAAGTATGCCAATTCGTAAGGATGATGAAGTTATGGTTTGTAAATCATACAATATATAACCTTTGTGAGCTGATGATGATTTAATTAACACAGACCTGTTCATACATATCATGATGATGATGTTAATTACTGAAGTTTCAAATATTGTATATTATGTTTGACGGTAAATTTTTATATTAAAGGATTAATTAATTTAATTATATACACTTGATCAAACAAGTTGGTAGTTGATTTTGATCTATTGTGATGTAGTTATAGTATTTTTGCTAGTAAATAATCATGTTTTTATTTTTGGATCTGCATTGTGCAGTTTATTTACCAAAACCAAATAAACTATTAATTAGTATGTATGCGGTTAAATAAGCATTTAACCTAATATAATATCGTTTTTAACAATAACACTATACTAATAGTATTCACACTAAATATTCTATATGTTATACCATATATTTTGTTTTATTATAATATTTATACTATTCACTATCTGTTTAATAGTTTAGCAAAAACTGTAAATTAATTTTATAAAATGTAATTACTTTACTATTCCATATATATGTTTATTTTATATGTATTCAGTTTTCAACTTGTATTATTAAACTTGGTAACTAACCTTTTTTAATTCTTTTTATTATAAGACTGTTTATATATGTGTGTAATTTTACTCTAATTAAAATGTATTATGTTATTATTATTATGTTAATATTATTTAGCTGATGATGATCAATTAACACAGACCTGTTCATATTATTTGTGATGATACAGTTAATTCTGAAGTTTATATTAATAATATATTTTCAGATTGTTTTTTTGTTAATAAGATAGTGTTTTAGTTTAGATGTGTTATATTATATAGAAGTGAAATATATATTCAAATAATAAGTATTGTCTTCCAAAAATGAATTTAAGTGATACTACAAATAGGAAACAAACAATTGTTTAAATATAATTTATTTTTAGCACTATTCTACTCTAAATACTAGATAATTTAAAGTGTCTTCATTTATTGTATCCGATAAAATATTATCTCACATTTATATAGATATCATTTTCATCTGTAATTAATTATAAAACTTGTTAATATTGTTTAGCTGATGATGATCAATTAACACAGACCTGTTCATAATATTTGTGATGATAAAGTTAATTCTGAAGTTGAAATATTTTATTTATATATATTAATGTTGTATTTATAAATAATATTTATTGAAATATTTTATTTACAGATTGTGCGTGGTCATTACAAAGGACAACAACCTGGTAAGGTTGTTCAGGTTTACCGTAAGAAATTTGTAATTCACATTGAACGTATTCAACGTGAAAAGGCCAATGGGGCCTCAGTAAATGTTGGTATCGATGCTTCAAAAGTTGTGATTACCAAGTTAAAGATGGATAAAGATCGTAAGAGGATATTGGAGCGTAAAGCAGCATCTAATGTATCAGACAAAGGAAAACATACTGAAGAAACTGTTGAATCTATGGAAAAGGATAAACAATAAACTTCTAAAATGTCATTCTTAATATTTATTTTATAAATATAATATATTAGTAGTCTTATATTTAGTTAATAATTGTAGAGTGTAAATAATCTTAATATATTTTTAGGGTTGGATCAAATATTACCGGGTATATTAAATGTATCGCCGTGATGTAAATAGTTAGTTTTAGAAAAGTACTTTTCTGAAATTATTATATTTACTAATTTTACTAATATTAACTAATTTTAATACATTTGCAGCTATTTTTCCATTATTGTATCTGCGAAATATAACTATAAATCACACTATTTAATGATATCTTTTCGTGAAGCGATTTTTCATATTAGAAATTAGATTACATTTTAATACGTTTAAATTTATCATTTTTATATTTACTGTTTCTAAATATATATCATTGAATTAATTCCAAAATTGGATCATATAATAAATTATATTTGTAATACAAGTAAAATATATTTTCATTAACAAAAATTAAAATGGTTTCCTCGGATGCGCATTACACGCCAATAAATACGTACGGCGTACGTCTAATAAACATACATATACAGTATAGGACATATTCATACGAACACTAAAAAGTGGTAGGTATAATATAAGATATTCCAAAATGTATCATATAAAGTACGGCGTACCTCATATATGATACATTTTGGAATATCTTATATTATACCTACCACTTTTTAGTGTTCGTATGAATATGTCCTATACTGTATATGTATGTTTATTATAGGCATACATGTACATATGTATATATACTTACATTCAAATATAAAATATATGTTTTAATGATATTAAAAAATAAAATTAACGTCAACATTCAAATTTATATAGCTAATATAATGTATAAATATAAGCATATTAATAAATTATAGTCTAATTAGTATTTATGTATAGTATTGTACCCACTATTACATTGGACCCGATATTACATTGTACATGTAATATATGGTACTTAGAAAACCGAATTCATTTATAGATGAGTGGAAATGGTATAGATACATTTATCAATCTGTAAATATCATTTTATATGTATATCTAATATTTTATGGTAATATATGGTATATAATGATAAATATTAAATTAGGTTATTTATACGAACATATGAATTACTTAATTTAATATATTTTAATTATTATGGTTAACTATTTGATTATAACTATTATTATATTATAATCATAGTTATAACTATAATTAATTATAATAATTCTTATTTAAGTAGTGAATTTAGAAAATGTCTTTCCACTTTTTTTGACCTGGCTATACTACTGTTAATTGGTATATACACTATGTTACAATATTATTATTTTCAAATAAAATTAAACATATATAGGGAACGGTTTAACCTAAATTAATTAATTTATATATAATATGATAAATATGATTTAATATTCATAATAATTAAAATAATGTAGTTCACTATCTATTGAATGTTATAATTTCAAGTTTTAATAAAGTGCCATTATTGTAATGATGTAGTCAAAAAATTACTAATACATTTATATATATACATGATATAGGATTATTTTTTAAAGAAATCAAAGATATTTTGTATTATTAAGAATAAGTATAGTTATTCCTGATTGAATACACACTTTAATGCCCTCTTTATCTTGCGTAAATATATACGGGCATTGCAGTTACTATTTACACACACGCACGCACACACACACACACACACACACACACACACACACACACACACACACACACATATATATATATAGTTACGAATTAGTTAATTTCATAGTTAACTAATTCATTAATATACATATAATGTTACGATAGTATAGGTATATATTAAAATTTATGATCAGAAATGTTAATATTGGTAATTATATATTAATATTAACATAACATATATTAATGAAATATTCTAGTATAGCTGTATTAAAAAATAAAATCTGTCGACTAGTTCTTTTAAGAATATTCTTTTAAGAATATTTCATAGAATAAACAAATGTAATTGGATATAGTCTTTTTGGTAGATTGAGTAATTGATTGTATTTATATATCATATAGAATACTACTAATGTAACACCTATATTTAATTTAATATATATTTTATAACATTTTTAATGCATTAAGTGATTAACCAATAGATTAATATTGACCCATAGATACAGATTACCTATATTCAATTATTAATAATAAATTATATTATATCTATTTATTAGGTAAGTTAAAAATAAAATAATAATAATAAATTATACTATGTACATTTATGTATTAAGTTAAAAATAAAATTATAATTATATTTGATGTCTGATCTATAATTCATATCAAATATTATATATTAACACTAGTTCACAGGTGGCGATATAGACACTTCCTATAAAACAGGATCACAACTTTTTTATTTAAATTGATATCGATCTATAATCTTCGAACCGTTAGTATTACCATTTAAACGTTTATTTACATTCACATTTTATATTATATAATAGTTATGCATTCTATAATATTCCTTTATATTTTTCAATTATATCCTTATATGTTACTGAATATAATTCAAGTCCAACTTTATAAGATATTTTTTTAAATTGAATTTAACTGACGATTAAAAAACTATGTCCCACTTCAATTATTTATTTAAACTATTAATATAATTTATATAATATTCGTTGTATTAAAATGATTTAAAGTAAGGGATATCATAATTTAAATAATGTGTTGACATAATACCCACATAGCTTACTAAATATAATTAATATACTATATATAGTACTTTTTAATATACTATATCGTAAACTATTATGAGTATTATGATTATAAGCCATAATATCACAAGTAAACTATATTAATATGCAAGTATAATTAATAAGTATATGATAACATATATTTTAATTTACAGGTAATGAGATCCATTACTTAATAGGCTATTATTTTGTTTTTGAGTTTTAGATTTTGGATTTTTTAAATAAACAAATTATTTAACATATTATTTTGACATTAATGTATGTTCACAATTATCTTTTCCAGAAAAACCAAAATAATATCTTATATAATCATATACACAATCATCTCGTACAGCTGTTGAGCTCATAAATAAAATTCACAATATCTAAAATAATGAGAATTTTTTACTTAAATTTAATTATTCTGTTATATAAATTTAATATTCAACATTTGTATTGTATTGTATTGTATTCAATGAATCCTTTAATAACGCAATATTAACTTTGGTGAAGTGAAACTTATAATTACCAACAGCCCAATATCCATTTGACACCTCTAATCGGATGCACCGACCATCATACTCTACCACTATTATATTTGCCATTCTACCGGCAACATTCTATTTTTACATAAAATATATTACTCTATCTATAAATTAAGATAAATGGCCAGTTTTTATTATCTTTTATATAATTAAATTTGTTATTATATTAATTAGTATCTTTTGTTATTATAATATTATTTTTATAGAATAGATTAAAAGAATTTAAATGATAAGTTCTATTATTATCAAAGTTATAACATGTTATATTATTATTAGTTATACGAAATGTTAATTATTTTGAAAATTTGCGTCAAAACTAACATAAATATGAATCACTTGAACGAGTGGTGTACTCGAAAACTCTACTCAGTAAAGTATACCACTTAAAAACTCTACTCAGTGTAGAATAAAATTGAGTTTAGTAAAATGGAGAGTAGTGTACCCTTGTTTAAGATATTCTAGTTTCAACAAGACCGTTAATTAATTTACCATTTCTATATATATACATATATTTATATTATATAAGTATATTTATATGATATGTGACATATGTATAAAAACTATTGTATTCATTTTTAAGAGATATTGTAAGAGATTTTTAAAATGTATTTATTAACATTTTTGTATATTCAGTTTTTTTCTAAGATATTTAATGTTTATATATACATTTATAACATAAATATAACCTTATTATACATATTTCTATTTTAGGCTATTTTTATGACTTTATAATAATTATTTGAAACATTGTATCACCATATATTGTATTATATACTAAAATTATGATATTACATTAATTGAATTCATTCAAAATAAATTTCCAGCAAATAATTATCCCAAACAACAATATTATATATTCACTAATTTCTCTATTAGTATATCTTAAGGAAAATTTTCTAATATATTTCTTCAATTTAAAACATTTTATTATTATAATTCTGAACATAGAACACTTTTCTCTATATCCATATATCCATATATCTCATATATCCATTACATTATGAGCTAGTATACCCAGCAAAATGTAGAGCTAATGGACATTTTAAGTAGTGAACACATCATTTAATATGTAGAAATTATTATGCATTATAGTTGTAGATCCCACTACATTAAATATATATATATATATATGTATGTTTGTATAATAGAGGAAGTTTTAGGAATTCCTGGATATAACATACTATATATAATATAGTAATAAATAATTTCCGATGATATATTCCTATGGGTTCAGTTTTATAGCTTCATTTGCAGCATAATTTAAAAAATCATATTCTCAATATATATATACTAAAGTAAAATTTACTTATATTATTATTCTGCCTATGATTATTTCTAAATAACTATTGATTTATTTAAATGTAAATGTAACTATTTATTTGCATTTGTGATTATAATATTTATATATCTTTTGATTTTTGTTTACCTACACTTTAAATTTAATTTATTGTCAATATGTATGCACCGTATTATAGAGGATTTTGAAAAAAGTTAAAACTTATAGGTGTAAAATACTTTTCTTTTATAAACGTCATTATATATTATATCTTTAGTAAAACATAATACTAATTTAATAATCCACACAATTAATTGTATAACAAATATTATTAATACTGTTTGAAAATATCTAATAAATGTATCAATAATTAAATGTATAATATATACCAATAATATTTTAATATTTATTATATGTATTAGTAATATTACAAATTTATATAAATGTATAGCCATAGTAACAATGTATACTAATTTAAATATAAATATTTCGAACTAATTAGAAAACATTAAAACCAATTATATTCAATTATAATTCCTGAGCATTGTTTCATGAACTAGATTTTCCCAGAAATATCTACTAATACTATTATAGTTACTATCCAATGTATACTATCCATAACTACCCCTCATTTCTAGTAGTATTTAATTTTTAATCTAAAATTTCATTCATTTATTTATTTTATTAATATTATCTTATATATTTATATATATATATATATGTATATTATTCCATAATTTAATCATTTTCCTCAATGGCTTTATAAATAGTTGACATGTAAATAGTATTGATTCATAGTAGGTCAATGACTTACTCATGTTCATGAAATGATACAGTTCTAATCATATATATATATATAATTCCTATATGTTTATAATGCATTTATATCCTAGTATCCTTTAGGATAAGAAATTATCTTTAATATGTTATATAGTTAGTACTCAAATGTATTTATTAATATTTCATAATTTTTTAGAATTTTTCAAGTTTTTTTTACAAATTATTTTTACAAAAATAAGTTAAAAAAATAAATATAGTTAAATTTTCATTTAATACTTTAAATATTCAAAATAGTTATTTTTAAGTTTGAAATTTTATTTTCCATTTAAAAAATAATACATGAAATAATCATAATGACTTCTGAATTAAGGTGTGTTGTCGAAATGTTCTCTAAAAAGTATTTTAATGTGATTTAAATTAGATATTTACAAAAGGTTTTGACAATAAGTTTAATAATTGTTTTAAATCTTATATATATCTTAAAAGATTAGTTATTTATTTGGTTGTAACAATTTGGACTTATAAGAATTTTTATTATTTATTTAAAATAAGTATAAGAAAAAAATATATATATTTCATATTTCATTTGTCATAAAGTAAATATGTATATAAACCTAGGCTATTCTTGTACCAGTAGAATGAATATAACAATGGAATACTACATATAAAATATATATATTTACAATAATATTGTATGTAGCAAATACATTGATATATCAGTTAATAGATGAATTATTATATTCTATTTTTATTAAAAAATATTATTAATATTCTATGATAATTAATTTTAAACTACTTCTAATATTTATTTGATCAATTTATATTGTTGCTTATAACAATTGGGTACAGTCATTGTTACAAATATTAATATGAGTTATAATATGCAATAATGAATATTATTGGCTGATATAATAAATTGCATATATGGATATATTTACATATATATAATAATATATTTGGCTATTATAATAATTACTATTATAATTTCTATACTATTGAAAATATACTTAAAACTAAATTTAAATATAACAACATATGTGTTATAACCTTTGAAATATTATACTCTCCTCTAAACCAAACACAGCGAAGTAAGTTTTTTGTAATAATATATAATAAACTATGCAATGCAAAAAATGAGATCACCTTTGCTGGAATGTATCTAGGATACAATATTGTAATACACACATTCATATACCGTGGAATTATATATATATATATATACATGCATAATTGCTTACAATATAAGACTTACAATGTATCTAAATATACAATTTCTCTGTGTCACAATGAAACATAATATCAGTGGACTTTTTATAAACCTCTACACCACCACAATAATGCGTGTGCACATTTATATTTCATTCTACATTGTATACTTGTAGTGTAATAATATATCTACTTTTATATAGTAGAACATGTAAAATAGGCATATGTGAATAGTATTTTGTTAGTATTTCAATGCAAAGGCAACATCTGAGTAATTTAGAACTGATTAATGTTTCGATTTATGAATCATTACAATGAATTATCTATTTTAAATAATTACATTATAATTAAAGAGTACATTTTATTTTTGTATTTTCCAAATAATTATTCTATACATTTAGTGTCGATATTTTAAAATATATTTAAAAATAGAACTATGAATTGAGTTTACTTGTCAGTTTATTGTACTATTATATTTTTATATTATTATACATCAATAAAACTACACATTGTTTAGATAAACCCATCCCAGCAAACAATCCAGGTAATTTCATTTTTTGCATTGCATAATTTCTTTTATATTATTTTTTATTTTTGTGGGCACATCAAAGGATTTTCAAAACTATTACATCACTACGTTTCACAAACTTAATACATTTATTTATACATATTGACTATATACTATAGGCTATAGTTCTAAGGTGAATTACCCACCACCCTACTCGCCACTCTACTGATGGCTGGTACTTGTAACACTCTACTCTACTCACTACTCTACCTACAACTTGTAACACTCTACTCTACCTACCACTTGTAACACTCTACTCTACTCACTACTCTACCCACCACTTGTAACACTCTACTCTGCTCACTACTCTACCTACCACTTGTTAATCAAATATATTTTTATATCCATGTTAGTTTTTATATTCTTTAATGTAATATTATTTATTATAATTTATTAATGTTTATTAGTTATTTTTATTAGTTATTAGTTATTTTTAAACAGGATTTTTACAAATACTATTATCATTGGCAACATGAATTGTTGATATTTCGCATATTTGTGATAGAACGCCCGCAAACATGAAAAAGACATATGAGCGGTACACTACTCAAAAACTGTACTCAGTAGTACACACGAGTACTCACGAGTGGTGTACTCGAACACTTTACTCAGCTGTGGGTAGAAACGAATCGAGTGGAGTATAGTAGAATTTGTTACTCTATCAACCATTCCACTAGTTTATACAATTAGATAGGAGCAGTCGAGTAGTGTAGTAGAGTAGAGTGACATGGAGTGTAACCATAGTTATATTTATAAATATATATTACAATTAGGTAGATAAAAAAAATTATACAACTCATTTTGTATTTGAATATCTTATAATTATTTTAATTGTTATAATTATGTAGTAATTATATGTAATAATTTATATAATATATATATATATATATATATATTCTAGCCACCCAGCAATAGCATACAGTGAGTTAATAGTTTTATAATATATTTTGATGCCTAAAAAAATTAAATATAATATAAATAATGATAAATATATTTTAATTGAAAATATATGTTTCTGTTTTATTTAAAATAATTTATAATATTTAAATCTCATAATATTTATATCTCGTATTTTTTATGGGTTTACCAATCCTGAGTAATTTTGTAATGATTTATTAATTAATTTAAAATATTATTAATATATTATTTTTTGAGCAAACCATTATTCTTGATTTTATTATTATACTATAATATAATATAAAGCTAAGTGATCATATTGAATAGATATTAGACCTAGCTAAGAAACCAGATGATGTAACTATTTTATATAATTTATTTTTAATTCATATAAAATATATTTTCACACTTATTATATAACAAAAAAACACATTGATGGTTTCCTGGGATTTGTAAATAATTGTATTCAAAATTAATTAAATATTTCTGTAAAAATAATTTATAATCATTTTTTATAGAACATTTTCCAAAACATTTATTTTCTGTGTTAATTATTATACAACAGTATTATACAACAATTGATGTATAATGAGTAGTAGTAATACAAAAATTATCCTAATTCTATATTAATATATTATTATTTTAGTTGTATATAAAATTGTATTGATAAAATCTTGACATTACTGGTGTTTATATGAGCCAAACTATTAATGTGAAATTATCCATTGATGTATCAGTCATTTATGTCCTGAAAAAGCAGAGTGTGTGGATATATATATACTGGACTAACTATATATATATTTATGATGTATATTGTATAATGTGGATAATAATTGTTTCAGAATATGAAACTCTATTATATAATTGATTATTTAATATCAATATAATAAATATAGATATTTTTAAAATATATGTTAATATATTTTCACTTTTACTATATATACTATATAAGAAAAAACTAAAATGACCTGGATAATAATGACCTGGGTAATTTTAGAAACTCATTTGCTAAGTTTTTTATGCAATTTTGATTTTCCTATATATTTAATAAATTTTATGTGATTCAGGTATTGTTTTTAATTTTAGAAAATAGATAAATTTATTTTAATATTTTCTATTTTTTGTATCGTCAACAATATTATTTTTAGAATTATAATAGAATCATAAAGATTATTTTATATACAACTTTTATTAACAGTGCTTTAAATTGAAGATTTTTAATGTAATTGTATATTGTTTAGTTCATACTTTATTGTATTCATGTGCTTATATTTCAACATATATTTAAAATGCTTATAAATTAATACCAAGTGTCATGTTGCATTATGAATAATACGTATATAAATCAAGTTTTTACATGTTTTATTTAATTATATATTCTAACCCATATTAGTAGAATTATGTGCATAATATCATGTAGCGATACTTTTCACTATACTGACACAAATTCTAAACAGATGAACTGTTCACCCAGATGTATTCACACCTGATTAATAGTAATTCGTGTAACTCCGATGTAACTCTATATGTTTGAATATAATTCTTCCAATTATCAAAATTACATTTTATTTATTTTGTTAAATGAAAGTTGCCAAATCAATAAAGTTACAATTAATTTTAAATTAATGTGATCAATCTATTGTTTGTATTTATTAAATTATATTTTATTTTTTATTTATCATAAACTGTTATATATCTTTAATGTAACTTTTTACACATTTTAAATGTAAATATAATTTATATATGACCAAATTTATCATAATTACAAATATTAATGTCATTAATATAATTTTTACTTGTAATTTTTAAAAAAATGTAAAAGTAAATTTCTCCAATTTATGTTATTGAAATAAGTATTTCATTAGTTATTCACTAGTTATTATAGCATAGGAATATGATATAGAAAAATAATGTATTTATAATCATAATAATAAATTTAATATTATATTAAAATAGAATTATGATTAATAGATTAATTAATAATACATTATTCAATATTATATAATAAAACTATCAACACATTAAAAAAATTATTATATTAAAAAAAGTGTATATAAATACAATTAATTACTAAAAGATATGAATTATATAAAATAATAAACCAATCTAATTCAATATGTGAACCCAAATCAATAAACAAACATATTTTTGATTTGAACATATTTGTTGATCATATGATCAAATCAATAAACAATATAGCCATAAATTCTAATATTCATATATATATATTTATAAAATATTCGTATTTGAATTTAATATCTATTCATATACAATCCTTGATTATTACAGCTTTGTTATTACATATGAATACACATATTATATGAATACACAATTGTATTTAAAATATTGTTAATTAAAAATAACAATACATTCTATTAAAAAACTTTATTTAAATAGGCATCTATAACTATAGTTTTTATAATTATTGTATTTATATTATTAGTTTAAATGATGCATTATATCTAACTATTTTATTTTTCTATTAATCATTTCTATTTACGTAATATGTTGTGTATTTAATATAATTTACATAACTAAATAAATCCAGCACTAACACTTCTTTATAGTTATGTAATGCTCTAGCTGAATCATAATATATTACACTTACATATGCTAAAGTATTTTTTTCAGTTAGTCTGCACATACCTTCCCTTTGAATATAAACCATTACCAGTCCATAGTGCCTTTTTTACTCTCTAGTCTGATATTATATATACTATATACCAGTCGGAAAATAAACATATTTCACATGCATCATTAAACCAGTACAATAGTATTTATATTGAATTTGACATACGGACACATTTAATATTGATATTATGTATGATACTCATAACTTATCAATATCTCTGAATTGATAAATCCATCATGTTATATAATAACCTCTATTGTTATTGAATATCCTGTACGGTCTATGAATTTCTATATCTAATTCCATGCGATTGTTTGAAGTTATAATAATTGATGAGTTGTATTTATATTTGGATTCAGTAAATACTCCGACTACTCCGCAGATACAGAATGCCGACCCCGAGTACATTTCGACTGCAACCTACCACGTCCCTCGATGAACCACCGCCCAAACCTCCTCGAATTATCAAATGCCAAATCTACGACAATGTTGATGTATTCAAGATTGTAGATAAACACGCCACCAATGTTAGTTTCGGAAGATTTGTTTAACCTTTTCACATCCACCAGAATGCCAGCAATCGTATTTAGTTAGTTTTGGTTATATAAGTAAATAAGCACGGATTTCATTTTTGTCGGTAGTAATTTATAATAATTATATCTTATTGTTTTATATCAGCATTATTAATTGAATTAAGAAAGAATGGTATATTAATTTTCAATTTTCCTAATTAATTTCCACTGTTGACATATCTTTGCAATTTGCAGGAAGCTCGTACAAACTATAGAAACTTTCGTGACTTGATTTACAATCTTATATTTAAGAAGAACTACACAGAGCTTGAAAAAGCCAGGTTACAATGATTACATGCGTAAAGTTTATTTAGAAATTTCCTATTTACTATTTGGGTACTTATGCATGGACATATGACCTTTAGCGATAATACAATGAAATCGAATCAACTTTTAAATCCATTATATTTGTAACAATTCTCTAAATTATTTGTAGGATTATTTTTCGATGGATGACCATAAAGAACTTGTACACTATCATGTTCAACAGTCAACTGCCAGACTCCCCTGAATCTATTATCGGGGGATTCAAAGATGGCCTAGTTACCTATGCCCGCATCTTCCAGTGCCTTTGTAGGTTAATTTCTCATCATTATCTTATCTGAGATAGTCTAGCATATATCATAGTCGAGCTATCGGCTATATGATTAATGGTTACCATCATTTCACCGTACAATGGATATACAGTGTGTTTTATTTATAATAAACACTTTAGTTGATATCTATGTAATTATAAATGATACTACCTTATATGTCAATTCGTTGCAAAACAAAAAACTAGTACTGATTCAGGATATAAATTCTGACTCATTGAATATATATGCCGGAGATATACATCTGTGTATTGTATAAACACTAGCATAAAGGTGGTAGAGTGGTAGAAGTGCTAGAAGTGGTATCAACGTAGATTATGTAATTATACTTGTAGCTTTATAATGGCTCTAATATATATTTCATATTGCTATGTAACAAAGTGTGATGATATTTCTAATTTTGTGATTTGATATTATATTTCTGTATCGTTTATATATATTATCATGTGATGAGTGTAAATATTTGTAACTTTATTATATTATTAATATTAACACAATAATAATTAGGTTATGATCTGAATTTTATATATTATTAGATAAATATTATAAACACACACACACACACGCACGCACGCACGCACGCACGCACGCACGCACGCACGCACGCACGCACGCACGCACACACACACACACACACACACACACACACACACACACACACACACACACTCACACATATATATATATATATATACATATATAGAATCATATATAGCATATACAATATGTTCATTTCTTTGGTTGTTTAATCATTCCTCAGGTACCAATTAACAACTATTCTCCAACAGACATGCAGGTTTGCAATGTGTCGTTATTAATGGTTGGGCCAAGGGAGTGGAATACAGACCTGGACAGAAAATCACAGACACTGTAATGAACCATGGCTGGAATGCTGTCCTCATAGATAGCAATTGGCAACTCATTGACTCTCATTGGGCTGCTAGGTAATACTCTTACTGCACCTATGTCCACTTATGTCCACCTATGTCCACCTATGTCCACTTATGTCCACATTTTAACCTCATTATATTTACCATTAATCTTTATTTCATATGAAATATTTTCATTATTGAATAGTTATTTGTGTAGATATAGATATAGATATATATATATATATATATAGATATAGATAGAGATATAGATATAGATAGAGATATTGATAAAGATATAGATATAGATAGAGATATAGATATAATAATATTAGAATACATTCCTACATTTCAACATCAATTTATAAACATCACATATATACATACAAACACACACGCATACACGCTCACATACATATACACACTCATACACACATACACTCATACACACACACCCACTTATACACACACACACATACACACACACTCATATACACACACACACTCATACACAAACTCATACATACACTCATACATACACAAAGACACACTCATACACACACAAAGACATACTCATACAATCACACACTCACACACACACTCATACACACACAAACACACACTCATACACATACACACTCATACACACACTCATACACACACACTCATACATACATACACTCATACACACACACCCACTTATATACACGCACGCATACACACTCATACACACACAAACACACACTCATACACACACTCACTCATACACTCACATTTGCATTATAATACATTTACTTATTTCTGCCTAATCCCTATTTATTTTCTTATTGGCTTAGAAATTTGTCTAAATAAATCTTATTTACTTGCATACATACAAACACACACATTCGTACACATACACAGCCATACTCATAAACATACACCCACACACATACTCATAAACATACACTCACACACACACACACACACACACACACACACACACGCTAATAAACATATACCCACACACACTTATTTGCATACATACACTCACACACAAACTATATTTTGTCATCCATACTTATTTTATAGTTGTTTATATTCAGTTTTCGTTTAATTTTATTTATATCCTTGACATAAGTTTCATGTTTTATTTAAAAATAGAACAATTTCCACTCCTATATATTTGTTATCAGATAAATTACAATAGTAAACTAAGGCTATCTACTACCTCTATGTATTAGATTTCCATCTCTATAATTATACCGCATTATAGCATTTATATTTGTTATAATTATGCATATACATAATTCCCCTCAATACAATCCCTTAATACATAATTGATGTACAATATTTTCGATTGATTATGAATTTTGTCCTTAAAATATCTGCATATTAGATTATATTTGTTTTGTTGTTCACATGATTTTCACTTTTCGCAGATATTTAATGTCCGAGAAGAATACAATTGACAATCTTGTATATGAATACGATGACTTTTACTTTCTAACTAATCCTGCTAATTTAGTGTACAGGTTACTTTTATAACATATATATTATACCTTCTTATACCCTATCCAACTTCAATCCACTATCAACCCAATGTCAACCCTACCTTAATGCTAACTCTGTATCAATACATTCTCAATTCAATACCCATAAATAGATCTCAAGTTTACCATAAGACTAGCTAACACTTTTTTTTTAAATGTTACAAAATATGCTTTTTTAAAACTATCCAAAATATTTGTTCTCTGTGATCTGAGAGCAAATGTTTAATAAACAAAAGATTTAGGCATTTTTAATGATCATCTATATTCTGAAAAAACATTTAAAAAATTAATTATTGATAATATTAAATGAAATATTATAATTATTGAATGAAATCATTAATAATTATATATAAATATATGTAATTTAACTATAATGTATACTATAATAGATAATACAATTAGTAATCTATCTATTCCTGTATCTTCTGTAATAAGTTTCTAAATAAAAGTCTGAAAGTCTGAAAGTATTTATATAGTATTATATTATATAAATATAGTATTATATTATATATATATAGTATTTATATAGTATTATATTATATAAATAATACACAATGATAAAATACTATATTTATTTATTAAAGTAAATTGTAATTTGAATAAATGAATGTTTGTTTACAAATTTTAAATTGATTGATCATATTTTTATTTTGATATTTATGCAGATAAAACAAAATTTACATTTAATCTTGCATTGTAATGATATACATACAACATACCTTATACATACCATATGTGTTTGTATTTCTTTATCATGTTTATGAAATAATTTGTAAAATGACAAATGGCATCAGATTTTTAAGATATGGAAAAAAATATTACCAATTGAAAAATATTAATAATATAACCTTTGATATAACTTTTGATATTAAATTGTAAATAAAATTAATGAATTTTATTAAGTCTGATCAAAATTAATACTCAGTTATTAAATTCTACGATTATGTATGTCTATTTGTCATATAGATCATAAATAACCTAAGTAATATTTTAACCTATATAAACTTTTATAAATATACTTATTAAGAATATATTTATATAGTTTTCCGACTTAATTTTTACAGATGATAAATATTATATTATATTTAATTCTATATAAAAACTAAATGTGTGACATGACTTTATATTTACTTTAGATTGATTTATATTTACATTTAACTAACTTCAATACATTTTAAAAAATCTACATTTTTAAAACCTAAATATAAAAAATGAAATATTAATGCGTGAAATAATAAATACGGATAAAATGAAACATCTCCGAGTACTTTACTTCTCTGCAACCAGAGATAAGTAAGTACAACACTAAATACACAGTCATTGTCCGGAGGACCACAAATGGCAGTTACTGCACCCTGCTTCATCGAGATCTAAGTTTGAAGACTACCCTCTGATCAAGTCTTTCTTTTTCCACGTGGGATTACGACTTCTCAGTCAAGAGGTTTTAATCTAACCAAACCTTCATTTACCAACACATATCCACATCTTTGCTAAAGAATTATACCATCGTTTTATCTCTTTTTCCCCGATACATAATGTTTTGTTTATAGTTGGGGGTGGTCTACACGCGAGATGGTCTGTTGACCTTGACCTTGGGCTACACCTTGCCCGCGACCTTCACCTTCAAACTGAACTTTGGTGAAAACATGTTGGAGTCCGTACACAACACTAATCTAAAGCGTTACATTATGCAGGTAGGCTATTATTGTATAGTATTGAATATAATCAGTATTATTCAATAAATTCACGATACTGCTATTAATATTATTTATAATATAACCCAATCTACAATTTACCGTAAAGGAAACCACTGAAGATAGAATTACTTTATACTTTCGAGCACCAAAGGAAGGAAACTATTATCTGACATTGTTTGCTCAGCCAGACGATAAAGCTAGTCGTGCTAATGGAGTTTACAAGGTTTGAGTTTGGAAAACCTCGCCTTTAACCTCGCTTATAACCTCGCTTATAACCTCGCTTATAACCTCGCTTATAACCTCGCTTATAACCTCGCTTATAACCTCGCTTATAACCTCGCTTATAACCTCGCTTATAACCTCGCTTATAACCTCGCATATAACCTCGCTAATAACCTCGCTAATAACCTCGCTAATAACCTCGCATATAACCTCGCATATAACCTCGCTTATAACCTCACTTATAACTAAAAGCTAATAACTTTATCTGAATAATCGCAGTGAATCCATTGAAAATAACTTTCATAAATAAAAATAAGTTTTTATCTCTAAATGATTTAATTATTCTAATTTACATATTTGTAGGATGAGATATATCTATTTCTCTTATTAAATTTGATTTTCTAGTATAATAATGCTGACTTTCTAAATACATATTCATATTGATCTACTTTTGTAGCCGAGAATTGCATATTACATCAAGCATATTCAAACATTAATATTGTCAAAAAACCAAAAATATCGCAACTATCACTAGTTACTACCCCTACCATTCATTAGTATATTACACACTCATGCTGTACCTCACCTCACCTCATTTCGCCTCACCTCACCTCACCTCACTTCGCCTCACCTCACCTCACTTCGCCTCACTTCACCTCACCTCACCTCGCCTCACCTCACCTCACCTCACCTCACCTTGTACTTTATTTCTTTATCCATTCCCCAAATAAGGCGACCTGCGAATACAAGATCATTTGTAACCAAGCTTCCCAAGACAACCACCCATACCCGCTCTGCACTGATTCTAACTGGGGAGCGGGTCTACAGGTCGGAAAGTATGGATTGACAGCCTTACACACTCAAGCCATCATCGCAGCCTCTCCGAAGGGACGAGTACAGGTTCATCTCCAATGCACATATACACAGACATACACACACACACACACACACAGACACATACACACACACACACACACACAGACACATAGACACACACACACACACACACACACACACACACACACAGACAGACACACACACACACACACACACATACATCTTCACACAGATTGCATTCCAAAAATCTAATGACGTACGTCTATTTGCTCGTTTGGTTAATGACGGACTACCCGTGGAGAAACTAGAGAACTGCGTCAGCGTGGATCAAAGAGACGATAGAATTTACATAACAGCCCAAGTTCCCTTCACCGGCGAATATGGATTAGAGGTTTGAATTCAATAGACATTCTATATATAGATTTGAATGTATTAAACACGTTTTTAGTCACCGATTTCTTTACGTTCAGGTCTACGCCAACGAGCCAGCCAGCGACGGCGATACTTTCACTCACATGTGTCAATATCTGATTACGCACACCAATGAAGACCTGGGACAAGTCTACGGACAGGTTATAGTCGCTAGACTGGTTGAACATCGCAACGTCTAGATGCTCTATATACTTTAAACAATACTTTAAACAATTCGTTCTACTACAATGACTGACCGCCTCGTGTCATTTGCCCAGATCTTCGATCGCAGCGACTTGACCTATGCCACCGATGCTGACCCCATGATTTATTCACGTAACGGTGAACAGTATATTACCAAGGCAATGGTCGATGCCAAGAGGATTCCTTCTGCCCAACGCCAGAACTCTGGAAATTACGCCACTTTTGCTGGAAAACAAGGTACTGCATGTTCAAACTACTCAACGACATTGTAATATCTTTATAACGATGCTACTGAACAAATAAAGACCACCTTGTACACATCTTAGATCTGCACATTTCCTCTCCAGGTATGCGATCCGATCAATATTCCAACTCGCAATCTCTGCAACGTGGACAAACTGGTCAAGACTTCTATAAAGGACAAGCGGGTCAACCTTTTGCTACAATTTCATCTTCTGGTTCTCGCAACGCCCCTCAATTGAATGCAGCTCAATATGGACGTCAGGTGGTCAATAGATATCTATTTTCTTCAAGCTAATTTATAAAATCCTTAATTACTCAATTATAATATCCGTAAATTTGCTGTATGAAATATAAAGAAATATATTAATTGTACTTTAGACCAACTAATATTCGACGTATCATAAAAGTTATTTATTATAACACTCTCCTCAACTTATACATTATCTAAATTCGATGTACTCATCTCATTACATTGTTATTATCTTAGGTTTTGCTTCGACTATGGAGTTCATATTTAGTTTACAATTTCATTTGAATTTGTTCTATAATAATAATAATATATTAATGAATTGTCTAGGAATGTGGTGATCAAGACAATAGACAAGATACCTTGATTCGTAACATGCAGCAAGACCAGTACAACAATTCTGACCCATCCACCTTCAGGAGGGTTATTAGATCCACTTTTCCTCTTTTTTTTAGATCTCCTCATTTTGAAGTGCAATCAAAACCTAGTCTATATGGAGTTATAATAATTATAATATCTACAGATGTGCTTTTTTGCATGTTTCCCGAGCTTTTAGTATATAGTTATTGTTTAATTCTAGAGCAACGAGAAGATAATGAATAAAGGAATGTCGCAGGATAATTCTAGACATGGATCCCAGGATGATATCGAGGTTAATAACTCAGCATGCTTGGTTAGACCTTCACTTCGATAATTGTTATGATATTGCTATTTATGATTCAAGCTCGACGTGTATTTGTACAGCATTTTTATTTACTTTTTAAACATTTTCATAAATACGCACGATAATCTGTGTTAAAATAGCATAGATTCAAGTTTCACCAATCACTGAAATCGTGTTACTTATATTTATGTTTTTTCTTATGCAAACCCATTTCATTCGTTTACATTCGTTCCTTCCCTTATACTATGCTTAACCCGTGTTCTACAGCTCAGCCATCGTATGGATAGTAATACAATCACTGGATCACAAAGAAGGGGCCCCCCTGTTGCTAATAAACCTAAGTCTGGTCGTACTTTGAAACAATCATCCACTGAAAATGGTAAATTTCATTTTTTGTGAATTTAATACGCATTTTATAAATCACTTATTTCTCCGCAGAAGATAGCAATTTACCACCAATTGAAGTTGTTTACGTTGGTAATTCTCCAAGACAAGGAAGGCACCAAGCTAATTCTCGAGGTTGGCATCGTTCTTTAGCTTTGTGTTATTTATTGCATTTAATCTCGACTTAAAAGTATCTCTCTTTAAATTATAAAATGATTGTTTTCTTTACTGTATTTCTATTGAAGGAGGTTCTTTGGAGAATTTGGATAAAATAGAAAAAGAAGTGGTTAAAGCTGATCCTATAGAAGTTGTCTACATTAAACAGAATGCTAATGGGAAATCTCCACAATTCGCTAGGAAACAATCAGGTTTTAATTGATTTGCTTTGCTGGTGTTCAGCATAAACTGATGTGCTCCTTTGAGGTGTGACCAATCTTAATCACATCTGTTCGCATGCACAGAAGATTTCCCTGCTCCTCCAGATAACTCGATCTTCACAACTGACCACGAACTGAACACCATCAGAGGTAAACTTTTAACACTTTATCTTGCTTATCCATGCTATGTATTTAACACATTGCTATTATACATTGCTATATTAACTTTCTGCTACATACATGCAAATGCTATTTTTAGCCGTCTCACCCGTTGCTAAAAGGAAGCCACCTATAACTTTACCGAAACCCAAACGTTAGTATCTCTCTTTTCTTTATCGTTGTTGTATTTTCAGAAAGAAAATTGTACATTTCTTCACTTCCCTTCAATAATTCGGTTAACATTATTTGCTATCGATGTTAAATTTACTGCGGTGATTTTATGTTGTTTGCCATTTATTAAAGTGCTTTTCCTCGTACATTTGTTTGTTAAAGTCGTGGGGTTTGCTGGAGTGTTTCTACCTTACCCAACAACGTAGGCACAGTGATCTCTAGCAAAGATACCATCGAAGATACGGCTACAACCACTACCACCATGAATCGCTCGGAGCAATTCACCAGTAACAAACCGGCAAAAGCTTCTCGCATTGCTGACCAACGCAAGGAAGATGTCATTAGTTAGTGGGCTTTTCGCAACAAGTTTATTAATGATTCTAACTACCAGTTTTTTCCTATATTATTTATTGTTTGAACTGCATGCAATTTTCTACTTTAAATATTTTTATTGCAATTGTTTTTTAGGTGTTTTATTAGTTAATATTGTTGAATATGGTTTATTTAATTTAATATCTATTGTGCAATGTTCCTGCAATTATTCCCAAGTGTTATGATTAATGCAAACTGCATTCTAGGTTCCTACCAGCAACCGTATCCATTTGGTACAATGTCAAACTCGGTCAACAAAGATCAGAACAAGAATCAGAATTTCATTTCGCAGCAAGTTATTGAACCGGAGATTGAATATAACCCTCATCCTCAGAAGGTATACAGTTCTTCGATAGAGATAAAGGCTCCCGCCAACTTCAAACCCGTGCCTATCACCGATATTTCTACGAGCCAAGCTGTTCCTCAACCTGCTCCCGTTGAACTGCAACAGAAACCATTTAGAAACACCGAAATCTTCACTAACGTCGACACTCATGCCGTAGAGGTTTGTCATGTTTCTAGGTGCCAATGCTTCTAGTCTGTTTGCAGTTTTCTCATGTTTCACTATTACTAGGTATCGAAGGAGTCTCATAAGAATTTCCGTGATTTGGTTTGGCATTTGATTTTTGCAAGAGATATTACAAATGAATTGGAAAAAGCGAGGTTTATATCAAAATAATCATTCGTTTTACTGTATATTATAATATACATTTGTATACGCTGCACTTTACAACAGAGCTATATTCCTATGGTTGTGTTCTAAAGATTTGCAAAAGTTACAATTTGAACAAGTTGGCGACGATTCTCCGGAAGAAATCTTAATGAGTTTAAAGAAACAACAAACAACTTACGCCGTAGTTTTTGAAATACTTTGCAAGTATGTATTTCGCACTAAAATTACCCTAAGAAGTGTTATTTATTTTACAATATTAATAGCTATGCCGGTCTGCATTGCAAGACGATCAGTGGATATGCGAAAGGAGCCGAATACAGGCCCGGCATGAAATTTGGACAAAATACGGACAACGTAACTGCGGAACAAGGCCAACATTCGTGGAATGCGGTGCTAGTAAATGGTGCCTGGCGCCTCGTTGACTGTCATTGGGCAGCTCGGAGACTCGTCGGCAAGAAAATCTCATTGGACAATGTCAGATACGAGGTGACCTCTACATTCTATTAAATCACTATTTCCATTCGTCTCGCTTTTTGTTGCGAATAAATCTTGACCCATACAAATTTGTACAGTTAGACGAGTATTACTTCATGCCCGATCCACACCAATTGATCTTCACACATTATCCCGATGACTCGAGTTGGCAACTACTTTCTCCTTCGATAACTCTGGCTGACTTCGAAAACCTTGTGCCAGTGAAATCCGCCTTCTTTAAATACGGTTTGGTAGATAAATACACTTCGATAAAAATGAATCGGCCGCCTGTTTTAAATTTGATTTCAAGTAACAATGCCTTGTCGTAAATGTAGGTCTGCAAATTGTGTCTCATCGTGATGCCGTTGTCAAGACTCAGGGGGCACGCGAGGTCACAGTCAGAATTGCTTGTCCTCCCCAACGCTCGACTACTCTCTCATTTACATTCACTCTTACCTATGATGTGCCGGACTCCAAGGAATCCGATGATACCTACGACGGCTTGAAACTTAGTCGATACGGAATGCAGGTTTGTAGAAAATCACAATTTATATGCAAAACTTATATCAAATTCTTTAAAGCCAATTTATACGTATATTATTAACAATGTATCCGTATTTCAGGAAATGGTGGACAACATTTCATATTTCACAATAAGACCTCCTAGAGATGGCGCATACAGACTCACTATATACGTGAAGGATACTACACCCTCAGCCAATAACACCGGGGCTCCTAAAGATGGAGTTTATGGCGGAGTCTGCGAGTACCAATTAATTCGGGAGTCTGCCCCTACCAACCAGGTTTGCAACTTAGACATTATTTCATTGTTTCTAAACCTATGCATTTTATTTTGCATTTCAGGTTGCTCAACCTTTTCCTCCGTGTGTGAATACATCTTGGGGAATGGGAGAAGCTGCTTTCAAATATTCACTGAAACCAAGGCAGAGAGGTTTCTTTATTTCTTTATGTGATTAGAATTTTATAATTTTCAGTTCATGCGTAAGATAAAATATACGAAACCGTTCAATATCTAATCTATTACAATAGGAGCGATTTTCTCAACTGTGGAAGGTCAAGCTGAAGTGAGATTTGATGTTGATCCTAATCTTAGATTCACTGCGAAATTGAAGACTGTTCTTCAGGTATTCATGTAACATTTAATATCATATCAGCTACTGCCGATTACTCTTTCTTAGAATATTTTTCACGATTATTTATCCGCAACACGTAAGGACGAAGAGAAGTTGGCTGGATATCTGAACTACAGACTAGTGGACAGTGTGGCCGTATTTACAGTCAGCGCTCCAACGATGGGCGAATACGGACTCGAGATTTACGCCAATAATCCCAGTGTCGATGGAAATGCTCTCTACCATGCCTACCAGGTTTGGTGTTTATGTTATATCCCTATGCACCCTATATACCTCTATGCTATCTCTAAACAGTCCATACCGTTATGCCTACATCAACCACCGCGCTCCTATGCACTCCTATGCACTCCTATGCACTCCTATGCACTCCTATTCCACTCGTCTAACCCGCCATACTCTCTCTACACACAGTACTTGATCCTGTGTAACGATACCGCCCCGGTGCCTATTGAACCCTTGCCGTTCCTTCCGCCCGGTTACCTCGGGCCGCAGCCGACCTTCTCTAACCTGGCCCTGCGTTGCGCGACCCACGTCGACCCTTATGTGCAGACGACCTCCGGAGTTCTAGACATCGCGTTTGGTAACTCCGCTGACCTGCCTGCCGTACGTATGACTTCGCAGTTGGTCTACGTGTCCGCTGGCAGATCCGACGACGTCTCCGAGTACATTTTACAACAGACTAAACTCAACCCGGTAGAGGGCACTACTGTTATATTCGCCCTACGATTACCTTTTGCGGGCCTTTATAAGCTGCAGGTTATTATCATATTACCTTCCTTAGGTTTGGGTTTTTGAATTTATTTACAAATTAAAATTTCAATTATGTTAATTAATAAAGGATTATATTATTATATTGTTTATATAATCAGGTTTGCTTAAATTAAATAAATCCAATCGATACTTTAGGTATTTGGAGTAGCAGTTAATGATGAAAGTGATTCACTACCAGCTGTTTACAACTATTTGATCCGTTGCCATGGTAATGAGAATAAAATCACATTTCCTAAACAATATGGACAATGGAAGGAAGGATGTTATCTATTCTCTCCACTTGATTCTCCCATAGAAAGAAGTCAAAACCTCAATTTCCAGGTTAGTAATTATATTTTTGTAATCTATTTAAATATATCTTCGAATAAACTGAATTCAATTCTTAAATCGCAGATTGATGTACCAACCGCTAGTTCTGTAGCAATTGTTATTGATAATGCGTGGACACACTTGGAGCGTAAACAGCCTACTTTGCCATGGCAGGGAGTAGTCAATACAACTGCTATACCAAAAGGTCAAAAAGTTGCTATATGCGCTAACTTTGGGACTGGGAAAGACAGTTACAGTACTTTACTAGAGTACGAGAGTTAAGCCATCGCCAAAGACAATATATTAATACAATTATTACTACATTAATATTACATAATGAACATACTATTTTTCTATATTCACTAGATTCTGATCTTATTGCCTAGATGCCATGCTTTGTTAGCTTTTTTTGTACAGATATGAAAAACAAATAAAAATCGAAAAACTTTATTATTTTTCATATGATTAGTGTATGCTAAAATATATACTAGTATTCTTTTAAAATGTACAATCTATTACTTTCTATTACATGAGTATAATATAGTATTGTATTCAAATGTAATATCGATGACCATGAAGTACATTGCGTTAATAATAATTGTTACCTGATAATATCTATATGGAAATAAATATATACTTGTTAAACATTTAAATAATTTATTTATAAAATAATTTTAAATTTAATGGAAAACTCTTAAGTAATATTAATTGATAAAATATAATATTTAATTTTGTTTAATAATTCAAATATATGAATTAGTAAATAATAAATATTGATGTAACATACCTTATTAATGTATGTAGGAAAATTATTCATACATTAGTTTAAATTAATTCCAATATTTTCTATCGTATGTAGAAGAGTTGAGAGTAGTTGAAATATCAAGTTTTTTCATAGAAAAAATGAATCCATCTAATGTGTATTTTAAGAAAAAGTTAATGAAATCTAAGACAAACAATCTATACAATAATAGTATTAATTTTTTTCTATAGTGTAATAATTTTTGTAATGTTAATATGTAGAATTTATTTATATTTTAAACATTTATTTTTAGACATACATTATTAAGTTAGTGCACTAGTTAAGATTTTATTGTAATTTTCTTGTAATCTTGTATGTAATTTTCCTATATCTAAAGATAGTTTCACGATAAATGAGATATGCCACCCTTTACTTTAGTGGATATCATATCAATAAGCCTGCTATTTTTAAGATATATTTTCATATTAGCTGATATTCATTACTGTAGTGTACAATGTGGCATATACCTTTGACTGTGAGGTCATTTAAACTTTAAAAACTACAAAATAAATTATAATTAATTTGGAATTTTTAAAGCTTAAATTTAGTAAAATATACTTACAAAATATTTTCTAGTATATCTAATAAAATAATTTCTAGTTTCTACTATCCATTCTGTTTGTTGAAAATATACACGGCCAATGGGTGTCGCCCATGATGTGTCACCCTGCAAAATATAAATAATGATATTACTTAGTTTACCATATAGATGTTATAACATATCATATTTTATATATATTTAAATATAATTTACAATCTATATAGAACGCAATATAATTTTACAAACTTAATTTATTGAATATATATATTTTCTTATCGTCTATATGTAGTATAACATGCTGCTTAAATATTTGCTATGTTATTTATTGAATATAAACAATCAAATTTGAATTTAAAAATTCATGATAATGTATTCAACTTGCAAAAATATAAGAAATAAATAATAAATTAATGTCATTTTGTATACCATATATTATAGATATTAATATTATTTATTTAATTAAAATGAATGTGATTTTCGTTTCAAATTATTTAACTCAAATAGATATGATATATATGTATATATTATATCTATGCATTCTTAAGTGTTTTAGATATATAATGCTATGTGTATATAATATTATTTTAAAATAAAATATGATTATTAAAAGTGTAAATTATTGAACTTGTTATACAATCAGTACCAATAAATAATATTTATTAAATATTAATAATTCTGATAACCGAATTTCCATAGTCTAACTATATATTATTATTATTATTAGTATTCGAATTTATTGCATTTAAAACCCCATTGTAGCTAAATAATGGTCACGAGGCATGGCATAATATATTGACCATGTTTTTTACTCTAATTGAGCTCTATAACAAATATGAAAAAATATAAATGACAAAAGTATATTTATCAAATATAGAAGTAAAAATACATATACTTTTACATAAATCCCATTCACGCACCCGCATTCTTTAAGCATTTCTTTACTATAAGGATCCATCAATCTTGGGGTTAGTACTTCCTTATTAAAGTAGGTCACCAATCAACTTTAACTCTTGCTTTGATCAGGGTGCAGGGTTTCATCTCCTTATGGACTTTTTTCATACATTTTCTTTGCTGGTGTGTAAATCATATATATATATATATATAAACAAATAATTAGATATAATATCATGGTAAAAACAAACTTAAAGGTTTAGTTTATAAATATATAATCATTGCAATGATATTTAATATATATTAGTAATAATAAAACAATAAAAGGATACAAATTTATAGAAATGATAAAAACTACAAATTATATACAGTTTTTGTAAATAATACAAATAAAATTAGTACTTCATGTATAATAATTTTAAAAATACATATCTTACATATTGTAAAATCTAACGTATATAAGTTATATATTCATGTTGATTTATTTATTATCTACATAAAAATCTCAATAAAGAATTAATTTTTTTGATTATCAACAAATCCAATATATATAAATTCTTGTTAGATACTAACTATTTGTTCTATAGAATACTATATGCCCAAGAAATGTATCCAATATTATTGTGTATGTTTTATTTGCATATAATAAAAGTATTTTATTATTATTATATTATTATCTACATAAAAATCTCAATAAAGAATTAATTTTTTTGATTATCAACAAATCCAATATATATAAATTCTTGTTAGATACTAACTATTTGTTCTATAGAATACTATATGCCCAAGAAATGTATCCAATATTATTGTGTATGTTTTATTTGCATATAATAAAAGTATTTTATCTTATGTTATCAAATATACAATATTGAATGCATTTAATAACTTATCAACGATAGCACAACGATTATAATGTATTTCATTTTTTATCATACTTCAAAAAAGATTCGCTGGAGAGTTATATACCTATATAGCTATAAGCTGTATAACTTACGTATTTAATGTCATTAGATATACCTAGATATACATTTAATAAAATAATTTAAATAATAATAATCATAGTCTATTCGAAGCTACATAAATCAAAACTGATTTTTATTTGAAGAAGAATTAAAAGTTTAAAGGAATTCATTAAAGAAGAAATAATTGCAATGAATACACAAATAATGAACTATTTCTTAATACTCTAGTAGTGAAATGAAAAAGGAGAATTCCAAAAATGTAATATTTTTTAAATATTTATTCATCTTACATTAATCATATTTTTTAAAATTTCTAATATTTATGCAAGGAGTAAAGTAAACATTAAAGCGAGTCTAAGTAAAATAATATATAGAAAACATGGAATAATTTAAACCTTTTTAAAAACTAAAACAATATAAATATTCGGAGAGATATAGACTGCTAAAATATATAACATTAAATCAATATACTATATCAACACAATTGTCTAGTATTTAAGACACTGACATGTATAATAATATACAATACTATACATAGTAGTTAATAGAGATTTCTGTATATACACTTATGATATATTTATATGTTTTTAATATAATATACATATTAAACTTTATTTTGGAAAATATGCTCAATAAAATGAATTAAGGGACATTAAGAGAAAGTTCTGACTATATTTTTCGTCCGCTATGCACTACCATGCATCATACTAATTATCAATATATATTTATATATACTCTGTTCAAAGTAAGACAAATACAAAGTATAAAATATGAATATTATAGCATATATCTTCTACAACTATAATTATAAATCGGTTGAATTAATATTTTCAAAATCAAATATTATAAATTTTTCCAGTTCGGAAAATTATTGAAATTTATTCGAATATATTCGACTGGGAATTATTACTTTACTTGATACAATCGGCTACACCGACTGTTAATAGTACATGGTATAGCATCTAAGGACGACAATGATCAACAAAGTGGGAAATTTAAATGTGCTAATAATAAAATATTAAAAACTTCCAGTTGTTTTTCCTTTCCTATAAATAGATACGTGGAATATTGCCTTGTCAAGGGTTAAATATACGTTTTCACTTTTAATTTTCTGTTAAAAACGTACCCCCGTCTGTGGACGCTACCAATTAGTTTAATAATTATAATGATATTATAATATATGCTTATGAATTATCTTTATTAAATATTATATGATGTAAATAAAATGTGTTTAAGTATTTAAAAATATTATTTTATTATATTGTAATATATATATATATATTATATATATATATATATATATATATATATATATATATCTAATATATATCTGTATATATCTAATATATACCCCGACTGTGGACGCTACCAATTAGTTTAATCATTATAATGATATTATAATATATGTTTATGAATTATCTTTATTAAATATTATATGATGTAAATAAAATGTGTTTAAGTATTTAAAAATATTATTTTATTATATTGTAATATATATATATATATTTATATATATATATATATATATATATATATATATATCTAATATATATCTAATATATATATAAATCCATATAAATGACTATAAACATCGTTTTTGTCCATTTTGTTTTCATACTCAATTTAGAATGGCGTCGCCATCAATTTCATATACATTTTCTTTAAAAATATATTAATCTTTAATCTTGATATTTCAATACATTCTATAAATTATTAATATTATATATTAATAATTTATTGATTTATTGAAATATTATTAAGCATGGCACAGCTCAAGTATACATATTATATATTTATTAATCATACTTATGTAATATTATAATATTATAAATATATATTTTACTGTAATTATAATAATGTTTTTTGCAAAATAAATCCATAAATGGTATTTTAAAATGTATATATAAGTATTCATAATTTATATTTGATAAAACAATATTAATGTAATATAACAATTCTTTTATAGTCTATATATTTAACATATATAGATTTATATATATACATATATATATTAAATCTTTGCAAAATTACATTATTATGGTATTATCAACTATAAAATATGAATACGTCAATATTTAAAAATATTAATATTTTATTTATTAAATTCACTAATATAGAACACATTATAGTTGTACATTTAAATATTAAATGAGTATGCAATATATATTGAGATATTATAATATCACTCTATACAAATTTACAAATATAATTGTATATGAGTAAATAGGTTAAAATGATATATAAATAGTACATTATAAATGTATACCTGTTATATTTAGATATTATTTAACTTATAATGATACTATTGAACAGTTTTACTTTAAATGCTGGTTAATAATTTTAATAAATGATTGAATCTAATACGTAATTAAGCTACTCCCTATGAAATACAACTTGTGAAATAGGGAGTTAATATATAAATAAATCAAGATTGTGCATAATCGAAATCAATAAAACAGTAGATCCTAGAAAGTATGGATTTTCCTGTAGTTTTCTTTTATATTCCTGTACACAAATTGTTCTATAATGTTACTGTATTTATATTATTTTCTTGAATTTTTTAAAATTTTTCTGTAAATGCCTACCTGGAAATAATTGTATCACTCTACTTGTTCATAAATAAGTTCATGTATTTAAAATAATCTTATTAGAATTTAATATACACTTTATCTCACCATAATGAATTTATTGAATACTATTTATAAATATAATATTTGAAAGTACATAATTAATAGAAATTATCCATATCATTATTGTTTTGTTATAAGTATATTGTAATTAAGATATTATTATTTTTATTTATATTAATTTAATATAAAGAATTTATAGTTACATTATCGGGTTTCTTGGGATAAAATATGTATTTAAATACTATTTATAGAATATCAATATGTTTTGTATATAGTGAATATATTTCGTGTTTAATTCATGATAACCTATGATACTATCCCGATATTATAAATTAGTTTGTATTTGTTATAAATATAGGATATATTGAAATTAAAGTATATCTGTACTAAATAATATCATCCCTCTTATCTCATTCTGCATCTCTCTTTCCCTCTCTCTCACTATCGCCATCACCTTCAACCTCATCCTAATCCTCATCCTCATCTCCCTATATCCGATGATTGACATTATAAACAAAGTATATGTTAATAATTTCATACTGTATTATTTTTAATATTGATGGATATATCATGCTAGATGTATATTATAAAATAGTTATATAAATAGAGATATCCATTGAACTATATATAGCCTAATCGACGCACGCACTAACGCGCGAGTTTGTTCCTATATTAAATTTGTTATTTGTCTATCGACTGTATTCTTTATAACATGATCTCTTCTCGATTTTATAGTCGTTTAAACCTGCTATGCCGTGGACACGTACGTTCCATGTCATCGGGTTCGTATCTCATCGATCAGAGTAAATATTCTTTTCTAGGAGAACTTGGTCTGGCTAAAGAGAATAAAGGAGTTTTTAATGGAGAGTGGTCCGGCAACGGTGAAGTAAGTAATATTTGTTTGCATGGGAAATATGCAATCTGCATTGACTTTGACCTTTCATTTAATAACTTTGTTATAATATATATTTAAACGTATACATCTCATTTTAAAATATATATATTTTATTGTGTGTACTATTTATTATATGTATTATATAAATGATAATTTACAATAATAATAATTGTACTTGGTAAAACAACAATTTCAATGATTAGGGTTTGGTAATTAATGTTAATTAACCTTCAAATAAATATCATAATATATGTTTCAACATTGAAGCAATGATGAATATGGAGTATAAACTGTACATTAAGCATTGTACAAGTGTATATTGTATATTGTAAAATAGACAATGCACCCGTTGTAGTATATAAAAACGATGCACAAAAAGGTATATATATTGAACGTGTGCCTCGAGCTAATCGTTAGTCACGTGACAATAAACATAATAAATGATATGATTGTATAAAGACAATATGATTGTATACATTTTTATATTCCATAACATCAATGCTACATAGTTTAATTTATTATTTGCAGAATAAAAACAAAATTTAATTATTAAATATAAAACTACTATGATAAGTTTTATCTAGTTACTACATAATCATCATTTCTATTTAAAAAAAGGAAAATTTCTAAAATCACTCTTAAAGTTAATTACCTTAGAGTTAATTACCCTAGAGTTAATTACCCCCTCAGATTAAAATTAGATAATTATAAGAATAATTTTAGGAATTGTACCTTTTTAAAAAATAAACAGATGGTAATAAGCTTAATCTTGCCATAAAAGTTTTGTTTTTAATAATTATATTTTGTTTCGATTATATAAAATATAAAGTACAATATATAGCATTAAATTAATGTTATTGAATATAAAAAAACATATACAACTCTTATAATTTACATTTTTTTAATTAAATAATACTCAATGTTTCAACATATAAAGTTTAGATGTATATAGAAATTATATATGTGCATATAATAGATAAATTGCCATTGTGTGTTGTTTTACTGTGTATTTAACGAGTAATAAACATTTTTGTTACCACGTGACTCGTAACCGGGCAATGCAACGTTGCAATTATATTTAATAAATATCTAATAAAGATATGCCAACAGAGGCTCGTTTTAACATGTGACACCTGTTGATTGTACAATGAATTAATTAGAGTAAAATGATTCAAGTAGATTTTAATTGATTATTTAATTAGTATCCAACTGTGGAACATACATGATAATAAGATTAAATGGTCGTTCGATCATCATAGCTATTACTATAGTAAAGGAGTTACACTTCAATAGCAGTTTAACTATCGTAGTTCCTTCGAACGATATTGTATTACCAATTTACTTATAAACATCATAGAATATTAAATATATCTAGTTGATACACCTATAGGTGATATATATGATACAACTATATATGATACAACTATACAGCTATATATGATACAACTATATATGATACAACTATACAGCTATATATGATACAACTATATGTCCTAGGAGTACCGTGTACATTGAAAATATACCATATACTACCTAGTATCGCCTATATAACAGTGTACCGGTGAAATTATAAAATAAGGTATTTATTATATATAACCTATATTAAGTGGCATTATACAATAAGTATATGACATATAGTTTTAGCTGTGCACAGCAAAACTGTGACCTTAGAAATATATGAATATAATATATGGAGCAAATTAATTATTTCTAATATTTATAATTCATATTAATATAGAAAAATAATATAAAATTCAAATCAAATATAAAATACAATGTTGGCACGGTATTGTGTATGGTATTGTATGGTATTGTATACATATATCACTTGATATAGGAACATAGACACCTTATATATAGGAGGTATTACCATTGTTAATGATGGATTTTATTTACAATGATGATTAATATACTTATTGATTTCAAATGTTAATTGATATACAATTATGTACACTATAGTGTATACATTATGTATACATAATGTTATGTTGTTGCCATCTACATTTTCTAACTAATGTCATTGTGTATCGCACGTGTACACTGCACTGCAGTGTACAGTGTACACTGTATAGTAAGGTGGATCACTTTTTTTCAGAATTAACTGGCTCACTCAGCATATAAACTATAAGACATATACAAATTAATCATACAATTAAAAAAAAATTATTTTCAATATTAAGGTAGTGCCAGAAGTATGAATTTATCAACTTATTAAAAATTATAAAGATTTAAAAAAAAAAAATTCCATTAAAAATAAATACTAGTTTACCCTATTATTTCATTAAATACTGATTTAGGATTATTTCTAGCTTTAATATTTATAATTTTTTAAATTCTAGAATTTCCAGGAATAATTTTTAATATTCTAATATTAATGAATTATCAATACTACCACTATAAGATGTTCAATTTAACTTATATTTACTATTAACTATATTCAATGATAGCTAATATTACATAGTTATAACTATTAAAAAATAAATAATATTTCGTAAAAATTTACATTGTGGTATTACATATCTGCATATAATTTAATAAATTTTACTTTTTTTCATCTCAACTATGTTTATAGAATTATATATATTTTATTTTATCATATAGTAAGTTTATATTTTAAAAAAATTATTTCTAAATAAAATATTTGGATTATTTGAATTTTTTTCATGAAAAACACTTAGAAATCCAAATTAAATTTAAATTTGCAATATTTTTTTTATCATAACCCATTTCATAGGGAACACATATAACTAATGTAATATTGCTTATAAATTTAACTATATTTAAGAACAAAAAATTTCAAAAATATACAAAAATTATTAAATTTAATTTTCCTGGAATGTCCTGTTAACAATTTAAAAAAATAATTTAAATATGTTTTTATCATATATCATATAAAGCTTTTAGCCATTTTTCATTATTAAAAAATCATTATTACCATTCAATTTTATAATTTTAATATTGCTCCTATATTTTGCATGTTAAATATTGCATCTCTCCCATGTTAAATTTGAATGGGGCTCAGCCATTATTAAAAAAAAAATAAAAATGTATATATATTCATTATAACTCATATCTTTACTATATATAATAGATGAGACAATAAATAATATTGAAAAATGTATCAAAGTGATCCACCCTAATGTACACTGTACATTGTACAGTGTACGGTGTACATATGTACTGTGTACAGTGTATTGCGTACAGTGTACGGTGTACACATGTACAGTGTACACATGTACAGTGTACACATGTACAGTGTACATGTGTTCACGCTGCATGCAACACAAATTATAATATTACATTATTAATAATAAATACATTATCATAATATATAATTATTATATTAATATATTATTCATATCATACCAATGAAACCGGGTTATGTAATTGTTAAAAATTCTTATATAATTATATAAAGATAAATAGAATTATAATATAATTAAAATAAAATATATTTTCTCTTATTATATTATAAAGAAACTAAAATGATCTGGATGTTTTCCAAGGTGATCTTGAGGTGGATTTGGGTGAACCACTTATATTTTAGTCATATATATATATATATATATATATATATATATATATATATATATATATATATATATACACATATATATATATATATATATATATATAACCACAACATATATAATAAAAAAAATAATATTAAATATACATAATGCTATTATATATTTTTATTATTACCATTATCATATAATTGCAAGATGATATACATATTTCATTTGTAAATAATGAATAGTATATTTAATAGTAATAGTAATATTGATTATTTAATTTTATTGATTTTACATTTTATTATAAATATATTAAAATAATTATTAATATCCCTGAATTCCCAGGTTAATTATAACAATTAAAAATCAAATATTAGTAATTTTGTATTAGAATCTGATAAATTATTAAATAGCAATACACTATGTGAGACCATATACTACATATACTATGTACACTATAATAAATATTATTATTATTTATTGTTGTTTTGAAGTTCATAGTTCAAGAGTAAATAAAAAGAACCACCCAGCAAACAGAGTGATGTAATAGTTCTATAAAATTCCAGCAAACAGAGTGATGTAATTGTTTTATAAAATCCCAGCAAACAGAGTGATGTAATTGTTTTATAAAATACTTTGATGTGTTCATAAAAATTAAAAATAATATAAAAGAAATTATGCAATGTAAAAAATGAAATTACCTGGATTGTTTGCTAGGCATGCATTGTTTTAATATATAGCAGTATATGAATTAGTTTATATACCATCATATACCTGCATATTTAATAAAACAAAATTGTCTTATTCATATACAAACTATTATTGACAAGTGCCTAGATTTGATGTTATTTAAGTTTAAATTGTAGTATGGTAAGTAGTTGATATTGTCATATCATATGATCTATTATTCAATTATTAAGATAACTTATATGATTAATAATGCTTATTAAATGAATAATATTAATTCTATTTGAATGTTGGTAAATTAGCAGACATAAATTACATATAACATAGTAATGCTAGATTTCTTACAGTATCATACCTAAACTCCTTATCACAAGTCTAGTTATGTTGTAAATAGATACTGAAGGAATGTCTATATATATATCATTTCCTTCCCTATATGCTATATATATTATGCTATATATAATGTATATCAATATTTTACGGAATAATTTCTGAAATTATCAGACCTGAAACTTATTAACAATTTGATAGTCTGAGATATAATCTGAGATCTGCATATTTACATGTATATTTATTTTAAGTACCCATTTGAATTTCTGGTAATGGAATATTCAATGTTGATCTATCCGAGATTAGTAATTTATTAATTAATGTTGATGATGATATATAAATAACGTATGTATATTAATTATTAGGAAGGTATCCAATTTTATTGAATTTTATGTGTTTTGAATGATTCATATATCTTACTAAATGATTCATATATCTTACTAAATGCAATATTCTCTTATAATCGTAGGTTGTAACTTCCTTCTGCCCTGCCAATAATCAGCCAATAGCTAATGTCACCCAGGTTATATCATGAAATCATTTTGTATTCAATAATTGAATTATATATATAAGTAAAAACCAATTTCATCTAATATTTGACTTATACTGAATCGGTTTCAACCATTTATATGATTTCGTTTTTTTAACGATAAAAAATGCATAAAGTCTATCGACTAAAACAATGTTAAAATACTCATCGAACTTTATTGTTTCCTGATATTATTAGGCAACAGTTCAAGATTACGAAGATACAATCTCGGCGTGCAAAGATGCCTGGGAGCTTTGGGCTGACGTTAGTGCAACTTATAACTATCTATTGAGGATACACGCGACGATGTGAGATCCAGGGATACGGTTGGCTTTTGAACATCGTAACTCAGTCTTCCAACCAACTCAGGTGACAGCTCCACACCGTGGTGAAATCGTGCGACAGATTGGAAATGCTCTGAGAGATAACTGCACCAACCTCGGAAAACTGGTTAGTGTACCGGGTTAGTGTACGAGGTTAGTGTACCGGGTTAGTGTACGGGGTTAGTGTACGGGGTTAGTGTACGGGGTTAGTGTACGGGCTTAGTGTACTGGTTAGTGTACTGGGTTAGTGTACCGGGTTAGTGTACCGGGTTAGTGTACCGGGTTAGTGTACCAGGTTAGTGTACTGGTTAGTGTACTGGTTAGTGTACTGGGTTAGTGTACCGGGTTAGTGTACTGGTTAGTGTACTGGTTAGTGTGCCGGGTTAGTGTACCGGGTTAGTGTACCGGGTTAGTGTACCGGGTTAGTGTACTGGTTAGTGTACTGGGTTAGTGTACTATGGTATATACACATTGCATTCAGGGTACACTATAATATATTTAGTTATATGTTACATGGTGAATTATTAATTATATGTTCACAATATTATTATTTGATTTAATTGTTTTTCTAAATACATATTGTTAACTATGTAAGAAATATTGAAAACAGTGATATACTTTTATCTAATATTACACTATCAATATTTACTTCTATACTTATAATATTAATATGTTTTAAATGTAACATACAAGATTCATTTCGAATTCTGCATGACTTCAACCTTTACAGATATCTCTAGAGGTCGGCAAGATTCTTCCCGAAGGTATTGGCGAGGTCCAGGAGTACATAGATGTCTGCGATTATGCAGTCGGTCTGAGTAGAATGTTTGCCGGTCAAGTTCTACCATCCGAACGTTGGTCATTGTCGGGTCATGGGGTCAACTAAAGTATCGACTAGCTGTGGAGGTCCAAATGGTATAAAAGGATTTCGAGGGAATAGTGAATGTTAAGTAAGCTTTTATGAATTGGTCAGGCATTGCTGTTTATGTGATTATACAGGAATATACAGGATTATACAGGGTATACAGGGTATAAAGGGTTATACATGGTTATACAGGATTATACAGGGTTATACAGGGTTATACAGGGTATACAGGGTTATATAGGGTTATACAGGATTATACAGGGTTATACAAGGTTATACAGGGTTATACAGGGTTGTACAGGATTGTACAGGGTTATATAGGGTTATACAGGGTTATACAGGGTTATACAAGGTTATACAGGGTTATACAGGGTTATACAGTGTTATACAGTGTTATACAGGGTTATACAGGGTTATAAAGGGTTATAAAGGGTTATAAATGGTTATAAATGGTGTTAAGTAATACTCTATTAGAAATAATAAATTGATAACTTTTGAATTTTATTTTGAAAGCTAAAATTAACTTTCTTTTGTTTGATAATTACTATTGTTAATTTCATTGAATTATTATTGAAAACTTTCCATTGTTATGACATAACTTTGACCAAATATGTCCCGTAATCGTATCATTCCTCACTAGTCAGTATATCCGTTGACACCCGTTGACCTCCCACTGAACCCCTAGATTACCCCACAGGTCCAGGTCATATGTTACTGGAGAACTATAACCCCCTCGGTGTAGTGGGAGTGATATCTGCGTTTAACTTCCCTGTCGCAGTGTATGGCTGGAACGGAGCTATCGCCATGGCAACTGGTAATACAGTGATATGGAAGGGAGCACCATCTACACCCTTAACTGGTGTAGCGGTGACTAGGTTAGTACCATAGGGTTATTACCATAGGTTTAGTACCATATGGTTGGTACCATAGGGTTAGTACCATAGGGTTAGTACCATAGGGTTAGTACCATAGGGTTAGTACCATAGGGTTAGTACCATAGGGTTAGTACCATAGGGTTAGTACCATAGGGTTAGTACCATAGGGTTAGTACCATAGGGTTAGTACCATAGGGTTAGTACCATAGGGTTAGTACCATAGGGTTAGTACCATAGGGTTAGTACCATAGGGTTAGTACCATAGGGTTAGTACCATAGGGTTAGTACCATAGGGTTAGTACCATAGGGTTAGTACCATAGGGTTAGTACCATAATGTTAGTACCATAGGGTTAGTACCATAGGGTTAGTACCATAGGGTTAGTACCATAGGGTTAGTACCATAGGGTTAGTACCATAGGGTTAGTACCATAGGGTTAGTACCATAGGGTTAGTACCATAGGGTTAGTACCATAGGGTTAGTACCATAGGGTTAGTACCATAGGGTTAGTACCACAGGGTTAGTACCATAGGGTTAGTACCACAGGGTTAGTACCATAGGGTTAGTACCATAGGGTTAGAACCATAGGGTTAGTACCATAGGGTTAGTACCATAGGGTTAGTACCATAGGGTTAGTACCATAGGGTTAGTACCATAGGGTTAGTACCATAGGGTTAGTACCATAGGGTTAGTACCATAGGGTTGGTACCATAGGGTTGGTACCATAGGGTTGGTACCATAGGGTTGGTACCATAGGGTTGGTACCATAGGGTTGGTACCATAGGGTTAGTACCATAGGGTTAGTACCATAGGGTTAGTACCATAGGGTTAGTACCATAGGGTTAGTACCATAGGGTTAGTACCATAGGGTTAGTACCATAGGGTTAGTACCATAGGGTTAGTACCATAGGGTTAGTACCATAGGGTTAGTACCATAGGGTTAGTACCATAGGGTTAGTACCATAGGGTTAGTACCATAGGGTTAGTACCATAGGGTTAGTACCATAGGGTTAGTACCATAGGGTTAGTACCATAGGGTTAGTACCATAGGGTTAGTACCATAGGGTTAGTACCATAGGGTTAGTACCATAATGTTAGTACCATAGGGTTAGTACCATAGGGTTAGTACCATAGGGTTAGTACCATAGGGTTAGTACCATAGGGTTAGTACCATAGGGTTAGTACCATAGGGTTAGTACCATAGGGTTAGTACCATAGGGTTAGTACCACAGGGTTAGTACCATAGGGTTAGTACCATAGGGTTAGAACCATAGGGTTAGTACCATAGGGTTAGTACCATAGGGTTAGTACCATAGGGTTAGTACCATAGGGTTAGTACCATAGGGTTAGTACCGTAGGGTTAGTACCGTAGGGTTAGTACCGTAGGGTTGGTACCGTAGGGTTGGTACCGTAGGGTTGGTACCGTAGGGTTGGTACCGTAGGGTTGGTACCGTAGGGTTGGTACCGTAGGGTTGGTACCGTAGGGTTGGTACCGTAGGGTTGGTACCGTAGGGTTGGTACCGTAGGGTTGGTACCGTAGGGTTGGTACCGTAGGGTTGGTACCGTAGGGTTGGTACCGTAGGGTTGGTACCGTAGGGTTGGTACCGTAGGGTTGGTACCGTAGGGTTGGTACCGTAGGGTTGGTACCGTAGGGTTAGTACCATAGAGTTGGTACCATATGGTTAGTACCATAGGGTTAGTACCATAGGGTTAGTACCATAGGGTTGGTACCATAGGGTTGGTACCATAGGGTTAGTACCATAGGGTTAGTACCATAGGATTAGTACCATAGGGTTAGTACCATAGGGTCAGTACTATATTTTCTGTACTATATTAAGGTCTGTTTTATTGTTCACTTATATAATATAATATAATATTTGAGTTTGAGAATATTTTATTTTATTTTTAAATATTTAGATTTAATATTTGTTGAAAGAGAATTGACTTGATTGCATATTTATATAAATATATTAATATATATTAATATATTTTGGATTAAATTAATTTTATTTTATGAGTATATCTATTTCCTATTTTAATTAAATATAATTATTAATTAATAATTAATATATATTAAAAAGTTATGTTTCTATTATTTCTGTAATTTGTATATCTAATGATAAATAACAATGATGATGCCTTTTATATATCCTGGACTTTGTATTTAAACATATTTATATTTATTATAATGTTTATGATTCAACTTTTAAAAGTAATCCAGTTATCGATCAAGTCAAATTGTATTTAATTTTTATTTTATTCATTTGTATATCCAAAATTGCCCTTTAGAGAATACTATTCTTTTTACAAAGGTCACATATGTGATGTGACATATTCTTCCTGAGAATATATGTACATTCATATTTGTAAAGTTGTAAATTATGAAATATCTCATATTTATGGTAAAAAATTTAATTTTAATTTAGTTTACAAATTCACCAATATACCAATTGCCTACGACTTCTAATATTGACATAAAGTTCCTACAATCATTTGAATTAAATGAAAGCCAAATGAACCTTTTGATGTACCGTAGGGTCAGCTATGTAGCTATGCAGTGTACTGAACACACCTACACACCTACACATACCAACACTTACACCTACACCCACTAATAATTAACACATACACATACACGCACATCTACGCATACATAAACCTACACATACCTTCCATATGCAGAATTGTGGCTTCAGTACTTGAAAAGAATGGATTACCTGGAGCAATATGTTCCCTAGTCTCCGGCGGTGCAGATATTGGGTGAGTAGTTTAGCTTCACCACTTAAAGCTTCACTTGTACAATTCTCAGTGTAATAAGACACGTTAGACAAGTACTATGTAGTAATCAGCAACCCAATAGTACTACCTAAACAGAAGATAGTCAGGAGAAAAGTACTCTCTAAGCAATCCGAATGATTTAGTAGTGAATGCAGTAGATAGAAAGCAAAACAAGAATTACCTAGACAGTTTAAATAATACTTTATTTTATAGATCTTTAATGTCAAACGATGAACGTGTCCCTCTATTATCCTTCACAGGAAGTACAGCTGTTAGTATATATTAACTACCTAAATATAAGTTACTAAAAGTAACTGCATGACAATTTAGTTTTTTGTTTCACGATATTAATATAAATTGGTTATATTTTTTTATATTTAAATATAATTAAATTATTTTCTATTTGATAATAACCAAGATTTATATTTTATCAAGCTTGACACTCGGTGGATACACTATATTTTAAATGTTTACTAAATTATAATTTAAAAATGTAATTAATATAAACTGTGCCTACATTAAAACGACGCCTTTGTTTAATATGAATTAAATACATTGTTATATTTGTTAATATTAATCCATGCTACACATTTTATAATAATATATCAGAATAACAACTAAATATAATGAGTTAATATATCATTTATATAATAAGTTGATTCCAATATATTTCATGGTTTTCATTTAAAAAAACACCCTTTCTCATAAACTTTTTAAATTATAACATAGAACTGCATGAACTCTGAACCCTATATGTTTATACCTTAACAGAAATATATTAAAAAATATATTAAGTATTGTATTAATTTGTATTTGTATCACAGTAGTTTTATTTATATCAATTTTAACTATTAGATTCTCATACATATGAAAATTAAATATATTGTAGTATAAATATAATATTTATAAAATATAAATATAATTGTAGCATGGAATTAATATTAACAAATATAATAATGTATATAATTCTTAGGATTTTATTTTTCATAATTTAATTATTCTCAATATTTTCAGTGTTGATATTTATAAGCACATATTTATGTGTACATATTAAATACTGTATAATGATTTGAACCACTATTAGATATTTAACAAGCAATGTCGCAATGTCGCAATGTCTTGCGAATGCAATCAATAATTAAACTATTAATTTCTGTATATAAATTTATATATATTACAAATCTGAGTATGTATATAATGTATTTAAAAACGCAATATTTTACACAACCAAATCGGAAATCAATATAATATAACATATTTACGACATCAATAAAATGATACAATATGCTTGTTATAATTATATGATGAACATTAAATTTATTTAAATTAATTTTTAAAAAAACATATATATAAAAATCTATATATACCAATCGAAAAACTTAAATTCAAATATTCTAATTATAGTATATGAGCATTCCCTAGCATGAAATTTAATAAATTTATTTTAAAACTCGGAAACATGCCAATACGCAGTCGGAAACCTTGCATCGTATAATATATAGTATACGTAACATGCTAACGATTCTATATCGAGTTGACTTCTAATTAATTCTAGTAACCGTTTTAATATTAGCATTATATTAATATTTATATGGCACATACATTGTTTTGTTAAAAAATAATATTTATTAATTACTCTGCTCCTAAATAATTACATTTATTTAATTACATGAATACTTTTTATTGTTATGTTCTGTATATCAATAAATACTAGATAACAATACTATCTTGATATAACATAAAATCTCCTTCGTTCTATATTTATTCCAGGTATTTAATATTATGCATTGTTGTATATTTGACTAGCTTATTACCTAAATATTTATTGTAATACACAAATAAATGCATTACGATACATTTTTGACTTAATAAAGTAAAGGTCAAACAAGATCACAAAGATACCCCATCTCTTCTATATCATAGTAACGTAATCATGTTAATCTTCACTTTATTAAGTCAATTACTAAACTGACACCATTCCCAACCAACAATTTAGATTGGAAATAAAGTTGCTCTAGACGTCACAAAAAGATTTGGTTTGTAACTTATTAATTAGACTGATTTACACACTCACAGACGCACACACGCACTCACACACGCGCACACACACACTCGTACACACACACTCGCTCACACACGCGCGCGCACACACATATACTCATACCCCGCACTCCATGCGCTTACAGACAACTTAGAAAGATAAGATAAAACGTTTATAACAATTATTGTTTACGAGGAGATAGAACTCTCGAAAACACGATACCAAAAACATGAAATTTCTATATTAAACATCTGACTCATTACCTAAAAGGAATATTAAGATTGATTTTAATATAGAAACATACTTTTGCAACCTTTTTCACTTAAAAGATATAAATTATCTACGACGACATAAAATAATGCCGACATAAATCTAAAATTAATGTAATTAAATCAACCTAAAGTAACGACCTCCATTTCTAGACAAATATCCGAAATATCAAAAACTTATGTCAGAAAACTAGTTAAATAAACACACTTTAAAACATGCATATATTGATAATACCATAACTGTTATACTAAACAATAACCTCAATACTCTGCTTAACATTTACTAATTTAATTAGCAAATGTCTTCATTCAAATTTTCCTCTAATCCCGAAACACTCAATTATAATTCCTATGCTGAAAAAATCTTCACTTGACAAACCTCTTCCTAAAAACCACAAACCAATGATCAACTTATCTTTACTTTCTAAGATAATTTACCTTTCCATGTATTTATATCTGATATAAACTCTGTACTAAATACATAGAATATCAACTAAAACATGTATGTAAATACATGATATATAGCTTTATACATCCAACTCTCTTAACAAATTAGATTTCACATCTAATGAAATTATTGAACTGACTACAACAATTGTACTGTTATTAACTATCTTAAATTCAATATATACAAGCCTGGGATGATTGTCTTCCATTGTAATTCCCTCAAGACTCGCATACATTTAAATTTCAAATATTGAAAAACCAAAAAGAAATCTCTATCCCTGGCATGATACTTGACCCGACAATGAATGGGAGGATATCCTCAATTACTAACAATACAATAATACAATCTAACAGTTAAAATAAATAAAACACCTATAGAATCATGCATAACATAAAATACTATCATCAGTCTATAAATTGACTAACCTGGATTACTGCAACTCACTACTTACAGACATACCAACAGTTCAACTTAAGACAATCAAATTATTAATTAAACGTTCGACTAATCTTAAAATTATAATTGAATTTATATCATTATATGCAAATGTACACATGCACACACACACACCCACACCCACACAAACACACATGCATACCTAAGCACATACACCCACACACACACACACACACACACACACACACACACACACACACACACACACACACACACACACATACATACACCCACACACACACACATGCATACCTAAGCGCATACACCCCGTAGTTTTTACTAAAAGCTCTTTCACCCCATCAGGTACTCACCTCTTGGAGCTCGGAGGAAATAATGCTTTGATAGGTTTGTAAGATTGGAATGCGTTGGTGGTCAAACCCAGTTTACAAAGAGTTGTAAAAGTTTTTGGTTGTCAATGTTTTAGGAATATAATAGAAATTATTCATTTAAAAAAATGTTTTAAAGAATTTACTCAAAAATTGGTAAAATTCATTTCTTTATTTTAAGTAAACTGAATATTAATGGGAAGTATTTTGTGTTTTTAAAGAATTGTAATTCTTATTACAAAATATTCTTCTAAATTAATATAATGTATTGAATTGAACATTTTGACTATTGTATATTTTCGTAGAGAAGACAATAGAAATAATAATATACAAATAAGTTCTTTAATAGACTTATCTTATCAATAATTTCTGCTTATTTATATTTATGTGTTGACAAAATTAAAAAAAAAAGATATCTGAAATATTTTTTTATCTGCTTTAAATAAAACTGAATTTGAACAAAAAACATGTTAATGTCCCACAGTTACTAAATATAATAAAATATTATTTATTCAAGTTATATTTTATCTTTCATTTTATTGTAGCGCAACAAAACTCCAGCAAACAATTTAACTAATTCCTATTTACATATTGTTGCATACTTGTCTATAGATAGTGTCTTTATATAGTATCTATAGATAGTGTCTTTATATAGTATCTATATATAGTATATATATATAATGTCTATATACAAATTATTGAATAAAATTATTGAAATTATTCACAAAAAATGGGAAATTTTTTTTACTATTTATCATAAAATTCAGTTATTTTCTAGAATTAACTTTCTAATTGAGTATACTATACTATATTGTAAACTACATTGTATAATGAATGTATTCATTCATTTGTAGTGTTACTACTTCGATGTAATATAGCGGTATCAATTATGAAAATATACAAAGTATTACAATTCTAGAATTTGGTGAAATTTTTTAATCTGATTTAAAAAATTATTATTACTCATCAAACTGATCTATAGCTAAACCATAGCTACCGATATATATCTGTTGGTCTACATTAACCTATAACCTATAACCCGTGTAGTGAATGAGGATGCCGATATCAACATGGTGGTTCAATCAGCTCTATTTGCTTGCGTGGGTACATCTGGCCAGAGATGTACGACGACGAGAAGATTGGTTGGTGGTATGTTAGTTGGAGAGGAAGATGTTGATCTGTCAACTAAAAATCATCAAATTAAATACATTAAATTTATGAATATAATTGCGAATAATCCGTTTAATATACTGTTCATTCATTATCGCACGAGATTAGTTATTTCCTTCTTTACTAGCCATTGCGGTGGGGTTCCATAACGCCTAGACCTATTAGAGTAAACTCCGCTAAACTACTACTACTCCCATATGCAGATTCTACATGAAAAAGTACACGATACAATCATTGAGAGATTGCAGAAAGCCTACAAGCAGGTCCCTATTGGAGATCCCCTGGACGGTTAGTTTGATTTGGATTGCTTACATCTGATTATTTATTTAGTTTCATCTGATGTAATAGGAATTGTTATGTATGATGTAATAGAGTTGTTATATGTGATGTAATAGTAGATGTTATATATGATGCAATAGTAGATGTTATATGTGATGTAATAGTAGATTTTATATGTGATGTAATAGTAGATGTTATATATGATGTAATAGTAGATGTTATATGTGATGTAATAGTAGATTTTATATGTGATGTAATAGTAGATGTTATATATGATGTAATAGTAGATGTTATATGTGATGTAATAGTAGATATTATATATGATTAACCTCATTAATTCCATACTACATACACTGCACATACACACCCCTATGATACACCATATCATACCACATATCATACCACATATCATACCACATATCCTAACACATATCATACCACATATCATACCACATATCATACCACATATCATACCACATATCCTAACACATATCATATCACATATCATACCACATATCATACCACATATCATACCACATATCATACCACATATCCTAACACATATCATACCACATATAATACCACATATCATAACACATATCATACCACATATCATACCACATATCATACCACATATCATACCACATATCATATCACATATCATACCACATATCATACCACATATCATAACACATATCATACCACATATCATACCACATATCATACCACATACCATACCACATACCCTAACACATATCATACCACATATCATACCACATATCCTAACACATATCATACCACATATCATACCACATATCATACCACATATCATAACACATATCATACCACATATCATACCACATATCATATCACATATCATACCACATATCATACCACATATCATAACACATATCATACCACATATCATACCACATATCATACCACATATCATAACACATATCATACCACATATCATACCACATATCATACCACATATCATACCACATATCATACCACATATCATACCACATATCATACCACATATCATACCACATATCATACCACATATCATAACACATATCATACCACATATCATACCACATATCATACCACATATCATACCACATATCATACCACATATCATACCACATATCATACCACATATCATACCACATATCATACCACATATCATACCACACATCATACCGCATATCATACCACATATCATACCACATATCATACCACATATCATACCACCTATCCTAACACATATCCTAACATATATCCTAACACATATCCTGTCATCAGATGGAGTTCTTTATGGACCCCTTCACTCCAAAGCTGGGATAGAAAGCTACAAACAAGCTATATCGGATGCACTGAAGGCAGGCGGTAAAATTGAATATGGGGGCAAGGTTACTAGATTAATGCATTCTCTAGTTATGGTCAACTGCGGTCAGTGTAAATTTGCATTGCCTTTATCATTTATATAAAAGACACACCACATTGTTAGTCCTTGACCTACGTTTGTTTTTTAATAATAAATAGTAAATTAACATTATAAGGTAAATGACAACAAATCATTTGCAATGTTGATTACCAAGTGTTACATAATAGGTCATTGAAAGACCCGGCAACTTTGTTGAGCCTACAATCATCTCTGGTCTGAGCCACGATGCAGAAGTTGTGCACAGGGAAACATTTGCTCCCATTGTTTATGTACTAAAGACAAAGGTTTGTCATTATTGTTTTTGTGATAAAGATATGTCAAAACTTGTATATGCAGATCCTAACCCCCCGTACATAGACCCATACCCCCTATACATAGACCCTCACCCCCGTACATATCCCTTCATCCCCCATACATAGACCCTCACCCCCGTACATAGACCCTCACCTCACGTACATAGCCTCTCACCCACCCATTCATAGCTCCTCACCCCATACATATCCCCTCATCCTCCATACATAAACCCTCACCCCCCGTATGCAGCCCATCACCCCCCGTACATAGACCCTCACCCCCCATACATAGACCCTCAACCCCGTACATAGCCCCTCACCTCTTGTATGCAGCCCCTCACCCATACATAGCCCCTATCCCCCATACATAGACCCTCACCCCATACATAGACCCTCACCCCCCATTAAGAGTGGTCGTTTTCCTTAGATTCTGCCCAAACAAATATTTATTAAATATAAGTTTTAAGATCTCATTTTAAAAATATTTTTATGTAAATATTTGTCAAGCGAAGGTCATTTGAAATTTCTTATTTGAAAAAGAATTGCAAGTTTGTCTAAATTGTTACCCATGCAGAGAGCATTTGTTATTGTTTTTATTAAATTTTAAATTAGAGTTTTCTTTCGTACAAATAACATTCCTAAATATACTAAAAGAAGGAGAAGTCTGTCTTTTAAGCGATTGCAATTTGTTGATAATTATCAACATTTTTTATTCATTTTCCTAACAAATTAGAAATATCGTAAAAAAAGAAACTCTTAATCGGATAATGTAAATATGAACACACACTTGCAAAAGATGATGATTTGTAGGAAAGTTACACATTATTTACATGATATCATGATATTAAGAAAATGTATAAATTCCAAATTACAAGAATAATGTGAAAAACATATCGCCAAGTATGAAGAATTATTTGATATTTGCACATTTAAATGTAAAGATCCTTCTGGCACCTGTCCACCGGAGAAAGGAATTCCTATATCAGAAGTGTCCTTCTTAAAGAACTAACTTTACACATGTTTAATTTGTATTCATACGCAATGATCTTATTGAGTAGATTTTCAAAACAAAACTTTTGTTTATAATATATGAATACATTTAAAGTTAATACCATATAGTTCATTACATATAGTTCATCTCTTTAATCAAATATTAAACTTAATATTAATTTTATTATTATAATTATAATACTTATTATTTCAAATTAATTTATACATATTCTTAAATTTGATATACATTATACATTTATAATCATATTGTATATACATCCATTACAAATTCGGCAACAATATTTTAATAAAAGTATATTAATTATTACTATGTAGGCTAATATATATTGGTATAGACATAATAAATGTTTATAAAAATAATAAATAGAATTTATAATTTAACTGAATGTAAATATATACTTTTTATATGTTCTAATTTTTAATTTTTTAAAATAATTTGCATTTTAATTAGACCCTTTAATTTCTATTTTTTGATTATTTGTTTTCGACTTTTCCAATTTATTAAATTAGTATTAAATTAAAAAGTATACGATATAAAAAATTAAATATATAAAAAAAGATATTTATAGGAATTTATTAAGATATAAGCTAAGGATATTTTTGTAGATATTTGTATAAAAACAAAATAGATCTTATAATTAAAATGTTTAATAATAAATAATTATTATATTATATTTAAAAAGACCATTGCAAAGACAAAATTGTCCAAATTAAAAAAAATTAACACCATGTTTATAAAGTATATGTTTTATATATAATGTCTTAAATAAATTGCATAAAAAAATGTCAGATAAGATCACCCTTACCCTCCCATACAAAGCATCTAACCCCATTTTTCTCTTCAGTCTCTGGATGAAGCTATCTCATGGAACAATGAAGTGAAACAAGGTCTTTCTAGCAGTTTGTTCACTAAAGACGTCGGAAATGTATTCAAGTGGCTCAGGTTAGAGGTCAAGGGGTTGTGGGGTGTGGTATGGGAGTGGGTTGGTAATGGGGTTGTAATGGGGTTGTGGGGTGGTGGTGTGGTATGGGAGTGGGTTGGTAATGGGGTTGTGGGGTGGTGGTGTGGGAGAAGGTTGGTAATGCGGTTGTGGGGTGGTGGTGTGGTGTGGGAGTAGGTTGGTAATGGGGTTGTGGGGTGGTGGTGTGGTGTGGGAGAGGGTTAGTAATGGGGTTGTGGGGTGGTGGTGTGGGAGTGTGTTAGTAATGGGGTTGTGGGGTTTGGTGTGGGAGAGGGTTGGTATTGGGGTTGTGCGGTTTGGTGTGGGAGAGGGTTGGTATTGGGGTTGTGGGGTGGTGGTATGGGAGAGGATTGGTATTGGGGTTGTGGGGTGGTGGTGTGGGAGAGGGTTGGTAATGCGGTTGTGGGGTGGTGGTGTGGTGTGGGAGTAGGTTGGTAATGGGGTTGTGGGGTGGTGGTGTGGTGTGGGAGAGGGTTAGTAATGGGGTTGTGGGGTGGTGGTGTGGGAGTGTGTTAGTAATGGGGTTGTGGGGTTTGGTGTGGGAGAGGGTTGGTATTGGGGTTGTGCGGTTTGGTGTGGGAGAGGGTTGGTATTGGGGTTGTGGGGTGGTGGTATGGGAGAGGATTGGTATTGGGGTTGTGGGGTGGTGGTGTGGTGTGGGAGAGATTACAGTTGGTAATGGCATTATCTTAGGTTGGTGGTGTTGATGAAGGATAGTAGCCATGCTTTGGTGTCGGAAACAAGTAGGTATAGGGTTATGGAAGTAGTGGTTGTGATTATATTGGGAGATAGTGAGAGATCTGGCTAGTGATCTTCTAACTGCTGGAGTTGTTATGAGTTTAAGATGAATATTCTGGATGTAGAATTTATATAGTATTGGTTTACTATTGGTTTACTATTGGTTTACTATTGGTTTACTATTGGTTTACTATTGGTTTACTATTGGTTTACTATTGGTTTACTATTGGTTTACTATTGGTTTACTATTGGTTTACTATTGGTTTACTATTGGTTTACTATTGGTTTACTATTGGTTTACTATTGGTTTACTATTGGTTTACTATTGGTTTACTATTGGTTTACTATTGGTTTACTATTGGTTTACTATTGGTTTACTATTGGTTTACTATTGGTTTACTATTGGTTTACTATTGGTTTACTATTGGTTTACTATTGGTTTACTATTGGTTTACTATTGGTTTACTATTGGTTTACTATTGGTTTACTATTGGTTTACTATTGGTTTACTATTGGTTTACTATTGGTTTACTATTGGTTTACTATTGGCTTACTATTGGTTTACTATTGGTTTACTATTGGTTTACTATTGGTTTACTATTGGTTTACTATTGGTTTACTATTGGTTTACTATTGGTTTACTATTGGTTTACTATTGGTTTACTATTGGTTTACTATTGGTTTACTATTGGTTTACTATTGGTTTACTATTGGTTTACTATTGGTTTACTATTGGTTTACTATTGGTTTACTATTGGTTTACTATTGGTTTACTATTGGTTTACTATTGGTTTACTATTGGTTTACTATTGGTTTACTATTGGTTTACTATTGGTTTACTATTGGTTTACTATTGGTTTACTATTGGTTTACTATTGGTTTACTATTGGTTTACTATTGGTTTACTATTGGTTTACTATTGGTTTACTATTGGTTTACTATTGGTTTACTATTGGTTTACTATTGGTTTACTATTGGTTTACTATTGGTTTACTATTGGTTTACTATTGGTTTACTATTGGTTTACTATTGGTTTACTATTGGTTTACTATTGGTTTACTATTGGTTTACTATTGGTTTACTATTGGTTTACTATTGGTTTACTATTGGTTTACTATTGGTTTACTATTGGTTTACTATTGGTTTACTATTGGTTTACTATTGGTTTACTATTGGTTTACTATTGGTTTACTATTGGTTTACTATTGGTTTACTATTGGTTTACTATTGGTTTACTATTGGTTTACTATTGGTTTACTATTGGTTTACTATTGATTTACTATTGGTTTACTATTGGTTTACTATTGGTTTACTATTGGTTTACTATTGGTTTACTATTGGTTTACTATTGGTTTACTATTGGTTTACTATTGGTTTACTATTGGTTTACTATTGGTTTACTATTGGTTTACTATTAGTTTACTATTGATTTACTATTGGTTTACTATTGGTTTACTATTGGTTTACTATTAGTTTACTATTGGTTTACTATTGGTTTACTATTGGTTTACTATTGATTTACTATTGATTTACTATTGATTTACTATTGAGGTGTTGGGAGCTTGATGGAAATAAACTTTGTCAAATGTAGGTCTGGAGTTCTCATAAAAGTGGGAGGGTTGCGATGGGTTATGCAGGTTAGCTATGGTGGGGTTACATGCAATGTATTTATGGGGATATAGTTCGTAGTAGTAGTGGTGGTGGTATTATTTAGTTCTGTAATTTAACGAATGCATTTTAGTGCCAAAGGATCAGACTGTGGAATTGTCAACATCAATATTCCAACCAGTGGAGCTGAAATAGGAGGAGCTTTTGGTCAGTTAATTACTCTTAAAATAGATTATGTATCTTGTACCTTCCTTACTACATACTCTCTCTAGTATCGCTAATATATACTTCATTACTATTTCCTTTTAAAACTTCCATATTGATACCATAAATTCCATAAATTCCTCTGAATTTAATCGATTCTTAAAATTCCTCTGATACAGATGACTATTTGAAGCCCTATTCGAGATCTTCCATAAAACCGCTCATAACCCCACTCATAACCCCCCTCATAACCCCACTCATAACCCCCCTCATAACCCAACTCATAACCTCCGCTAATAACCCCCCTCATAACCCCCCTCAAATCCACTCATAACCCCCCTCATAACCCAACTCATAACCTCCGCTAATAACCCCACTCATAACCCCACTCATAACCCCACTCATAACCTCCCTCATAACCCCACTCATACCCTCCTCATAACCCCACTCGTAATCCACTCTGTATCCTAGTAATCCTTCTCTACCCATGCAGGTGGAAATAAACATACCGGTGGGGGCAGGGAGTCTGGATCAGATTCTTGGAAGCAGTACATGAGAAGATCTACTTGGTGAGTAATTCTACCAGCTGTAGAGTACATAACGGAATACAAAAGTAGCGCCCCTTGTATTGTCTTGTATTTAATCAAAATATAGAAATTCTTATTCTTAACATTCTTAACAATTCTCTGGTATTGAAAACTTGCTTTCCTTGCAGCACCATCAATTATTCCAAAGAGCTGCCGTTAGCTCAAGGCATTAAGTTTGAGTGACCTCACAAATTGAACATGATACACAAACAACTTTATTACACAATAATATATCATTAGTTATTGTTGATTTTAATAAATTTTTATTTTTAATTTTCTCTATACTTTATAATTTACTATAGAATTAATTTTATATTAATATCAATTGTCTTTAATTGTATATTAATATCAATTGTCTTTAATTTTATATTAATATCAATTGTCTTTAATTTTATATTAATATCAATTGTCTTTAATTGTATATTAATATCAATTGTCTTTAATTTTGTTTAATTATATACGCAATCTTTATTTTAAATTATAGTAGATTTACTATTTGACTCGGCAGAGGGTATAAAATATTAATGTTTAAGAAAAAATGCAAATAAATATTAAATGATAAAGGACAACGCAGATAAATAACATTTCTATAAATTAACATGAGTTTCTTACATTATATCATTTACAAAGCTGGAAGTATAGTTTCATGAATACATTTTTGAAATACTTAATATTACTAATACATCCTACCTGTCATTCAAGGTGTAATACATCAAATTATGTTTATTTATTCAATTTATATTTATTTTTATTTAATATAGAAGATAATCCCCATTAATATTTTAGTATGTTATAACGCTCTATACAGTTAAAATAATAATGCACCTAGTATATATTAATACAAATATGTAATATTTGTGATATATATTAGAGATATCAGTGATATATATATATTAATATTAGTAATGTATACAAATTAGAAATATATATATATATTAATATTAGTAATGTATACAAATTAGAAATATATATATATATTAGAAAAATTGTTAAAAGCTAGATCTATAGTTATTAATAGTATTATTTGCTACTACTACTATCAATCAATCAAAACGATTTATTTAGACAATTGTTTATCGGCATGGTGGGTTTGCCCTGACAAATGTTATGCAGTCGGAAACTGTATAGTTTCGATAAAAATAAGAATGCAATACAAATACGTCCATTTTTTTCAATTACGCACGTTTTAATTATTCTTTCTTGAATTTCTTGTGATTTTCAACTGATCTCAGATTTCTTGATAAAGAGTTCCACAACAACGATGCAACGACGGAGAATGCCATGCTGCTTGTACTTTGGAGTCTAGTTCGTTTACTAGCTAGCACATTACAGTCCGTTGTTGATCTCAGAGTTCTTCGATATCATTTGTAATTCTGCTTTTTCAGTAGATATCGCTGTCGTTTTTTATGGAGAACTTTATGGATAATTGAGAGAATACGATATCTCGATCGATTTTGGATATCCAATATGCCCACTTCTTGCATTCTTTTTGTAACATTACTATGATCAGTGTTTCGTTGTCGAAATATTAATCTAACACTCCTTGTATATTCCGGGTAGCTTTATGTGTAAGGCCATGGTATATAGAAGAACAATAGTTTAAGTGCGAGAGAATAAGATATTAGATGAGAATGATGGTAATATGTTTTGTCAAATATTTACTGATCTTCATAAAATTTAGGCGTAGAATAATGTTCAGATATTTTTACAGAAAAATTCTTTCCTTAACATAACTCATTATCCAATTAAGCGCTAGTTTCTCAATACCCAAGCCAAGTAATATTTTTTCTAATATGCTATCATCAAGAGTGTCAAAAGCTGCAAAAAGATCAAGTAGTAGTATTTGTATAGGACAATTTGAGTCTTTGAAATTCAGAAAATCATCCATTACATTTACTAAAGCAGTCTCAGTACTGTGTAGTGCGCGATAAGCACTTTGGAACTCATACAATAAATTATTTTCCTCGATATATTTTATTATTATATACAATTATTTCGGTTAGCTTCGAAATTAAAGTTATTTGAGATACTGGTCTATAATTACCAAGGATATTATTATCTATATTATGATATATTTAATGATTGGATAGATAATATCATGTTTATTAATATATTCTCCGGATCCATTAGTAAAAGATAGTTTGATTATAGTAAATATATAGTTAGATAGAGGATAAGCAATACGTTTAAATAGACTCAGAGGTATAGGATCATGCGGAGAAGATTTTCGAAAACTTAATCTTGAAATAAAATTAATCTTGAAATTGTATCTCGGGATGGGACATTGAACTTTGATAATGTTAAATTTGGTATAGGTTCTATTGGCAGTTCAATTTCATTATTATTAAATGTGATAGAATTTATTGTGTCAATGATTTTTTAAATTTTGCAATCAAAAAAATCTGCAAATTATTCACATAGGCTTATGCCATTCTCATTTGGTAAAATTGTTTTATTTTTTATACCAGTCAAACTATTTGTGATTTGATGGCAAAAGCTTTCGCATATTTCCGGAACATTCTTGAATTTTATTAAAATAATAATATGTCTTCGCTTTTAAAATTGACTGCTTGAAATAATATTTTGAATAATTTAAGTTATATAAGTTAGCATTAGATCTACTTTTTCTATATAATCTCTCTTTTCTTCTCAAATCTTTTTTGCCATTAATTGTATCGCTATTAAAACAGTGAGAATGACTAATTCTCATTTTTTTTAATGGAGCATACTTATTTATTAGATAACATAATGTTTCAGTTAAATTTGAAACGCATACATATTAGTGCAAATTGATGATATGAGATCACTACAGAAATTAGGTACATTAATCGAAGAAATATTTGTATTTAATACAACGTTTAAGTAAAGGTGGCATATGTACATCTATGAGTATTGGTACAGCATAGTGATCGGATAATACATTTTTAATGGGTAGTTTATTAATATTGTATTTGAAAAATCTAGAAGTAATTACTAAATCCAAAATATTTCCTAATACGTGAGTATGAGTCTGAATATGCTGTATCAAATTATTTGTCAGAAGCATTTTTTTGAATTCGGTTATAGATCTATCCGATTTATTAAAATGAAAGTTAAAATCGCCCGTAACCAATGTAAAGTCCAAACATATCGAGGAAGTTAATTCATAGAATTCATTTATAAATGTTATATAATTATTAGATGGTGGACGATAGATTACGATAATATTAAAAATGTATAATTTATTAATTATAAAATAAGCTTTAATACATTCTTAGTTAGTTAAATAAAGATCATGACTATTTATTAAATCAATAGTATCTCTGTATATTATACCTACATCACCTCCTCTACACCCAGTCTTTCTAATAATGGGAATACATTTATATCGTAATGGTAAAAGTTGTGTATTAATTATATTACCATTGTCCAAACCACTACTACCACTACTACCACTACTACCACTACTACCACTACTACCACTACTACCACTACTACCACTACTACCACTACTACCACTACTACCACTACTACCACTACTACCACTACTACCACTACTACCACTACTACCACTACTACCACTACTACCACTACTACCACTACTACCATTACTACCACTACTACTACTACTACTACTACTACTACTACTACTACTACTACTACTACTACTACTACCACTACCACTACCACTACCACTACCACTACCACTACCACTACCACTACCACTACCACTACCACTACCACTACCACTACCACTACCACTACCACTACAACTACCACTACCACTACCACTACCACTACCACTACCACTACCACTACCACTACCACTACCACTACCACTACCACTACCATTACCACTACCACTACCACTACCACTACCATTACCACTACCACTACCACTACCACTACCACTACCACTACCACTACCATTACCACTACCACTACCACTACCACTACCACTACCACTACCACTACCACTACCATTACCACTACCACTACCACTACCACTACCACTACCACTACCACTACCATTACCACTACCACTACCACTACCACTACCACTACCACTACCATTACCACTACCACTACCACTACCACTACCACTACCACTACCATTACCACTACCACTACCACTACCACTACCACTATCACTACCAATACCAATACCAGTACCACTACCACTACCACTACTGCTACCACTACCACTACTACTACTACAATTACTACTATACTACTACCACTACTACTACTACTACTACTACTACTACTACTACTACTACTACTACTACTACTACTACTACTACTACTACTACTACTACTACTACTACTACTACTACTACTACTACTACTACTATCAGGAAATAAAATTCTTATTCGTCAACATATCGTAGTGTAATATACACTACAATATACAGTATATATACTGTACAATATACAGTATATACACTGTATAATATACCATATATATATATATATTAGAATGGTGACTTTTGAATGGTGTCAGCTATAACCTGTTGAGTTCTAAAGTTGCTCTTAAATATATACAAACAATATATATATATATATGTATATATATATATATATATATATATATATATATATATATATATATATATATATCGTGTAATCTAATCTTTCCTTTGAATCGCAATGGGAATAATCTAATGATATAGCTGCGACTTGTACTGTATCATTATTTCTATAAACCAGTATTACTAATTTCTCCGAGACCTAATTAATTTATAAATTGGCTATTATCATGAACTCTATGAAATAGTTCATTTAACGACAAATTCTTATGATATTTGTTATTGGGTTATAAATTATATAAATATATCATTCTTGTTTGTAGTAAACTTATATTATACACGAATGAAATATAATCATATTATTATTATAATCTATTGAGTATCTACACTATAATATAATATATATATATATATTATTTATAAATCTGAAAATACCCTAGTAAAGCTATACAATCTGATAGAGAAATCCATAGAATCATATTTATACATTATATTACAATGTCTACTCTTATTTTCTATCTGAATGGTTACTATATATTATAATATATTAATTTATCGTTAACTTAATACATAGTATTTACTATATACCAGTTAGAATAACACTTCAGTGTCTACGAGTATTCAGGAGTTTTTGTGTAGAGCTATTTATAATGAAAGAAACTATAACAAGATAATATATATAAATAAGTATCATATTATTAACTAAACAATGGAATTGTATTTATTCTAATATTTAATAACTATGATTTTATGATATGATTTTTCAAAATAAATTCATTACATTTATTAATTATATTTAATTAATCTCATCACTGAAAACCGTAAAGGTTGGATTGCGTGTGCAAAGTGGGCGGGCGTTGTCTTCGTAGGGTATTTATTTCAATTTCCGGGCGATTCTAGGCATTTTTAGATAGACGATGTTCATTTGGCCAATCACGTGGATTGTTGTGCTGACCACATCGGTCACCGCGGCAGCAACGGTTTCAAACAATAGGAGACTGATTAAACTTGGCGTAATAACGCCCCCCGATGGTATATTCGGTTACGACCGTGTAATATCCGCCACTACAATGGCACTGAAGGACGCCCAAGAAAATGGTCATCTCGCCGATTACGATATCAGGTCAGTAGATAATTACGATAGGCTAGTCGTGTGTTTAATCTATATCATAATTCATTAAGAACCTTCACAAGTTAAATCCACCAGAACAATGCACAATGCATTATATTTAGATTGCGTAGTGATATCGATATGGGACCCCGTGTATCAATTGCTCTACAATAATTAGATATGACCTAATATTAATTTATACATTTAATAAATAAGATATATACGCAGGATTAAAAATTAACATATATAATATAATATATAATAGAATGAATATGGTATACTAATTATTTAAATGTATGATAGGTAATACATATTTAAGAATACCTTAGATAATAATATTAATATATATATATATATATATATATATATATATATATATATATTATACATTATGTTTAAGGTAGTTTGATTAACTGGGGTACTGTTAATAACAGTTAAATATGGTATCATAAAAACTTGTTTACACTCATTTTCTAAAATTATATATCTTTATTGTTATAGTCAAGATGACATGCTTATAATTATAAATTGAATAATTAACATTCATTGAACATTAAATATATCAATATTATTAAAATGAATTTGTTTAAATTTCATAGTAACAATGTAGCAAATGTTTCTATTAATTAAAACTAAACTAAAGTTGACGAGTTTAACAATTAAAACAGCTTTGTAATTTGATTTCTGAGTTAGTACTATGCGTGTACTTTAGTGAATCTACGTACATTTATAATTACTTTTGGGGCTTATGACATATAATCTACGTAAGTATTGATAATGAGTTACAGATATTACATGGATATCACATGGATGTTAAAGTAAGATTTTTAATATATTACAAACAGATATTTATATTTATGAATCACTGTGAATGTAATACTGCAAATCACCTGGATACTACTAAGTTAGTAGTATTCAAGTGGTACATTAATGTTGATACTATTAATAGAACATGGTCCATAATGGTGTATATACTATAATATATATATATATATATATATAATATCGGGTCGAGTAATATATAGGATTTGAGAATCTTAATTTTAACTACTATATGTAATATCAATATTTGTAATACTAATTATATATCGCTATTCCTGGTTTATTATATTTATCAGTGCTACCTTCTATTATCGTTACACAATTGTTTAAATAAACCGAAACCGTATCCATGTATTGATAGATACATGACATTCACATATTCATTGGAGGGTAGTTATGTCCTTGGGAATATGGGTAAAGGACATAAATACATTTCAATCGTTTCAAAATGTTATTTGCTTTCAATTTGCTTTTTAGTAAAAACTTTTCATCCTACCTTATGAACGTATAAACATACAAAAATAACAATATATTATCTAAAAATACTAATTATATATTATATATATATATATATATATGTATATATATATATATATATATTTATATATATATATATATATATGTTTGCGTGTGTGTACGTGTGTGTGTGCGTGTGTGTGTATGTGTGTAGGTGTGTGTCGATGTGTATATGTGTTTGTGTGTATGTGAATGAGCACACATGTGTATGTGTTGTGTGTAAGTGTATGCGGGTGTAAGTATAAATGTATTTGTGTATG
>OZ038312.1:14514571-14577071 GCA_964035775.1 Osedax frankpressi | reverse complement strand
ATAGTAATTCTATATCTAAGAGTTAGTATTACGATGGCTATAAGAACAGCATATAGTTACATAATAGAGCTATTGTTTAAAGCTGAGGTTTAGAACGGAGGGATAGAATTTAGAATTAGAAATGAGGATTAGACTGAGTTTAAATCTGGGATTACCAACTTCTGACTAGTGGATATGGTTATAGCTGAGGATTACATCTTATTATTATAACTGAACATTAGAGGTGAAAGTTAGAGATGAGGGTTATAGTGCATAATTAGAGCTGAAAGTTAGAGCTGAAAATTAGAGATGAGGGTTAGAGTGCATAATTAGAGCTGAAAGTTAGATCTAAAAGTTAGAGATGAGGGTTAGAGTGCATAATTAGAGCTGAAAGTTAGATCTAAAAGTTAGAGATGAGGGTTAGAGTGCATAATTAGAGCTGAAAGTTAGATCTAAAAGTTAGAGATGAGGGTTAGAGTTCATAATTAGAGCTGAAAGTTAGATCTAAAAGTTAGAGATGAGGGTTAGAGTGCATAATTAGAGCTGAAAATTAGATCTGAAAGTTAGATCTAAAAGTTAGAGATGAGGGTTAGAGTGCATAATTAGAGCTGAAAATTAGAGGTGAAAGTTAGAGCTGAAAGTTAGAGTGCATAATTAGAGCTGAAAGTTAGATCTAAAAGTTAGAGATGAGGGTTAGAGTGCATAATTAGAGCTGCAAATTAGAGGTGAAAGTTAGAGATGAGGGTTAGAGTGCATAATTAGAGCTGAAAGTTAGATCTAAAAGTTAGAGATGAGGGTTAGAGTGCATAATTAGAGCTGAAAATTAGATCTGAAAGTTAGATCTAAAAGTTAGAGATGAGGGTTAGAGTGCATAATTAGAGCTAAAAATTAGAGGTGAAAGTTAGAGCTGAAAGTTAGAGTGCATAATTAGAGCTGAAAGTTAGATCTAAAAGTTAGAGATGAGGGTTAGAGTGCATAATTAGAGCTGAAAGTTAGATCTAAAAGTTAGAGATGAGGGTTAGAGTGCATAATTAGAGCTGAAAGTTAGATCTAAAAGTTAGAGATGAGGGTTAGAGTGCATAATTAGAGCTGAAAGTTAGATCTAAAAGTTAGAGATGAGGGTTAGAGTGCATAATTAGAGCTGAAAGTTAGATCTAAAAGTTAGAGATGAGGGTTAGAGTGCATAATTAGAGCTGAAAGTTAGATCTAAAAGTTAGAGATGAGGGTTAGAGTGCATAATTAGAGCTGAAAGTTAGATCTAAAAGTTAGAGATGAGGGTTAGAGTTCATAATTAGAGCTGAAAGTTAGATCTAAAAGTTAGAGATGAGGGTTAGAGTGCATAATTAGAGCTGAAAATTAGATCTGAAAGTTAGATCTAAAAGTTAGAGATGAGGGTTAGAGTGCATAATTAGAGCTGAAAATTAGATCTGAAAGTTAGATCTAAAAGTTAGAGCTGAAAGTTAGAGTGCATAATTAGAGCTGAAAGTTAGATCTAAAAGTTAGAGATGAGGGTTAGAGTGCATAATTAGAGCTGCAAATTAGAGGTGAAAGTTAGAGATGAGGGTTAGAGTGCATAATTAGAGCTGAAAGTTAGATCTAAAAGTTAGAGATGAGGGTTAGAGTGCATAATTAGAGCTGAAAATTAGATCTGAAAGTTAGATCTAAAAGTTAGAGATGAGGGTTAGAGTGCATAATTAGAGCTAAAAATTAGAGGTGAAAGTTAGAGCTGAAAGTTAGAGTGCATAATTAGAGCTGAAAGTTAGATCTAAAAGTTAGAGATGAGGGTTAGAGTGCATAATTAGAGCTGAAAGTTAGATCTAAAAGTTAGAGATGAGGGTTAGAGTGCATAATTAGAGCTGAAAATTAGATCTAAAAGTTAGATGTATGGTTAAAGTGCATGTTTAGGGCTGAAAGTTAGATCTAAAAGTTAGAGATGAGGGTTAGAGTGCATAATTAGAGCTGAAAGTTAGATCTAAAAGTTAGAGATGAGGGTTAGAGTGCACAATTAGAGCTGAAAATTAGAGCTGAAAGTTAGATCTAAAAGTTAGATGTATGGTTAGAGTGCATAATTAGAGCTGAAAGTTAGAGATGAAAGTTAGAGGTGATGGTTAGAGGTGAGGGTTAAGGTGTATGTTTAGAGTAGTATAACTACACACCAACCAAACAATCTATATTTGATAACCAAACGATTTTTATTTAATACTAAACGTTCTTAGCTGCCTATAGAAGGATAAGAAATGCTGAAATTCCTCCTTTCAGACCACTCATTCCGGCAAAGGTTAGTTTTCCCAAACATATTACCCGGACATACCACATTACGCAATTGTCACGTGACGCCTCATTCCACGTAAATCCCCTTATTAACTCACGCCCCTATCGACGTCCGTAGCTTCGAGTGGACAGTAAGGACCTAGTAAAGTTGATACAGGACTGCTGGTCCGAGAACGGTTTGGACAGGCCTGACATGGCTATAATCAAGAAACGCTTCTCAGCACTTTATCATGGAAAGTTAGCGGATCGTGACATCATTAGTACCGTCGTCTGGCTTAATGTAATCTGGCATGATTAGCGGGCATGTGGTGGTTAACGGAGTGTGAGAGGTTGTTAGTTTGTCACACGGTTAGTGTTATGTAATGGTGTTAGCGGGGGGTGTAATGGGGTTCTGAAGGTGGCCACGAAGTTGTTATTCTGATATGATGGATTCGCCGAGAGTGTATCGGGTTAGTGGATATGACGTTACACGTGATGGGGTCGTTGAGTTATGACTGGATCAATGGGATATGACAATGCACCTCGCGGGGTTAGTGATGCGTGGCCGGGTTAGTGAGTTATGAGGTTAATCACAGAATCTGAGGCACTTATTGTGTTTTAATATGGGTTTGAATAGTAAAGGCGTTGCATTGTTTGTTTTCGTGTGTGTACGTGTGATTTCATAAGCTTACATTATCGCATAATTGTCTGCGTTAACATGTGTTTGCGTGCGTTTTAGTGTACTTTAGTGATTTTCGTATATTGTCATGCATTATCGTGTATTTGCGCGTGTATGTTTACATGTAATCGCATGCTTTGTCGTATGATTTCGTATGTTTTGCGTGCTTTCAAACATTTTTTATTTGCGTTCGTTTGCGATCTATATTCGCTCACCATTTCACACGTTTTCGTGCGTTTGAGTATATTTGCATGCACTTGTGTACGCGCAAATATTGAGGTTTGCTGTCATCTATAGACACAGTATTATCGACAACATGTTGAGGATGATGGAGAAGTATGCCAACGATCTTGAGGACATCATTAACGATAGAACGAAACAATTAACAGAAGAAAAAAAGAAAACAGAAGTTCTTCTTTACAGAATGATGCCTAAGTAAGTTATAGTTTTTTAAATAATTATATATATATATATATATATATATATATATATACACACACATATATATATATATATATATATACATATATATATATATATACATATATATATATATATATACATATATATATTATGTATATTATATAAACATAAAATTGTTGATATTAATATAAGTTAAAACTAAAGTATGAACTTTTTAATATTACATAATTATGCTAGGTCACTACAAAGACACCCCACTACACCCTTCATTACATAGCTCACTACACCCTCACTACACCCTTCATTATATCGTTCACTACACTCCCACTACATCTTTAATTACATCGCCCATTATAACCTTACTATACAATGTATAGTATACATCCACTACATATTGTACTACACACACACACACACACACAAACACACACACACACACACACACACACACATACACACAAACACACACATATATATATATACCTCCACTATACGCCCACTGCACCCTTTACTAGACCCTTCTCAAAACTTCTGACTAAATTCTACTTTAAACCCCATAACTAGACATCCCACTACACTACTATATATCTATATACACCCCAGCTCTAGACCACACTAATACCCACATTCTACCCCATAAATAGACACATGACTTCATTCTTTACTGCACCTCTCTTTCAGACAAAATATCATATAATAGTAGTATATCATTGAATAGTATACAATGAACATAAGATGATCCTAAGATGACCCAATAACGACCTTATAAATATATTACAATGACTTTATTATGACCTTACAATTATTATGGCCTTATTATGGCCTTATTATTATGGCCTTACTATTATCTTACATTGACCCTACTCTGAAATTACTATGATTTATCATAGCGGTTACATTAGCGCTGCCCACCATGATAGGAGTCATGACCCCTATCATGACCCTATATTACCACTACCCAACCTCAGGATGGTGGCGGATTGCCTGAAGAGCGGTCATACATATGAACCCGAGTATTTTGACATGGTGTCAATTTACTTCAGCGATATCGTGCAATTCACTCGACTGGCATCTGAAGCCACGCCCATGGAGGTTGTCGACTTCCTGTCAGACCTTTGGAACGTATTCGACGATATAATACTTAAGTACGATGTTTATAAGGTGATGTTAGAGAGGGGCAGTGAGAGGGCGGAGCAAGTAAGAGGGCGGGGCTAGTAAGAGGGTGGAGCTAATAAGAGGGCGGGGCTAGTAAGAGGGCGGGGCTAGTAAGAGGGCGGGGCTAGTAAGAGGGCGGGGCTAGTAAAGTGACACAAGTGTTTGAAGGAGGAGCTTGTGTATTGAGTGGAGATGTTAGTGGGAGAAGAGATAGTGTATGTAGTGTACCTGTTAATGGGAGGGAGAGGTATCGTATGGAGTGGAGTTATTAGTTAGGGGAAAGGTATTGTATGGAGTGGAACAGTAGGGGAGATGTAGTGAATCGGGGGAATAGCGGGGAAGAGTTAGTTTATTGAGGGTAACAGTAGGGGGCGGCTATGTCAAATGTATTAGAAATTTTAAAATATTTTCTATTCATATTTTCGATATTTTTAAAATATATTCTTCTGGTGTATAACAAGCTATATCTAAGGGATACTCTTTAGAATTAATTACATTTGAACTTCTGAGCCGTTTTATCTTCTATGGCAATTTCAAATATATAATATATGTAATAGATAAATTATAAAAAATGCAGAGAAAAATGCACATTGTTTATATTTGTTTACGAAAAGTTTAGCAAAGATTAGTAAAGTTTATGTACTGAATAATCTCTTGGGTGTTATGTAAAATAAACCACGTGATACCAGTTTATTACTAATCCTGGAAACCGCACAAATCGTCTTCTCACTTTATCCTATTAACGTTTTATATTTTTTTAAATTTCTTATAATATAATAACCTGAATAGTACACACATTTAGATTACCAACGGCACGATATGAGTGCATATTACTACATATGCTATTTATTGATTATCTTACAACCTTGGAATAACATAGTGAATACATGGAAATTATAGTTTATATTTCTTTTAAACTATATTCTTTCCATTATAACTTTTATTCTTTTCATCTTGACGAAAATGAACTTACAAAATGAATAACAAATTGATTTTATCGTTACTATTTTGATAAGGTAAAATTACATTTCAACAGTTGAGTAACTTGAATAACCCCTATGTTAATATCATATCAGCTAGACCTTAACTTTAATATAGGTTTATTAATATTTTTCATATTAATAAAACTATATAAATTGTAATCGGTTAATTGATTTCGTACTTGATTAATTTACGGCCTAGATAATCTTAAATCAGTTGCAATCTCTCAAATTAGTAAGTTCGACGCCTGCTCTATTATACGACGTCTCTCGCAGGTCGAGACCATCGGAGATGCTTATATGGTAGCCAGCGGACTTCCGGTTCGAAACCCCATTCACCATGCCACCGAGATATCCAAGATGGCGCTAGACGTACTGGCCAGTGTCATGGCGTTCAAAATCAGACACAGGCCCGATAAATCTCTCCAAGTTCGCATAGGAATACACAGCGGGTCCGTAGTTACAGGTTAGTGGGGACAGTGAGAGGAGAGTGGTAATGAATGAGGAAAGAGTAGCGAAGGGTAGCGAAGGGTAAGAAAAGCGTGGCAAAGGATAAGAAAAGAGTAGCGAAGGGTAAGAAAAGAGTGGCAAAGGGTAAGAAAAGAGTGGCAAAGGGTTAGAAAAGAGTGGCAAAGGGTACGAAAAGAGTGGCAAAGGGTAAGAAAAGAGTGGCAAAGTGTTATAAAAGAGTGGCAAAGGGTAGAAAAGAGTAGAAAAGGGTTAGAAAAGAGCGGTAAGAGGACGAAGGGCGGATAATGGTGAGAATAGGAAGGCAAAAACCTTATTGTATCTTTTTAAAATGGTATTCAATCGTTAATAACTGCAATTATTAATATTTAATAAACGATTACCTAGGAGTAGTCGGAAGAACTATGCCGAGGTACTGCGTATTTGGAGATACAGTGAACACCGCTTCTAGATTCGAAACCAATGGACAACGTTGGTATACTTATTCGAAGTATGATATCTATGATTCGTTAGTCTATAATATCTACCAAGTTCAACTGTCAGATTAATAATTCTATTTATATTATTGAATATTTCTAAAGTTTGTCTCCAATAAATTCGTAATCGAATTTAATTAATTAAAAAACTAAATTTTTTTATTAACATTATATATCCAAAAATATATGTCGTATACAATATCTATATACATATATAAGTATATATTTATATATAGTACATTTTATATTTTGTAGTATATATTATATATGATATATACTTGTATGCATTAAGTCCAAATCTATTGAAATGAATGTGTGGCAAATTATCGGTAAAGTGATTTTCATGTTCAGCAATGAAGATCCACATCAGTGAGCAGACGAGAGATGCGATTTTAGCAACTGATAACACTTTCATGATTAAAGATAGGGGAGAGATATCATTGAAAGTTAGTGAAATTATGACATATATATATATAAATATATATATATATAAATATGTATATATGTATATATATATATATATACAGGGTGTAAAGTATTACTCAAATATATATCACGTTGAAATATATTACAAGAACCAAGCAACTAAATAGACTAATTATATTTAATTAGTATGTAAACTCTTAAAAAGAAAGTAAAAATATTATTTCAGACTAAATAAGGTTTAATTATATCATATACAAATTCATATGGGATATTTATTTTATATAATTCTAAAATTTCAAAAAATTCGAGTTTATTTGTACATGTAATTTCCTGGAGTTTTTTTTATATATATCTAAATAAAATAAATTCTATAATGCATATTATAATTATTAATATTATATAAATATTATATAATTATTTAACCTTTATTAGTAAATCATTATTAATTATATAAATCTAATAAAGGGTAAAGGTTCATTGAAATCCTACTGGCTAGAAGGTAAGATGGGGTTCATAAAGCAACTTCCTCACGATATTGAAATTAAGTTAGTTTGTTATTTACATTTTATTTACCACTTTAGTTTTTAATATATAAGATTGTTCGAAAATATAATATATAAATATGTTATTTATTAAATATATATAATAAAAATGAATATTATTTGAAATCACACAGGAAAGAAGTTGGTCTCGCTATTACATCACAAGAATAAATGAATACCTTATAACTTAGATTTATATCACATTATATAAAGTATTTATATAATTTTATCGATATATGTTATCAAGCTATCAAAAGCTAGTGACAATATTTACAGCTATGTATTCCTATTTCAACCCAAGAATATTAACCAACTAACAATCCAAATATATATAATTTATACTTTATTCTTTTATCCACTATTTCCATTAATTATTAGATTAAATATAAATTTATTATAAGATTTCATCAGTATTTTGTTGCATATAGCACAAGGCAACGTTTTATGTTAAATACTATGAAAATGTTATGAAATCTAGTTACTTTAAAAAATAAATTATTTTTATAATTTTCTTTTCAATTATTTATATTAATATAAATTTATGTTAAATAACATCTTATGTAATAATAATAATCTACAATAAATTATATTTAAAGAAATTAAGTTCCTCAAAATAATTAATTAGATCTCGTTTTATATTCGAATTAAATTAAATAAAAATAGTTTTAACTCAAAGAAAATGTGTATTTGACTTATTTGAAATAATGCTTTGATTTTATCATCATTAACATCATTACTAGACATACCAGAAAATAAACATTCACTTAATATAGATTACAATTTTATTTAATACAGAATTGTAAGTAATAATAAATATAATCTGTGTGTATAAGTAGATTAATAAGGCATTCAGTTGTTTTTCTCAGAATTTAAAGACGGAGATGAAGATGATGACGTCAATGTCGAATACCACATGGAACCCATTTGTGACAGGAAACCTGCATCAGATACAGCAGCTTTCTCACTTTTTTTATCATTCTGCAATACATTGATGTTATAATAATAAAAGTTATTATATAATAAGACAAGATAATCATTACAAAATAACAAATAAAATAATGAAATATAATAATTTTAGAACTAATTGTAAATTGTGACCTTGATTAGTCCTTTAGTCGATATATCCTCAGGAATATGAGAACGAATACTGATGGGTAGCAGCGTGAACATTGCATTGTGGGTAGACTTAAAGGTAGCCATTGTATCATGTGATTCGACGGGAGGCTGCGAAGGTGAAAGTTCAATAAAAACAAACTTTAGCGAGTTAATAAGTTCGACTATCCAATACGTTGAGATGTTATAGTACTCAAATAAACGCGAGGTCAGCGATGCAGACAATAACTATTATCATCCGTCGTTGGTTATATAACCTTATAGGCATTCGCACTGACTGCGAAGTCACTTTTATCTCCGGAATTCAGACACCCGTATAGAACCTAATGTCGATGTAATTGAATCAAAACGAGAGTAAAATTAACCGCAAACAATCTAGTGAGCTAACTGGCGCGATAATGATACATGGTTGTGGTGGGCCGTTGGTATAGATCACTAACGTAGCATTGTTTGCAGTGTCTTTGCAAATGAGAATTAACGTAGGGCATAAACACGTCAAAGTCAAATGGATCTATACACCTTTCAAGGTCGCTGGTTAACAAATCCAAGCGTTTTTGAAATTCGCTCTGAAAAAATAAAATCAAGATTTACAAATGATCCCAGACATCTAATGACCTATGACCCTATAAATTGGGTCGACTGAAAACAAACGTTTTTTTTCTGTATAACAATTTTCTTTAGGAATTTCAAATCGAAAACGAATTGTAGAGCTGAATCTTGAAGCATTGTGAAATTTGACTTATATTCAAAGTCCTCTATGCTACCATCAGAGTAGTCTTCCCCTTGTACTCGCTCACTAGTAGTGGTACATTCCGCTGGCGAAGTACTTTGCACTTCTGTAACAAATCAATGCAATAACTTGGGTGCATTGAATGTATTAATAAATATTAATAAATAAGAAACCTGTAGATTTGAGTAAATCCCCAACGATGTCAAGAACTCCGTTACAAACTACATTCAAAACAGTGAAAAGATTTGCCCTGTAGTAAAAGGAGTAGTTTATTTGAAAGTAAGATGAGTGAGAGAGAAAGAGAGAGAGAGAGAGAGAGAGGAAGAGGGCAAGAGGAGATATTGAGAGAGGGAAGGCGATGAGGAAGAAAGATAGATGCGGAGGATAAATTACCTAGAGAGGGAATGTACAAATACTTTATTGAGTTGTTCGGATAAAGAAAATAATATCTTGTGCAAATGTGAAGAGGCTTGCATCGGAACGCTGATTTTGGATTTAATTTTTCCGTCGTTTTCGGTCTCTTCCTCAATTTCAATATCGTCCCAGGCCTTAACGTGGAGTATAGGGATGGTGTATAAGAACGGGGTATATACACCCTGTTGCGAGGTGTATAGGTTTAGGGAGATGGCGGACAGAGAGAGATGATTTAAGGTGTAGTAGCATGGAAGGGTGTAGCGGCGTTATAGAAGCCACGGCGGAGAATCTGGTGTAGAGATGTAACCGACCGTATAGAGTTTGATGTTTTTAATATTGTCGGTGACCCATAAGACCTCCGTCTTGAATTCATCGAGTAACTTCTTACTAACAACATTACACCAAACCCTGTACAAATTGGTGGCTCGCATCAAATTCGATTGAAATTCATTGAGAGAAAATTCGGTTTATCGGAGTCATACCAATTTATTTAATGAATAAACAAATTGTAACAAAGAGATATCTTCTAATCACCATATTGACATTAAAACCTCTAATTGAACCTTAAACTAAAGACTATGTTAATATGTAAATTAGCCATCACACAGAAATGGTCATCGTACAACTGACCACTGAATATGCTATGCAGAGCAACATTATCACATAAGAGATCTATTTGTTTTAAATACTAACTGGAAACCAATGTTATTAAAATTATCAAGGTCATCGGTTACGGATTTCCAAGTTTCCTGATTGGCCTGTTGGCGAGATACTAAGGAATCACGAGAAGATAAAAAAGTCGAAGACGATCTAGATTTTTTCATTTCTCTAATTGTTGGTAATTAGATTCATGATTAATAGATATGGTATAAATAATAATATACAATTTAATTTGTATATATAAATATGTGAATTATAAATTAATTATAAATGATAGGATAATTATTAAACGAATATAAATAGTAGTAAATATTAAATTATTACTGACCTATAGACAGACATTTCATCTTTTAGTGTTTCACTTATTAATTCCTTGAGTTTTGGGGTCAAAGTTTTCAAAGAATTTGCAAATCTTACCAACAATAGAATTCTACAAAATGTATAAGATTAAATTACACGGAGTAGTAATTACTGAGTAGTGATTACGGAGTAGTAATTACGGAGTAGTGATTACGGAGTAGTTATTACGGAGTAGTGATTACGGAGTAGTAATTACGGAGTAGTAATTACAGAGTAGTGATTACGGAGTAGTAATTACTGAGTAGTGATTACGGAGTAGTTATTACGGAGTAGTGATTACGGAGTAGTAATTACGGAGTAGTAATTACGAAGTAGTGATTACGAAGTAGTGATTACGGAGTAGTAATTACGGAGTAGTAATTACGGAGTAGTCATTACTGAATAATAATTACTGAGTAGTAATTACGAAGTAGTGATTACTGAGTAGTGATTACTGAGTATTAATTACAAAGTAGTAATTACTGAAAACCTCTCCAGTACATCTTTGTTATCATCGCAAGTATCCAGATTTTCTTTTAAATTCATCAGAACCATATTCATGTTCTCGAGCAAACTGCGTAAATAAATGAAATTTGTTAGAATTAGTGTTATTCACAAATTAAATTATAACACGTGGTTTTAAATACTTATTATATCATATTTCATATTCTACAGCATTTTCTAAGTCAATTCAAAATTATATGAACATTTTATAACTGTGATTAATATAAACTTTTATTGAAAAGTCTAATGAAAAGATAATTTAGTTTGGTTATAATATAAAAGTATACACAAAATAATAATATGATTAAATATAAGCATATCATGAATAACCAAAATTAACTTAAAATTTATATATTTATTTCAATATTTTAAAATTGTAATCATTTAAAAGTAATTAAATTGATTTCTGGATAATTATTGATACATTTAATTAAAATTTGACAATGGTATTAAATGTTTATATTGTTTTAAAAAGTGAACAATTAGATTTATTATTTATATTTATATGCGAGGGAAATATCATATAATGTCGTATCTTTGATATTATTAATTTAAAAAGATAAAAATAAAGAGAAACTGTCAAACATTTTGATGCATTGCTGGGATTGGGAAGCAGCAAATTCAATTGTGTAGTTTCGACATTCAAAACGATTAAAAGAAGCGATCTGATCGCCTGACAGCATTACAGGTTCATTTTGCACGTCGTATAGATAATTAGTCAATTCGGCATAAATGAGCTTCAGGTCACAGTTCAGTGTTTCGCATAGCCTGCAATAATAGATCAATTCCGTTATAAAACTACTAATTAATGCATTAATTACTTATATCATCTTTTGTAATTGATACTACACTTTTGTTTGTTCTTGCATAATAATTAATATATTTAATTACAATAAGGAATTATCTAATTAATTAATGGATTATTGTAGTATTTGATCTATTCTGTAGTCAACCAATCTATACTATAATAACAAACGCATCGAGTTGAGGAGTTGTAGCGTTGGCTTTCAAGGACTGATGATTAAAGGCAGTTTGCCTGACATCTGTACACTTCCAGACATATGCCGCGAGATCACGGGGTTCAAGGTCATTAGAGGTGATAACGGCGTCGAGGTCATCGATAATGTGATTGACAGCTGATTCGAAATCACGCGACAAAATCTCCTGATAGGATAAGGTCATTAGTGCATCTGGACAGGACGGGGGAGAGGTCAGTAGTACATCTGGCAGTGAGGTCTGGGATTTAGTGGGTGGTTTGATAGGGAATTAGATGGAGATATGATGGGGGGTTAATAGTATTATTGGGGTACGGTGGAATTGAATCCGATATATGGTGAGGGTTTGGATTGAAATGTAGATGGAGTAGCTGGATTATGTAAAAATATGCTGAAATGCTGTCAACAGAAACAGGTCAGAGGGTAATTCTTGGTGTAGCGTAAGAAAATGGGTAGTAATCTTAGGCAAACGGTGCAATGGAGGATTAACCTTTGACCTCTTGGAGAATATGTCCTTGAAGTACACATCCCAGATGGCATGATCTTGTCCCAAGCAGCCCGAACACACAGTTTTCCACTTTGTATCCTAGAAATGAATTTTTCAGTAAATAAGATAATTGTATACGGAAAATAAAAAAATATATTTTCCGTTTGTTAATAATTATAATTTTTAAATATAAAAAATAAAGCAGTTAAATATTAAAATAATATATATTATTTTTTGTATAAAATCTTCAATTAAGCATATTTTGCTTAAGAGAAATCAAATTAAAGATTTGTTGGATACTGAGTTGTGATGTTTAAAATATGTTTTGTGTGTTTTTTGAGATTTGTATTTGTTTTACTTCAAAAACCTTTGATTAAGTAAAATAAATGTAACATTCAAAATAAAACCAAATATCATAATTTAGTACAAATTAAAAAATCTTAATAGTTAAAAAAGTCTTTTAATATTTAGTGGATATAAAACTTCTTGGATTCACAAACTGTTTCAATTAACTTGATCCAAATTTCATGTCTGACTAAAGATAAAGACTTTAGACTGCCAATGAATTCAAATTGGCTCTTCAATCCGGATTCAATAGTACTTATCGATCTATAAACAGTTAAATTTTAAAATAATTAAATATTGAAATAACAGTAATGGTTTTAATAAAGTATACAAAGGAAATTTTGAGAAAATTAAGAAAACCCAAATCTAACGATGTAACAAAAGAAGTGCAAAGATCTTTGATAACATCTTTAGTGAGTTCTTCAACTTTGTGTGGTAAAACTGCACGGAAATCTAAGTATCGATTTTATATTTTCAATTTTGATGTGTTTACATAAACTTATCATATTCGACTACAAATGTCTTAAAGTTAAAATAAAAAACATTTTCATTTAATATGTTTCATTAATAATCATTTCAACAAAAATCTGGAAGACAATTGAACTTGTGATATTTGATGGTAAATACTTCATTGTCACAGAAATCTGTTGATTGTGAATAATTCTACCATTTTCGCCTTTTTCAGAAATAAACAATAATGTATCCATCAACTTATTACCTATTGTAAAATATGATTTTTAATAATGTTAATATAACTAAATTAAATATATTGTTTAATTAACAAATATCGTAATTATTATGATAATTTGTAGAAAGACATGAATTTACCAACCTGATTCAGAAAGAAATATATCATAGAGGAGAGATAAAGTTGTCTGAATAAGATAACATAAGTCAGAAGTTAGTTCTCTGACTGAAATACCTTCTATTCCTATACAATGAGCCTCTATAGTGCCCTGAGAAGGAATAAAGGAGGAGTTAGATAGGGAGTGAGAGAAGAGTGAGAGAAAAGTGATATGAAGATGAATGGAGGGGGTGTGAGGGGAGTGAGAGAGGAGGAAGGGAGGAGAGTAAGAGGCTAATAATAGTGTTCGGTGAGTGAAATGAGAAATGAGAAAAAGTGGATGAGGAAGTGATGAGGGGTATGAAGGAAGGAAGTGAGGTGGGAAGTGAGGATTGGTGAGATGGAAAGTGAGGAGGTGAATAAGGATGGGAGTAAATAGGATTAAGATGGAGAGTGAGGAGAGGAGTGAGTTAGAAGTGAGGAGGGGAGTAAAGAGAGGAGTGAGGAGGTGAATAAGGATGGGAGTGAAATAGGAGTAAGATGGAGAGTGAGATAGGGAGTGAGGAAAGGAATGAGGAGGGATAGGGATGGAAGTGAGGAGGGGAGAGAGATATAAGTGAGGAGGGGAGTAAAGAGAGGAGTGAGTAGGTGAATGAGGGGAGTGAGATGGGGAGTAAGGAGGGGGTAAGATGGGAGTGAGGGGAGTGAGGGGAGTGAGGGGAGTGAGAAGGGGAGTGAGAAGGGGAGTGAGGAGGGGAGTGTGGAAGGGAATGAGATGGAAAGTGAGAAGGGGAGTGAGATGGCGTGATGAGGGGAGTGAGATTGGGAGTGAGGAGTGAGGAGGGGAGTTATATGGGGAGAGATAAGAAGTGAATGAAAGTGTGCGAGGAAGGGTAGTTTATAGGAGTGAGATAGGGGTTAAGGAAGGTGATAAATTAAGCTATAAAAGTGAGAAAATGAAATGAATGAGGAGATAGTGAGCATAGGTCAGTGATAATGGAAGTGTAGATGAGATGAGACGAGACAGTGGGTAGGAATTATTAAGTGAAGTGAAAGTAGGTACTAGTAGTACTAGTAGTACTAGTAGGTACTAGTAGTACTAGTACTTGGAATTAGTGGCTAACCAATCGTAATTCAATAAACAAGGATATAATATCGTGCAAATTCAAAGATTCTAGTAACATCAGAGAGGTCATAGCGTGAATCACAGTCTGTGTAAGGTTACATTAGGAGTATAATATTAATGTTAAATAGCCTCAATGAGTTCAAATAAATAATTTAAGGGGGTGGGGAAATTTTAGAAAAATTTTATTTTTTTAATTTTATAAATTAATAATTTAGTTAATTTTCTATTATATATTAAAATTTCAGGTTTTAAAATCAAATAAAAACATTCAAATAAAATATTTTAAAGAGTCCTAAAATAATTGTGTACAACATTTTTAGAATTATTTAAAAAATATTTTATACAGATTTAATAACAGCCATATTATATTTTTGCAAAATGTTGAACACAATATTTGTAAATTTGATTTTCCTTATTACAATGCAATTAATTTCGTAGAAATCCCATAAATATTCAATGAGATAAGAGAATTAGCGTAAGAGTAAAATCCCTATTCATTTACATTGGATCAATTCTACCCGAAGATAGCCTCAATATATTGTCACTAACGCAGTTGGGAGTTTTGTGGCTTCTCAGTAAATCCTCGCAAGTCTGAGGAACGTGCAATTGTTATATAATATCATTATCATTAAACTTTACACTTAATATCGTCATTTTGTGCAACAGAAATTTATAAACATATTCAAATAACTATAGCAATGTTGGATTTACATTGTACAAATAAATAAAACAAGTGAGTTACATAACCAAAAGGCCATTATGCAATACCTGAATGATGACGGATTTGAAATGTGCGACGCTTGTCCACTGTCTTGCGAGAACCGGAAAGTCAAATTTGTCATAGACTGGCTGTGAGGTGGGCGTGGCCTTCGAGGGGGCGGAGCCTGCGCTATCTACGCAATGGTACGTGTACCGCGCCAACATGTACAGTTGACATGCAGTCAAAGGAGAGTCAGTCTCCAGGGCATTCCATATCTGTAGGCTCGTCGTAGTTTGGTACGGTTTGAAGTGGTTTGGGAAAACGTATTCTTTTTTGAGTATTGTTAAAATTAATTGTTTAATTCTTTAGTGATCCAATATTAGATTAAAAATCTTACCCTCGCCAAAATCATCTATAAATAATTGAGAACAACTGTAATAAAAATCTAAATTTAATAAGTTCTTTTCTCAAGGTGACAAACATATTAATGCGGTTACTACAATCGGCAAGAATCACCGGTAACCTGTTCCGGAATGCTCATGAGTATCTTCATCTGAGCCGCAACTCCGTAGAAGGCATATTCGTTAGCGACGCGACGTGATTGGGTGGCTTCGTCGTCCAAGAGGATAGTATCGCTGACTGTGCGCTTGCATTGCAGGGCCGAAGAGGTATGTCGTTGGGTGCACATCTCCTGCATACGACCAATACCACACATCACCTAAAGTTAGGGTGGGGTTTGGGGTTAGGGTGGGGTTAAGGTGGGGTTAGGGTGGGGTTTGGTGTTAATTTAGAATAGGAGTTAGGGTAGAGTTATATCGAAGTTAGAGTAGAATTATTTAGAGTTAGGGTAGAGTTTAAGAGATGTAGATGTTAGAATGGCGAGGTTTACAACTGTTAACAAAGTATATAAATACCATTGCATTATAAGAATACAAACATTGTCAGCACTACGTTTCATTTCAGTGATTGTATCTGCAGCCTCTATGAGATCCCTGTACCTTTCTCTAAAAACAATAGTCATCTTACATAATATTATTGAAAAGAATAAATCAAATTAAATTTATTTCATTAAATATTATTTCTACTAATTACACAAATCTTATATCTACATATTCAATTATATATAATTACAAAATTATATAAATAAATACATTTAAGAAATGATTAGAATATAGTATTTCGGACAGATATTGCCGTAGAATTATAATTATTTTTGTGTTAATAATTGAATTTTAACATATATAGTAAATATTATAGCTTATTAATTTGATTTATAAATAATTTCTATAAATCATCAATCACAACATTACTAACCCTACCATCAGACGCAGTTCTTGCTTTTTGAATTCAATCTCTTGCCTGCAGTCATGATTACAAATATAAATGTTGAAATTCATAACTCATTGATGAACAGGTGATTTAGTTTAGTGGAAGGTATGATGGTTTAGTTTTAATAAATAACAAATAAAACCACCTAGTGTTCTTTTCCACAACTTGTATTTCTTCGATTGAAAACTTTTCAAATAAAATATTCGGCGGTACGTTTAATAATGCCATTGTAGTTTGAAGTGATGTTAGTATGCCTATATTAATATTGAATTTAATATAATATCATATGAATATTCATGTATATATTAATGTAACCATTCCACGAGATCGTATATACTCTACCTAACTCAATAACTTAAAATGCCACACAGAATTTAATAGATTGGTGTACATAATATACGATATATTCGTTTGTAATCTTAGTGTTAACTATACATTTAGACCTATGTAGGTGAATTATGAGAGAAAACGACTGTAGATGTGTAGCGAAGAGTAATCAAGTTATACAACTGTCAATGAAAGTGGTCAAACGTACTAGCTAGAATATTTCTTATTTTTTTAAATATGCATGTAATCATTATAAATAATGATTTGCTATGAAATAATAATAAAACAGTCATTTTGACGAAGAGAGAGAATCGCAATATTAATTCTAACACTTATACACTTATTTAATAAAGTATTTATTAATTACAGTTTACGAGTTTCGAAGTTAATGATCGAATGTGATAGTATCGTATATATTTAGTACAAATAGCGTGTAAATAAATTATAATATGCCTATCAAAGTTTATCATGAAACAAAAGGTATTACATATATGTATTTAATAAAAGATTTATAATTTAAAATATATTACTAAAACAGTGTAATAACACAATACTATTACTTTAATCGTATTATATTTATAATATATATATATATATATATCTACTTACTTTATATACAATAATATATTATACCTAAATTATTACTTTGGATAATAAATAAAAAGTTTATAAACCTATTATATATATTTAGACTATATTTTATTTAAAAGTTGTTGACGTTGATTTTAATTTGTAAACACCTATCGACCATATTAATATTACTTATTTTTTCTTATTTTATTAAGTAATATTGATATATTATAAAATGTATCTTATGTATTACTTGGATGACGAAGGTAACCACAAATATACACTCAAGGTAAATAATTAATGTTCATTTTAATTCTTAAAAATGATAATATATAATATAATAATAATTTTTAATTTGTAATTAATGTATTATATGGACGATAATGAGTTATTTTCATTATTTCTATATCATTTTTATACAAAATTATTTATATAGTGATATCAAAAGATAAAACGAATAGTTTTAAAAGTAATTATACAGAAATTGTCGTAATAAGACACTGTATATATTATTTAAACTCTTGATACATTCGTCGATCTTCAATCACTTCTGTGATTTATCATTTTATGATTTATCATTTTAATTAGTCGATTATGTTCCACATACACAATGTATACACATTTACTACGTGAATATATATATATCATTAAATAAATACACATTATACACAAATAATTATAACTTTAATCATTTATCATTAACCCTTTATGTGTCTAGCTTTTTTAAAGAAAGTTTATAATTAATTAACTTGATTAAGTTATTATTATTATAGATTATATAATGAGTTGTTAAATAAAAAAAGTTGGTTGTAAGTATAATTTTTTTAGAATAATATAAAAACAATTAGAAAATTTTAAATAATTTTGAATATTTTGTACTCTACTATTAATCATATTTGGTGGATCAATTATCTTTTGAATATCTCGGTAGGGAATCCAACAGATATTTTGCTTTTCCGGCCAGCTATATTTATCTTCTTTAATATGGTTTATCAGTTTTATTTGAACATTGCAATTTTCTTGAGAATTTTCAATGATTGTGCCAATATAGCGAATTGAATCATATAAACAAATGATGCAAACACCTGGTATCTATTAACTTAACATTTGAAATTATTAAATCAATTTCTAATTCTCTACATATTAAAATTAAACTGGTCTATTGGTTTAAAGCAATAGTGGGATCTAATCCCTTTAAATTTGGAGCATTTATTATAACGATATTCTAATTTATAATTACTAATATGGCTTAAAATATCTGTTACATCAATATAAAAAAACTTAATGTTATTTATATTGCTATTACAGTAAATATAAATTAACTTAAGAGTATTAATTAAATAATCTAAGGTATCTTGTTTTATTATCTACTAATCCATTATTGATATTGCAATATATATATATTATACTCATGAAATATATTTCTGTAGGATTATTTTGAATTCGTAAGCTAACTTTGATAACTTTGTAAACTGCTATATCATTAATCATGCCCTAACAATGCATAGTTACTATAATTGGTTGATTAAACAATTTTAAAAAATTTCTCATTTGAAAATTTTAAAAATCTAGCTACAGTTATACTTGATATGTATAATGTATAATGTTAATGTATAATATGTAATGTGTAACGTATAATGTATAACGTATAATGATGGAGTCGACAAACTATATAGAATAATTTGGAATAATCATTAACAATTGGCTGGTAACCAATCTTCAAATTTGTTTGAGCATAGACAAGCCTCCGCTCTTTCCATTCTCTTTTACTTTCATTATAAACTCATCAAATGTATCCAATAATCATTTATTTGCATTCAGTATTTTATCATAATATTGACATCTAATGTTTAAAAATTAATAAAACTCAATATTTGTTTTTAGATAAGTTAATAAAGTTCCAACAATTGTATTTTAATAATTTGTTATAATATATAATATTTCATGACTAATTTGCTAATTCAATATCTATATCTATAGTTTAATTTCATACTTTTCAAATTTATAGAAGCTCTCTCCTGATGATATTCCAACAAAGTCTGCTCATCCTGCTAGATTTTCACCCGATGATAAAAACTCAAAACAAAGAACTATTATAAAAAAGCGATTTGGTTTATTATTAACTCAACAGCCAGCTCCAGTTCTATAAGGAAGATAGACTTCAGTATAAGTTGTATTGTTTCATTATGCATTTATGATGAATAATAAAAGATTTTTTATTTAACTTTTTAAAACTTGTATTATATCAATTGATGATCAAATTTGTAAACAAACTCGATACTTATAATTCAAAAAATTAAACATTATTTATTTATTATGGTTTATTTTGATTAAAATATAATAATTACATTATAAAGTATAGAATATATTTGATTCCAGCTAACAAATGATATTAAATGCTTTAAATATATTGTTGCAACTGTAATCATAATTAAAATAACTGTAGCTAAAAATGCAATGCAATTGTCAATTGAAATGAAAAAGTAATTAAATCACCATTACTTTGTTTTTCTTAATAATGTACAGTTGTGTAACTAAAACCATAATGCAAGAGAGACATGTGATGCAATTCATTCCTAAATAATACTTATAGAATATTACCTTTGATAACCTGAAAAGGGATTAATAATGAATGTGTAACAATAATTACAATTATTATAAACCAGGCAAATTAATACAAAGTTTGAAATTATTATTAAGATAGAACAAATAAAGTTGAACTAGTTTGTCCAATGACGCAGTCCATGTACTATGAAGTAACAACCAAATCAATCCTAAGATGATTGAATAGTAAAAAGCAGATGAAACATATTAATGAATTAACCTCAATTGCTATCAATTAACATTAAAAAATATTGTATAGCTTAATTTTAAATAAACTATTTAAGAATTCTATTTAATATTTATTATATTTTATATATATATTAATTTTGCGAATTCATTGGAAACATATATTTCCCACATTGAAATAAGATTAGAGTAAACATGTAATTAAATTAAGATACTTATATACACAATATTTTATTTGATATATAAATTATTTTATAGTAAGAAATATATTTCTAAAATTAAAGAAATATATAATTGCATATAGTTTATATCTAACTTGCAATATTTACAAATGGATAATTACATTAAAGTTTTAAATAGTTGATAAACCTTGCTACAGAATTTAAATTTATATAAAAGTAAAATGATATAATTCATACCATAATTAATTATAAATCACATAGTTAACTTTTAAAAGTGTAAAAGTATAAATTGCAGAGGATTCCTGAATTAATTTATAATAATAATTACTAATTCGCATATAAACTGCTCTTATGAAGTATTATTTAACACGTACTTATTTATATATTCCAAATCTTAAATGGTAAAAATATAGTATTGAACGGATGACTTACATACATTTAGTTATAGCTTTAATAAAACTAGTATTATAATTAACTACATATTTTTATCTTAATTTAGGTATATTCCAATATATATACATACCTATAAGAATATATATACATTTTCTATTATATGTTTTAGTACATTTAGGAACAAATGTTCCAAATTAAAGTATGCAAGTAAATATATATATGTTGTTACAGGTGAAATCAAATATTCCATATAATGATTTTGATCATATTTTACAAATGGATTGTTACTAATTTACCAATTTATCTCTAAATGTATCATGATGTTTCAAAATTGTTCTACAACATGTTTACTGGCATATGTTCTATATGTAATCGCAAATAATGTTTAAAAATAATAATTTAAATGACATATTACCTAACTAATTAAGTATTGATCTGTGATTCTATTTAATATATATAAATATATTCTACATATTATTAATTATAACATGTTATATCCAATCGATAGAAAATATATCCATCGATATATTTAATAATTAAGTCTTTGGTATATGTAAACCATTCGTTAGGTGTCCTGTTTTATTTACATTCACTACATAAATTATGTTTAAATTATTTATATTTCTATCAATTATGTAATTTATTATTATACTTATAATAATTTGTTTTATTATATAACTATAAGTATAATTATTATTCATATTTCTACACAAAGGTTAATGTTTTTGAATGATTCAAAAAATAATAAATTAATATTGGTATAAATAATAATAATTTATTTAATGATCGTGATCACATCATGATCAAGATAAATAAGATATATATAATGTGAAAATTCTCAATAGGTCTATTATATATAATATATAAATATGTATAATTAATAATATACTAAAATATAACGAATCTCTATTCATAGTTATCTGAATAGATAAGCGTTTAAATATTCCTAACCTATTTTAACGCTCGAACATTTATATATTTTATTTATCTTTTAATGCATGCAATTTATAAATTACAACACAATGAGTTAAATTACTTAATAAATTGAATATTTTATTCAAGTTATTCATTATTATCTACTTGCAAGATATTATTGAATTTTAAATACGTATTGATTACTATACGATATTAAGATATTATTGAGTTTTAAATACGTATTAATTACTATACGATATTAAGATATACTACAAATGTAGATATTTTATATAAATGTTGATATAAAATGGTTATAATTTATAATTAAAAAAACTTACATGTGATGAACTTTTTTTATATTTCAGATGTACGAAACTCTGAGTGAAAATTTCCTAAGAGTTTTTATTGAAGAAACTGATGAAAAACTGTATCACAATTCTTACCAGTTTATATACTATTCATTTTAAATTTAGCTGCGCGAACGAATTATTAATAATAACAATGAATATATTAATAATATATTCAAATGTACATATCTGATGATCAATATTTGAGAATATATATATAATTGTCTATTTTATTTAACTTTATTAGAGAATATATATACAATTGTCTATTTTATTTAACTGTTTAAATTATATTCTAAATCATTTATTTCTTAGGATCGAAGACACCTTAAAGGATTTGTTGAGTCTGACCGATGGTCTGCAGACTACGGGATCGTCGTCCGCCGGCGCTGACGAAGATGACCAAGAAGATTGTACGTCGTCATCTGTGGCAAACTCGTCGCGAGAAAGGCGACTCCGCGTGTTGGGGGAACTTGCGGAGTCTCGAGCTATTGAGTCGACTGCATGTCATTCGCGGCACTCGGAACTCGTAACCAAAGTACTCAACAACGCCGTAAGTACTCATTGCCAGGCAACTCCATTATACAACACCATACTTCGTGTAACTCCACCCCATTCCTCTACACCCTATTCCTCTCCACCCCATTCCTCTACACCACATTCCTCTACACCCCATTCCTCTCCACCCCATTCCTCTCCACCCCATTCCTCTCCACCCCATTCCTCAACACCCCATTCCTCTCCATCCCATTCCTCTCCACCCCATTCCTCTACACCCCATTCCTCTCCACCCCATTCCTCTCCACCCCATTCCTCTCCACCCCATTCCTCTCCACCCCATTCCTATCCACCCCATTCCTCTCCACCCCATTCCTCTCCACCCCATTCCTCTACACCCTATTCCTCTCCACCCCATTTCTCTCCACCCCATTCCTCTTCACCCCATTCCTCTACACCCCATTCCTCTCCACCCCATTCCTCTCCACCCCATTCCTCTCCACCCCATTCCTATACACCCCATTCCTATCCACCCCATTCCTCTCCACCCCATTCCTCTACACCCTATTCCTCTCCACCCCATTTCTCTCCACCCCATTCCTCTCCACCCCATTCCTCTCCACCCCATTCCTCTCCACCCCATTCCTCTCCACCCCATTCCTCTCCACCCCATTCCTCTACACCCCATTCCTCTCCACCCCATTCCTCTCCACCCCATTCCTCTCCACCCCATTCCTCTCCACCCCATTCCTCTCCACCCCATTCCTCTCCACCCCATTCCTCTCCACCCCATTCCTATCCACCCCATTCCTCTCCATCCTATTCATCTACACCCTATTCCTTTACACCCCATTCCTCTCCACCCCATTCCTCTCCACCCCATTCCTCTCCACCCCACTCATCGCTTTTAGAATTATTGATTATATTTTTTATCTTTTTCTTACTTTTATTTCTGTTTATACATATGTAGTATTACCATTCCACTGTATTGACTTCTACAAAACCTATTCTTGTAATAAATAATAAATGCAATTATATATAAAGTTAAAATGAGAATATATTTCATTTCAAACATTGTTAAATACAGATATTGTTTAAATATAAAATAATTAGTTTGAATATTGATTATTATATTATTTTTTGATTTGAATTATCTTGTAGAAAGTAATGTTACATGATACATGTGGTAATTATATTTAATAATATAAAAAAGCTTTACCCTTACTATTTACAAGTCTTACCAGATTTTATCTGCATCACTCAATCTTTTGATAGTTGAATATTTTAAAAACCTGGAATGGCTATGAAGAATGCATTTACAAGCAAATCATTCAATTGTCTTTTAACGGAGATATTGTTTTCCCTTTTTGTTCTCAGGTGAGACTCATCAACATTTTACTTTAATTCAATTATTTAACTTTTTAACTGGAAAAACTTTCTTACCTTAATTAATGCTGACTTCGCTTAACCTAATTTTACTAAATTTCATTTTAATATCTTATACAATTATTATTTATAATTTATTGTTATTACGATATAACTCATGAAACATATGTGACATGATATAAATATGACATGACACATGTCATCTTAAGTATTCTATTATTTAATTTGAGTTTTTATAAAAAAGTATTATATAAAAATAATTAATAATTTATATTAATATCTGATAATACTATTTGTATGTGAAATTATACATAGAAAAATAAATTTATCGCTAACTAATTGAAATACATTGATAACAGATGGATGATGCAGATGATACAATATCCATTGTTTCAATAAATACCATCGTCGACGATAACAATAGAGAAAACTTGGAACTGTGGAACAAAATTAAATTCAAATTAAAAAGATATTTTACATCAAGATTATTAAATTTGAAATGGTGGATATATATTATATTATATGTATTTCATATTTATACTATATTCTAGGACATTCTTAATTATAATTCTTAATTATAATTCTTAATTATAATTTGTATTTACAATAATAAAATAAATATATAAATTAATTTATTTCATATTGTAAAATGTATAAATTACATAAAGGTCAAAGGTTGGTGATTATTCTGTAGATCTTTACAAAAAGGATGTTTCCATAAAACAAAGGAAATTCTATACAGAAAGTCTAACCGTACTATGCACATGTAAGGATGTTAGTAGCCTACTATTTATACTCCATCTGCCCCTCCCTTCCCCTCTCTCCTACGAAGTTTGTTCGCCTCCCACAGGCCATACAGAAGTATATTGAAGTGCGCAACATCCAGGTGAACGCAATTCTAGGTAATTACGCGGATACACCCCTTTCCTTGACCGCTGCACTCGACTTGTTGACAGGCAGCATATCATCGAACTTTCGACGCATGATCGTCGAAGACATGCATATCTTCGAAGACTGCATGTTTACTGAGGTTCCATTGGGTCTACCGCAACCATAACATGTGTCTACCAGTCCGCTACCTCATGACTACATATTTTAGCCTGTATAAATCCTATAAATCCTATAAATCCTGTAAATCCTGTATGATTTAATGCTTTGGTTTGCCAATATAAATGATTATAAAATTCATTAAACAGGTTTCAGAGAAATATTGTATTTAAAAAAATATTTGCTTACAAATTGTAATAATTTTATATACGCATTTAACAATATTTAATTTATTATTATCTTAATATATTTTAATATCTTTTTATTGAACATCAGACATATTTAAAAATTATCTACTTAAAATTAAATTTATGAAATTCAATTTATTCTATATTGAATGGTGACTTAAAATTATATTTCATTGTATTGCTTATAATTGGTTTATCTTCTATAAAGATCTATTATCTTCTGTTATAAATAGGTGTTACCTTCAAGCTATCAACTGCTCTGCCTTCTTTATTTGGAGCCAATCGCAGAATTTGTTTGTTTTACCTTAGAACACTTCGAAACAGAGCTAGAAGGTTTTCTATATTTTATTTATGCTAAAGAAATAATCTTTAATTCTGATCGAGTTCTTCTGATTCTTTATTATTTCAACTTTATTGTATGTATTCAATTTTGAAATTATTGTTTAACATTACCTTTCTATATTTCTATTAACTATCTATATCTCTACTACCTTACATATATTTTCATAGTTATAACTTCGGAAATTTAGACTATATTCATATATCTATATTAATTTTCTTATTTCTAATTAGTTATCTATTAGTTAGTAAAATTCAATTTGTTACAGTTTAATGTTTTAATCTTTTGACTATTAACAATTACGCGTATGGATATGAACTCATACTATTTCCAATAAAGGGAGGATTATCCATGAATCAAATCAAAAAATGAAAGTGTCATCTATCGACCGCAAGAAAAATAATTGCACAGTTGGACCAATCAATGATTGGTAGTCGTAGATTTCACTTTTAGTGCATTATTTATCTATTTATAGAACGGCACATTCATACGCCACTCATACCTTTCTCAGCGACAAACCTTGTTTCTACCATCTTGGCATTTTCTCAAACTATCTTTTGGAGAAATTCAGCTGTACGGGCCAGAAAAGGTTTTGAACTAATTTCGACATAATTATTCTATGATTAATGCAATTAGATTTGGATTAAATTTCGAAGATAGAAAATGAATCTATCGTTATCATGCTGTATATTTAAATGTTAAGTCAATCAATTTTATTATCTAGCAACATCGTTAAAGAACTGCACATTGGTCTATTTATTAAAATCGCAAGGATTTGCGAGGAATTCGAGAGTTTTATTAAATCGCAAATCAACGAGGAGAAGGAGAATTTAGTACATTCGTCACTGAAAAGTTTGTTAATTAATTATTATATAATCATTTGTAATTAATTAATAAGTTTATATAATTATATTCACTCATTTCGCAATCATAACGGAATTTAATGTATTTGACAGGTGTCTTGAAACCCACTATTGTTGACGCTCATCGTGTTTCTCAGATTATTTTCGCAAAGCAAATTCATTCCCCGAACCACGGTATACTTTATAGCCACTTTATATCCACTTAATATCCACTTTATATCCACTTTATATCCACTTTATATCCACTTTATATCCACTTTATATCCACTTTATATCCACTTTATATCCACTTAATATCCACTTTATATCCACTTTATATCCACTTTATATCCACTTTATATCCACTATATACCCATTTAATATCCACTTAATATCCACTTTATATCCACTTAATATCCACTTTATATCCACTTAATATCCACTTAATATCCACTTTATATCTACTTAATATCCACTTTATATCCACTTTATATCCACTTTATATCCACTTTATATCCACTTTATATCCACTTTATATCCACTTAATATCCACTTAATATCCACTTTATATCCACTTTATATCCACTTTATATCCACTTTATATCCACTTAATATCCACTTAATATCCACTTTATATCCACTTTATATCCACTTTATATCCATTTAATATCCACTTAATATCCACTTAATATCCACTTTATATCCACTTAATATCCACTTTATATCCACTTAATATCCACTTAATATCCACTTAATATCCACTTTATATCCACTTAATATCCACTTAATATCCACTTAATATCCACTTAATATCCACTTTATATCCACTTAATATCCACTTAATATCCACTTTATATCCACTTAATATCCACTTAATATCCACTTAATAACCACTTAATATCAACTTTATATCCACTTTATATCCACTTAATATCCACTTAATATCCACTTAATATCCACTTTATATCCACTTAATATCCACTTTATATCCACTTAATATCCACTTTATATCCACTTTATATCCACTTTATATCCACTTTATATCCACTTTATATCCACTTTATATCCACTTAATATCCACTTAATATCCACTTAATATCCACTTAATATCTACTTAATATCCACTTAATATCCACTTAATATCCACTTTATATCCACTTAATATCCACTTAATATCAACTTAATATCCACTTAATATCCACTTAATATCAACTTAATATCCACTTAATATCCACTTAATATCCACTTAATATCCACTTAATATCCGCTTTATATCCACTTAATATCCGCTTAATATCAACTTAATATCCACTTTATATCCACTTAATATCCACTTAATATCCACTTAATATCCACTTAATATCCACTTTATATCCACTTTATATCCACTTAATATCCACTTAATATCCACTTAATATCAACTTAATATCCACTTAATATCCACTTAATATCCACTTAATATCCACTTAATATCCACTTAATATCCACTTAATATCCACTTAATATCCACTTAATATCCACTTTATATCCACTTAATATCCACTTAATATCCACTTAATATCCACTTAATATCCACTTAATATCCACTTAATATCCACTTAATAACCACTTAATATCAACTTTATATCCACTTTATATCCACTTAATATCCACTTAATATCAACTTAATATCCACTTAATATCCACTTAATATCCACTTTATATCCACTTTATATCCACTTAATATCCACTTAATATCCACTTAATATCCACTTAATATCCACTTAATATCCACTTAATATCCACTTAATATCCACTTAATATCCACTTAATATCCACTTAATATCCACTTAATATCCACTTAATATCCACTTAATATCCACTTATATATCACATTCTAAATTCCCTAACTAGTTCCTTAATTCATCCTAACTTATCTTAGATCCTCTTAACAACTGCGTAAATCCGACCCTAACTCCGCCTATTTTCCCAAGCTATGCGCACAACTCCTTTTAACTTCACCCCTAACTCCTTCTTACCGTTGCTCATAACTTCCCCCGACTCTATCCTCAATTCTGCCGAATTCTAACCTAAACTGCCCGTAACACCCCAAACTCGATCGCCTACTCCTCCCCGACTCGCCAGGCTATAACTCTGTGGTGCTGTGGCAGGACGGGTATATCAAAATGGCGTCGGAGTTGGCATTTTCTATGCGCCAGTTGGCGAACGAATCCTTCTCCGCTCATCTCGATAAACTGTGCAACTCGCCACTGGATATCTATGACTGCGAGCAATTACCAACGTCGGAACATCATGAACCTTCCGGTAAATTCCTCTTACCGTTCCAGGCACCTAAGGTATGAACAGTCTGACTGCTATCTCTTACTTTATGTATTTAGCTTTACCTTTAAATTCAATTTTAGATTTAATTTGAAATTTAGCTTTAGTTTTAACTTTAGATTTTACTTTAGAATTAGCTTTTATTTATCTTATGATTTAATTTTAGATATAGCTTTTATTTATCTTTAGATTTAGCTTTAGATTTAACTTAGATGTAGCTTTTATTTAACTTTAGATTTTACTAAGATTTTACTTTAAATTTATATTTTATTTAACTTTAGATTTAACTTTATATTTATATTTAGATTTAGCTTTAGGTTTTACTTAGATTTAACTTTATATTTATATTTTGATCTAACTTTATTGTTTCTTTTATATTTAACTTTATTGTTTCTTTTATATTTAACTTTATAATGAAGAGTAATTTTGTTTATTATGTTTCCTTTATTGTAGAGTATTGTGATGATCATGGAGCAACTAGATGAGCTGTTAGTTTTAGCTCGAATCAGTATTGACAAATCAGAGACCTTGAAACAACTACTTGTCTCCTTCCTGGAAGTGTTCAAGATTCTTTTTGTTCCTGTAGAGAATTCCTTAATTAAGGTTCATGGAATTTCATAGCATTAGATACTATTTTATGTCAATTTTCGATGATTGACTCTCAAATATTTATTGATTGGCTGTCAAAATTATTTATATTTTTATTTCATTAAATTATTAACTAAAACTTTGCAAATTATTTTATGACAAATTAAAAAAAAAATCCATAAAATAATACATAAAGATTATAATTAATCTACATTTTATAAATTGTCTGAATTAAGAATTCCCTATGGGTATCGGAAACAATTGGGGTGGATAGGAACCTACCCGAAGAGCATGATCTTGATTTTACAGATACTAGCATTGCCCGATCAAAAGTTAACGCCAACAAAACTATGTATATCATTGTCAATCTGCAACCTTGTCATTTTCAAGTGTAACCATTACTACGAAATTTTGATAAAGTCTGGGTTAGTTGCAATGTTTTCATTCTATTTATTGGTGTATACTATGCTATTTATTGGTGTATACTATGATTTTTTTGAATTTTGGTAAGACTGCGGACCAATTAACATCTGTATGCTTATTGTTATGTAACTAAAGCAAATGTATGTTATAAATTGTGTTCTACCATTCCATCCATATTCTTTTTTCAATTTCCTTTCTCTTTTATAATTTTAATATAGTTACAATTCACAATATTCTATTTACCACTTATTATGATTCTATGATTGATTATTTTAAGCTATAGAATTTAAAATTTAATTCATATTTACGAGAACTAAGTATTTTACTGTTCTTAATAATTAGTCTTATGACATTTAATAAATATAATTATATAATTTTACATTTGAAAAAATAATTTTATGGATATTTTTATTTTCAAAAATATCACATTTGAAATCTTAAAATAGAATTAATTTATTTTTAAAGAAAATTTATGAAATATTGTTAAGGATATATATTTACACATAAGCAATAGTCACTAAATTCATTACTCTATCAAACATGCTCCCTAATGATAAAGTCACACTCCTTACCTATAACCGCACTACTAACACCCATGACCCATAATCACCAATACCCCATCACCATGACAACGATCACCGGTGTTCTAATGGTCGCTAACAATAATGCCTTCTGTCAATAGCAAAGCGAAGAAGATGCTGAAATCGTTGACGTCACGGTTTAGTAATCACGCCGTCGAACTCTCATCGCGTCTAGAAGACCTTCACGAAGTACATCTGACTACCTGCATTCTCATGGACCCAGCGAGTACCGCATGGTCGAGTAACACCCACTTCCACGAGGTACGCCCACATTGAGGTACCTCCGCTAAGTTGCCCCATCCGTAGATATCCCCTCTGCCTGGGGTCTACCTTCCCTTGGTCGCCCCGCCCTCATATATGCCCCGCCCACTTCAGAGCTCTCCGCCGATTCTGCCTATCAACGATCTTACATAATAATTCAGAAACTCCGCACTCAATGAACCCCTATAAAAGTACTATTCTCGGTGTTCATTATACGTATTATAGACTTTACGATACTAGTCCGCGTAAGCAACGCCCACATGTCACTTTTCAACATTCGTAATCTCCAAACCTGCCCACCAGGACGAGCGGTGTTCTTTCTACGTGCAACGCTTGCACGTCTACGTGAAAGCAACGAGACATGACTGCCGCCGTTTCTTGACACCAGTTCAAGGTCACGATTGCGTGACCTCTGTATTGTCTATAGCTCTATGGAGTCTGGCTAAACGGTACTCCCGCGTCAAACCTTCTTATAAACGCTGCAACCAGTTCCGGTTAGCACTCTATACTCCTCCCTACCCCTCTCGTACACCCTTTACACCTCTCCTACACCTCCCCTACACCTCCCCTACACCTCCCCTACACCTCCCCTACACCTTCCCTACACCTCCCCTACACCTCCCCTACACCTCCCCTACACCTCCCCTACACCTCCCCTACACCTCCCCTACACCTCCCCTACACCTCCCCTACACCTCCCCTACACCTCCCCTACACCTCCCCTACACCTCCCCTACACCTCCCCTACACCTCCCCTACACCTCCCCTACACCTCCCCTACACCTCCCCTACACCTCCCCTACACCTCCCCTACACCTCCCCTACACCTCCCCTACACCTCCCCTACACCTCCCCTACACCTCCCCTACACCTCCCCTACACCTCCCCTACACCTCCCCTACACCTCCCCTACACCTCCCCTACACCTCCCCTACACCTCCCCTACACCTCCCCTACACCTCCCCTACACCTCCCCTACACCTCCCCTACACCTCCCCTACACCTCCCCTACACCTCCCCTACACCTCCCCTACACCTCCCCTACACCTCCCCTACACCTCCCCTACACCTCCCCTACACCTCCCCTACACCTCCCCTACACCTCCCCTACACCTCCCCTACACCTCCCCTACACCTCCCCTACACCTCCCCTACACCTCCCCTACACCTCCCCTACACCTCCCCTACACCTCCCCTACACCTCCCCTACACCTCCCCTACACCTCCCCTACACCTCCCCTACACCTCCCCTACACCTCCCCTACACCTCCCCTACACCTCCCCTACACCTCCCCTACACCTCCCCTACACCTCTCCTACACCTCTCCTACACCTCCCCTACACCTCCCCTACACCTCCCCTACACCTCCCCTACACCTCCCCTACACCTCCCCTACACCTCCCCTACACCTCCCCTACACCTCCCCTACACCTCCCCTACACCTCCCCTACACCTCTCCTACACCTCCCCTACACCTCCCCTACACCTCCCCTACACCTCCCCTACACCTCCCCTACACCTCCCCTACACCTCCCCTACACCTCCCCTACACCTCCCCTACACCTCCCCTACACCTCCCCTACACCTCCCCTACACCTCCCCTACACCTCCCCTACACCTCCCCTACACCTCCCCTACACCTCCCCTACACCTCCCCTACACCTCCCCTACACCTCCCCTACACCTCCCCTACACCTCCCCTACACCTCCCCTACACCTCCCCTACACCTCCCCTACACCTCCCCTACACCTCCCCTACACCTCTCCTACACCTCCCCTACACCTCCCCTACACCTCCCCTACACCTCCCCTACACCTCCCCTACACCTCCCCTACACCTCCCCTACACCTCCCCTACACCTCCCCTACACCTCCCCTACACCTCCCCTACACCTCCCCTACACCTCCCCTACACCTCCCCTACACCTCCCCTACACCTCCCCTACACCTCCCCTACACCTCCCCTACACCTCCCCTACACCTCCCCTACACCTCCCCTACACCTCCCCTACACCTCCCCTACACCTCCCCTACACCTCCCCTACACCTCCCCTACACCTCCCCTACACCTCCCCTACACCTCCCCTACACCTCCCCTACACCTCCCCTACACCTCCCCTACACCTCTCCTACACCTCCCCTACACCTCCCCTACACCTCCCCTACACCTCCCCTACACCTCCCCTACACCTCCCCTACACCTCCCCTACACCTCCCCTACACCTCCCCTACACCTCCCCTACACCTCCCCTACACCTCCCCTACACCTCCCCTACACCTCCCCTACACCTCCCCTACACCTCCCCTACACCTCCCCTACACCTCCCCTACACCTCCCCTACACCTCCCCTACACCTCCCCTACACCTCCCCTACACCTCCCCTACACCTCCCCTACACCTCCCCTACACCTCCCCTACACCTCCCCTACACCAGTAACGACATCCACACTCTGCTGTTGGTTGTCAGCGAACACCTGGCGGCGATTAGTGGTGATACATCGTCTTCGCTAAGTCCCTCCAACCGTTCATTACACGAGGCCTGTACACACCTTCTAGCCACCATGACGTTTGTATCCGCCCCCCTCGAACACTTGTATCGTTTCGCCAAGTCGAGACCCGCCTCCGTGTCCGCCACTACTGCGAACCCCACATCGATCAACGTCGAGGACTCTACGGTTGACCCCGTGACCTCGTGGACTTTGGTGATCTCGGCCTTCTCCGATGATCCCGCCAGGTTCTCTCATTATAATACGATCTCGGATCGAGGTGAAATGCAAAATAACTGACACTTGCAACTGACACATAATACACAAACTGACACAATTGATGGATGACACCGATACCTAAATTTAACGCTTACTCACCACCGATCGCATTGCTTTAATGATAACGCTGACACCTGACACCTGCCACCTGCCATAGGTATAACAGAATGCCAATTCTTCAAGATATTAATGTTCTTTATGTGAAGTCATGCGTTGACTATATTTTGCTGATCAAGGTAATCTCCATTATGTAACATTTCCTCATTATTTATTACTGTTGTGATATAATAGATAGTAACAATTCTACATACCCAATCCAATACTGAACTATTAACCCAAACCCTTCATTTTATCCCAATAACATCCTGAGTCTGCAAACCCAGAAACTTATATCAAACTCCATAATCCAATACAAATCCAATATCTCCTATAAATATGCTCCCCCCTTTTATCATACCCTTATCCCAGTCCTTTCCTTAAACATGACCCCTGAACCGACTAAAATCCTTACCCAAGCTCCAACACCTGCCCTCAGGTACTTCTCGCTAATGATTCTCAGTTATTGAAAGCCCTTATGTGTCAGTCGTGTCAGTATTGGTGTCCTGTCACTAATGCAGATAATATTTCCACTAGACCATCGCACCCCATCACTAAAGATCTGGCTGGAGGTCGGTTGTTATTTTATTATCTAGCCACACCCCTCCCTATCTCTAGCCACACCCCTCCCTATCTCTAGCCATACCCATCCCCATATCTAGCCACACCCCTCCCTATCTCTAGCCACACCCATCCCTATATCTAGCCACACCCCTCCCTATCTCTAGCCACACCCCTCCCTATCTCTAGCCACATCCCTCCCTATCTCTAGCCATACCCATCCCCATATCTAGCCACACCCCTCCCTATCTCTAGCCACACCCATCCCTATATCTAGCCACACCCCTCCCTATCTCTAGCCACACCCCTCCCTATCTCTAGCCACTCCTCTCTCTATCTCTAGCCACACCCCTCCCTATCTCTAGCTACACCCCTCCCTATCTCTAGCCACACCCCTCCCTATTTCTAGCCACACCCCTCCCTATCTCTAGCTACACCCTTCCCTATCTCTAGCCACACCCCTCCCTATTTCTAGCAACACCCCTCCCTATCTCTAGCCACTCCTCTCTCTATCTCTAGCCACACCCCTCCCTATCTCTAGCTACACCCTTCCCTATATCTAGCCACTCCTCTCTCTATCTCTAGCCACACCCCTCCCTATCTCTAGCTACACCCTTCCCTATATCTAGCCACACCCCTCCCTATCTCTAGCCACACCCCTCCCTATCTCTAGCCACACCCTTCCCTATCTCTAGCCATACCCCTCCCTATTTCTAGCGACTCCTCTCTCTATCTCTAGCCACACCCCTCCATATCTCTAGCCACACCCCTCCCTATCTCTAGCCACACCCCTCCCTATCTCTAGCCATACCCCTCCCTATTTCTACCCACACCCCTCCCTATCTCTAGCCACACCCCTCCCTATCTCTAGCTACACCCTTCCCTATATCTAGCCACACCCCTCCCTATATCTAGCCACACCCCTCCCTATTTCTAGCCACACCCTCCCTATCTCTAGCCACCACCCTCCCTATCTCTAGCCATACCCTCCCTATCTCTAGCCACTCCTCTCTCTATCTCTAGCCACTCCTCTCACTATCTCCTGCCACCTCTCATTATCTCAGGTCACACCTTTCTCGTACTTATATTTACCAAATACCTTTTTGACCTCAATATCTCTATTCCTCTATACCACTCTCCTCTCCAGGCATATCATCCTCGATCGCTATCCAGTCTACTTTAGTTCGTGGCTGTTTGCCATCTTCCGGTTTGTTTCGTAATCACCAGCATGACGCAATCGCAAGCGATGACGTCATCGTTGGACTGATCGAAGCCGGCTCTTCGCTAGCATCCTGCGAAGGCTGTCACTCGCTTCCCAACATCATTGTTGCCATGTTTCATAGGTTAGCGCCCTTTCTGACCTACTAGCCCCATTCCGATACAAAATCCACACAAGTCATGTATCACTCCAATACTTCCGAAATCATTTGAAATCATATTGTGGTATTTTTAAGGGTTTATTAAAATTTCACAAATAACATTATGGACTAATAAAAAGGTGCAGATGGACTAGATTTTTATGGTTAAGTTATGCTAAGTGTTAGTGACCAGTACCATGCATTCAGTTATCTGATAGATCTATTTATAAAAAATATCACATACAAGAAGTAATAGTTCTAAGGTATATAAGTAAATATTTATAAATATATAATTTTTAAAAATGAATTTATTTATTAAATTCAAATAAAATTTTTTTTATATTATTAGCTAAAAATTTCAATTATGACTCATAGTGACATCATTGTTTGATATTCATTACCAAAAGCTATTTGTTACTTTAAACATATTACTTCAGAACTGATTCATGGAATTTATTGGACAGGAAGCATATAATCGCTGACTCTATGCCAGTTTGTCTACTAATATGTCACTTAAAATAATAATGCTTATATTGTTCAACTAATGTGTTATTATTATAGAATATATATAAAACAATAATGTGTATATTAATTGTTTATTACAATTTTAAAAGGTACCACCCTGGATACAAATCATTTTGAATTTACTCACTGAAAACATAGATAGGTTAATAATCATCGTAGCATAAGGATATTAATATATCTTATTAATTATTAATTGACGATTTGGTAGACCTCAGATTTCGAAGTCGAAATCAAAATAAATTTTGAATATTATAGAGATGTGAAATCACAGAGATTTGATTGTCTTTTATGAATGATATGTTCTATGTTTTACTTTCGCTTGAAACTCCTGAATTTTTAAAAAATTTATTAAGTATATGAAACTCCTGAATTTATTAATAGTTATAGAATTTACAAATAATTATGTGTAAAATTGCTTTATACTAAATCGTCTCGATATTGAAATCCGTACTTCTGAAAACTTTCTAGCTTTAAAGTTGAAGAAATTTGTTTTGCTTTAAAGTTGAATTTGTTTTGCTTTTATAGATGTGTCGGATGTCTTGCCGACCTTCACGACGAATGTGAAACCGCTTTCACAGATAAACGATTGTTAGATAATTCTGATTTGCTCTCGTGCAACTGCAAGCCCCGAATTCTGCAACAGGATTTCTGTTAGTTTTTGTGAAGTAGGTCGAATGATTATAAATAAGTACAAATAAGTACAAATAAGTACAAATAAGTACAAATAAGTACGAATAAGTACGAATAAGTACGAATAAGTACAAATAAGTACTAATAAGTACTAATAAGTACTAATAAGTACAAATAAGTACAAATAAGTACAAATAAGTACAAATAAGTACAAATAAGTACAAATAAGATCATTCAATGGGATCTTGTAAAATCTGGAATACTTTAAAAAATATTGTTATTTATTTACTACATTATTTCATTGGTAATTGTTATAGAATGTTCCGGAAAGATTTGTAGCCGGTATATAGTTTCAATAAGTTGTAACTGTAGTTTATTAAACTAGAATGATGTTTGAATTTTAACTAGATGCCGAGGAAACGGAGGAGGAGAAATTGCAGAAGGTGATTTCTAAGTTAATTCAGCAAATGGTGTGCGACCTTTCCCTGTTGCCTTATGAATTCGTGGTTCTCGGTAATTCATTTCAGAAGGTGCTCGACTCAAAAGGAATCAAGACTCCGCATAACTGTGCTGGATTGAAGGTCTTTAATCTACCTAATAACAGTTACGCAGTACGTTACAAATGTTATGTTTACTACCTTGAAACTTTTATTTCTATTGATTTTCCAACGTAGCTTTTGGCCACTTCTTTACGGATTCACATTAATAATATTTATGTGGCTACGGAGAATATATTGTTTTTGAAACTCGCGAATTGCATTTACCATTTGTTTACGTCACTGGACTCAGGTTTGCTGTTAATAATATGTCGGATTCATTAATGAGATTATTGCTAATAAATTTGCTAACCGATTAAAAGAATTTTGTAAGAAATTATATTTTCATTATACTTTATTTTTTTCGGTTGTTTACCGATTACGTTGTATTACATTACAATATATTTGTAGACATTATCAGTGGAGTATTAAAAACGGCATCTGACTTCATGAAGAATAATCGTAACTGGTTGAATGAGCAGATCAAAATCATTTGCGAACATTTTGAGAAACGGTGAGATTTCAATTTATGGCTTTTTTTTCAATTATAAATGTCCTTTATAATATTATAAAAAAAATACGAATAACTTATTGTTTTCTTTGTAATGGCATTGTAATTTCTGCAATTAATAACAGACATAAATTCTCATTCTAGTGATACTACTCAAAAAAGTGAACTTATAAATCACAATATTTCTTTTTATGAGGAAGTTAAGATCAAAATGCTCAGTCGAGATAATGGTTTTATTTTGTTTAAACCACTTTATATATAGTAATTATATACTTATGGTAATCGAATTGATTACATTTAATGTATTATGGTTTATATACTCTTAAAAATAATATTATTTAATAAACTATTGAATATTTCCTGAATTTCAATTGAAAATCAATAAATTGAAAGTCAATAAATTCAACAAAAAACTTACGCAATCACGCCACGACCCACCCATCGATAGGAGCTTTGCATCTGGAGCAGCTATATAACTTGGCCTTTCATAATAAGAAGTGGATTGCGGGCGAAGTAGAGCGCGGCGCCACCTACAGCAACTCGACGCCAGCGCCACCTAGCGATGATTCGAAGAGCACCACATTTTGTTTGAAGATTCAACCTCCGCTTCAAAGTGATCGCTTTGATCCTTTAAAGTTTTACAAAACTGTCGGCAATCAAAAGATTGATCACGTTTGTGAGTGTGAGAATGTGAGTGTGAGAATGTGAGTGTGAGAATGTGAGTGTGAGAATGTGAGTGTGAGAATGTGAGTGTGAGAATGTGAGTATGTATGAGAATGTGAAAATGTGAGTATGTATGAGAATGTGAAAATGTGAGTATGTATGAGAATGTGAGAATGTGAGTATGTATGATAATGTGAGAATGTGAGTATGTATGAGAATGTGAAAATGTGAGTATGTATGAGAATGTGAGAATGTGAGTATGTATGAGAATGTGAGAATGTGAGTATGTATGAGAATGTGAGAATGTGAGTATGTATGATAATGTGAGAATGTGAGTATGTATGAGAATGTGAAAATGTGAGTATGTATGAGAATGTGAGTATGTATGAGAATGTGAGAATGTGAGTATGTATGATAATGTGAGAATGTGAGTATGTATGAGAATGTGAAAATGTGAGTATGTATGAGAATGTGAGAATGTGAGTATGTATGAGAATGTGAGAATGTGAGTATGTATGAGAATGTGAGAATGTGAGTATGTATGATAATGTGAGAATGTGAGTATGTATGAGAATGTGAAAATGTGAGTATGTATGAGAATGTGAGAATGTGAGTATGTATGATAATGTGAGTATGTATGATAATGTGAGAATGTGAGTATGTATGAGAATGTGAAAATGTGAGTATGTATGAGAATGTGAGTATGTATGAGAATGTGAGTGTGTATGAGAATGTGAGTGTGTGAGAATGAGAATATGTATGAGAATGTAAAAATGTGAGTATGTAAGAGAATGTATAAGAATGTGAGAATGTGTATGTATGAGAATGTAAGAATGTGAATATGTATGAGAATGTGAGTATGTATGAGAATGTGAGTATGTAGTAGAATGTGAGATTGTGAGAATGTGTTAGAATGTGAGTATGTATGAGAATGTGAGTATGTATGAGAATTGAGTGTGTATGAGAATGTGAGTATGTATGAGAATGTGAGAATGTGAGTATGTATGAGAATGTGAGTATGTATGAGAATGTGAGTGTGTATGAGAATGTGAGAATGTTAGTGTGTGAGTGTGTGAGATTGAGAATATGTATGAGAATGTAAAAATGTGAGTATGTAAGAGAATGTATGAGAATGTGAGAATGTGTGTGAATGAGAATGTAAGAATGTGAATATGTATGAGAATGTGAGTATGTATTAGAATGTGAGATTGTGAGAATGTGAGTATGTATGAGAATGTGAGAATGTGAGTGTGTATGTATGTGTGTGTGTATGTGTGTGTATGTATGTGTGTGTATGTGTGTGTATGTTTGTGTGTGTGTATGTATGTGTGTGTATGTATGTGTTTGTATGTATATGTATGTATATGTGTGTATGTATGTGTATGTATGTGTGTGTGTATGTATGTGTGTGTATGTATGTGTGTGTATGTTTGTGTGTGTGTATGTATGTATGTGTGTGTATGTATGTGTGTGTATGTATGTGTATGTGTGTGTGTGTGTATGTTTGTGTGTGTGTATGTATGTGTGTGTATGTATGTGTGTGTATGTATGTGTGAGTATGTGTGTATATGTGTGTGTGTATGTGTGTGTGTGTATGTGTGTGTATGTGTGTGTATGTGTGTGTAATTTAAATTATTTGTAATCTCTTCAAACTTTTTTTACAGGCTAAGATCAATGCCGTGCAATTTGATTGGACGGAACTATTATCCAAAGACTACGGAATGAGCAACCTGAACATTATACATCTGTTGAGGCATCGTCATGAATTTATTGACTCGGATTATTTGACGGAACGCGAAATCAAGCGCGTCAACTTTATCAAGGAGAAATTTGCATTCTAATTATTACAACTACCACGACAATAGACTATTTAATAGCCTATTTAATAGACATCCATATTTAATAATTGACAATTCCAGCTATTTAATAGTTGAGGCATTATTTTTCAAATAATACATTTGTTATCTTATAATTATGTCTATTCTTTTTATATTATTTATTATCGACGTCATTGAAACTAATGAGAATATAAACTCGGGCTTATTCTCACTTTTATTCATTCCTTAGATTAGTTAGTATCCAATATTCTATTCTTGTATCATTCTATTATTGACATCTCGTATTCCATAATAGGACATTCGTAGACAAGTTTTGCATTTCTCTACGAATTCGTAGACAAGTTTTGCATTTCTCTACCAATTCTCTACCAATTCGCAGACTTCAAAATAGTTGCACCGGAAGCATAGACTTGTTCCTTTTGTTTTCCTAGGCGACCTTTTAATTCGTCTTCGAAAGACAAACTTATGCCTGTAATGATGAATATATGATGAATAGATACCATGATTACGACAATAGATTATTGTTATTTTAAATAAATATCGCGGTTACAATTGAGTACCAGCTAAGTATCGTAATTGCTAATTGCTAATTGCTATTGATTTAACGCGTACGCGCTGTACGACCTCTGTTCGGCGTCGTAGTATTAAAAACAGGGGTCAAAGGTTGAACGGGTTCGCGGTCTGAGATCTGCATGGTGCCGAAGTTGGGCGGCGGAAGTGAGGGCGCCACCGGAAGAGAGGGCGCCACCGGCGGAGAGGACAAAGTGTTCTCGCTATGAGGCCGTAACATGGGAGGCCTGCCCGATGTCGGTTCCAGTGCTAACCAAGATTATAGATACAGTTGTAGGGGTCAGATACAGTTGTAGGGGTCAGATACAGTTGTAGGGGTCAGATACAGTTGTAGGGTCAGGTACAGTTGTAGGGGCCAGATACAGTTGTAGGGGTCAGATACAGTTGTAGGGGTCAGATACAGTTGTAGGGGTCAGATACAGTTGTAGGGGTCAGATACAGTAGTAGGGGTCAGATACAGTTGTAGGGGTCAGGTACAGTTGTAGGGGTCAGGTACAGTTGTAGGGGTCAGATACAGTTGTAGGGGTCAGATACAGTTGTAGGGGTCAGATACAGTAGTAGGGGTCAGATACAGTTGTAGGGGTCAGATACAGTTGTAGGGGTCAGATACAGTTGTAGGGGTCAGATACAGTTGTAGGGGTCAGATACAGTTGTAGGGGTCAGATACAGTTGTAGGGTCAGGTACAGTTGTAGGGGTCAGGTACAGTTGTAGGGGTCAGATACAGTTGTAGGGGTCAGATACAGTTGTAGGGGTCAGGTACAGTTGTGGGGGTAAGATACATTTGTATGGGTCAGATACAGTTGTAGGGGTCAGGGGTCAGGTATTTTTTACGCGCAATATTTATTCGCAGAACTTTTTGAAGAACTCTTTCAAAATACGTAAAGTTATTAATACGTGAAAGTATGTCGTTAACTTAGATTTGAATACTATTGCATTAAGATATGAACTGATTATAAAGAAAGTAATACTTTTTAATTCGCGTAGATTCCGGTAAACCAAAAGATCCGAAACTCCGTCGGGTTCTTCTGAATAATTTAAATATTAAATATTAAGGCATTTCATGATATTGACAGTTTGAATTTTTTAATCTTGAATTGCTATAGAAAGAAAATTCCGTGCCATGAGTTAGTAGTAATTATCACGGGTACTAAATAGCCAGGTGGCTATTTAATACCTCTAGGTGTATTAACTTCCCCACTAGATGGAGAGAAGTGAGTATTGAAACCTCGATCGAAGTTCTCATATTGCTTGCCGGGAATAAATGCAGGTTCTGTTGAAGGCGTTCGATTAGTTAACGGATTTGGGAGTTTGGGAGTTTGGGAGTTGTGGAAATAGATCTCGAGTTCTGAAAGAAACCACGAACTTGTATTACGGGGATCCATTGAATTCGGCGAGTAGAATTGAGGAGTACTTTCTTCATCTGAATGAAGAGGTGAAGGCATGAGAATGTGAACAGAATGAGATATATATTGAGGTACTTAGTAATACTTATAGGTAGATAATGGTACTTATAGGTAGATAATGGTACTTATAGGTAGATAATATTACTTATAGGTAGATAATGGTAATTATAGGTAGATAATGGTACTTATAGGTAGATAATGGTACTTATAGGTAGATAATGGTACTTATAGGTAGAGAATAGTACTTATAGGTAATTAGAGATAGTCGTTGATATTTATATATAATGAATAGTAAATAATGGCAGTTAGCGGTTGTTAGTAGTATTAGTGGCATATAGTTGTATTTTACGATACTTAGCTGGTACTCGATGGTACCAAGGAGCAGTACTAACTAGTAGAGTAGAATTGTGTCGGTGGTTCAGAGATGGATCTCTTCAACGTTGTTACGGTAAGTTGGTCAATGGTGTTAGAAGGCATGGGTCTTGCAATGTTACCGATATACGACACAAAGAAGTTCATGATATCGGAGAGGGAAGGGAGAGGTCCGGGCTGATGGGGTTTAGGGATATTAGATGAGGTTAGTGGGGTTGCGAGTGTGTAGGTGAGGGTGGGAAAAAGTCCGGGCTGATGGGGTTTAGGGATATTAAATGAGGTTAGTGGGGTTGCGAGTGTGTAGGTGAGGGTGGGAAAAGGTCCGGGCAGGTGGGGTTTAGGGATATTAGATGAGGTTAGTGGGGTTGCGAGTGTGTAGGTGAGGGTGGGAAAAGGTCCGGGCTGGTGGGGTTTAGGAATGCGAAATTAAATTGGTGAAATTAATGGATAAAAGGGAGGGGCATAGGTTAACGTAGGTAAGAGCTGTGGGGCTAGGATCTTGGTTAGTATGAGAAGGAGTAAAGGCTGAAGCGGATGGGTAGTTAGAGGAAATAGAATGGGTTATATGTAAAGCTCATATAGAACGAGATATTAATTATTAAATAATACATTTTCGCATACTCAAATTTCGCAGTAGTGATTTTCACCGTTATTACATAATAAACATTATTATGTAATAATAAACAAACCGATTCGTCGACATTAATGAGATAGCCGTGTTGTGTATGTAATACCTCGTAATGATTAATATTTGTACCTCTGTAATTAAGTGAAGGTTGCGATTAGATTATATTGATAAGCTATAAACTCACCAGAAACACTACACGTACTGAAATATCGCACTACACTCACTACGTTGTACATATTACAGTAATTACTCACTAAATACATTCTACTTACCATACTACACTACACATATTACATTAATTACATACTAAATACATTCTACTTACCATACTACACTACACATATTACATTAATTACTCACTAAATACATTCTACTTACCATACTACACTACACATATTACATTAATTACTCACTAAATACATTCTACTTACCATACTACCCTAACTATTAACTTCCCTGACAATAGATATTTATAGATTTTAAAATTGAAAAAGATATCGTGAAATCCTATTATCGTGCACCCTGTTACCATATGATAAAGCACTACATCCTGATTATTAGAATATTCCGAATAACATCTTACCCAGATATTTCCCTGATCATAGAAATGACGTATTTTCCATTTTGTTTAAAGTTTATACTTTTCCTCATCAGAATATTTCCACTTCGTCGATGAGAAATCAAAATAGACTCAGCGTCAATTCGCCGCAAATCGTCAAAAAACCAACTTTAAGATAAACAACTTTAAGATAAACAACTTTAAGATAAACAACTTTAAGATAAACAACTTTAAGATAAACAACTTTAAGATAAACAACTTTAAGATAAACAACTTTAAGATAAACAACTTTAAGATAAACAACTTTAAGATAAACAACTTTAAGATAAACAACTTTAAGATAAACAACTTAAGATAAACAACTTTAAGATAAACAACTTAAGATAAACAACTTTAAGATAAACAACTTAAGATAAACAACTTTAAGATAAACAAATTGGTAATTAATATTGTAATTGTTTAATTATATTAGTTTATTAAATAAGAATAATAAAAACCATTTTATTATTTTAAATATTGATATATATATATATATATATATATATATATATATATATATATATATATTAATATATATCAAAATATATTTTGCTAACAATTAACATTTTATATAAATTGAATAATAAATAAAACTATAGAATGTATTTTATAATTATATATAATATTTAATTTAAAAGTTATCAAATATCTTAATTTGTAATATTCAATTTAATATTCATTATTTACTAACGAAGGAACTTCATTGTTTCTTGTCATATCCCTATAAAAAACAGGCTTGGCCAACTGATGAAGGAAATTATTATTTAAAATAAGTCAAATTGCTTCTATTGTTAAATGTCAGAGTAAATCTAGTAAACAAATTAATTCGTAAATAAATAATTATTGAAAAATATTAATATCTCAGCTATTTTGCCATATTACAATACTTACATCATAGTTAGTTATACTATTGTTGTTGTTATTGTTGGGATTATTTATAGAACCGACAGAAGAGATCTCAGAAGAACTTAGAGAATCAGATTCTGACCTTGCAACATCTCTATTGTTTCTATGTAAATATATATTATTATGTCATAAAGTAGGTCATAAAATAGGTCATAAAGTAGATCATAAAATAGATCATAAAATAGGACTTAAGTATGTCCAAAGTTATTATAAAGTAGGTAGAAATTATGTTATAAAGCAGGTTATAAAGTATATAATAAAATAGTTAATCAAATAGGTCATAAAGGAATTCATAAAGGAATTCATAAAGTAGGATATAAAGGTGAACATAAAAGAGATCATAGAGGAGATAATAAAGTTTCTATAAAAATATAATAAAAAGGTAATTAAGTAGATCATGATATAGGTCATATAGTAGTTTCTATGTAGTTTCAAAGTAGGTTATAAGTAGATAATGAAGTAGGTCATATAGTAGTTTCAAAGTAGGTTATAAGTAGATAATGAAGTAGGTTATAAGTAGATAATGAAGTAGGTCATAAAGTAAGCCATAAAATATATTATAAGTAGTTAATAAATTCGGTCATAAGAATGAGGAATTTAGATTAAGTATGTAAACTAACCTATCGGAATCATATCTATGGTCTCTTCTAGTTGAAGTTTCATTACTAAATGGATAGTTGACATTAGTGACGGGTTCAAATTCTTCAACTGGACGTTTGATCCTGCAATCAACGTAGATTATAGACCGGTCGCATCAAATACCTAAGTCAACGTTTACTGGATTCTATTCAGATCTTTCAATGTATACCCTATTTATATTATATTATATGGACATGACATAGAGGAAACGCATGTATTTTGTAAAAAGAACTCCCTTATCCTCGGATAGAAGCTAGCCTGGCTCTAGGGATGGTGACGTTAGGCAGAGGTGGTGGTTTGTTCAATTCCTCGATAACTTGACGGACATCTCTTAGCTGACCGGGCATTAGGTGCGCGTTCGAAGGTAGGATACCCTGCGTGTTTACATAACAACAGATTACATTCACATCGAGAGTTATTGAAAATATAGAAATCAAAATAAATTACGAAATCTTAAAATAATATGACCATGACTCAGAGAGTATAAATTATTTTTCTAATTAATTATTTCAAAAATAATGCAAACAAAATTATATTTTTTTTAAATTGTACACATGGAATTGTTTATTACTTATACATTTAATAAGTCACTATCAATATTCACTAGTACGTGATTGGATAACACCTGCATACTTATATTGCATAACATGAACCTTAGTAATCGCGATTATGTAAGATTTCCAGACATCCCTTTCATTTTCGCTCTCAAACTAACGAATTCGTTATAATGTAGGGTAGGGTATAGGGTAGGGTATAGGGTAGGGTATAGGGTAGGGTATAGGGTAGGATATAGGGTAGGGTATAGGGTAGGGTATAGGGTAGGGTATAGGGTAGGGTATAGGGTAGGGTATAGGGTAGGGTATAGGGTAGGGTATAGGGTAGGGTATAGGGTAGGGTATAGGGTAGGGTATAGGGTAGGGTATAGGGTAGGGTATAGGGTAGGGTATAGGGTAGGGTATAGGGTAGGGTATAGGGTAGGGTATAGGGTAGGGTATAGGGTAGGGTATAGGGTAGGGTATAGGGTAGGGTATAGGGTAGGGTATAGGGTAGGGTATAGGGTAGGGTATAGGGTATAGGGTAGGGTATAGGGTAGGGTATAGGGTAGGGTATAGGGTAGGGTATAGGGTAGGGTATAGGGTAGGGTATAGGGTAGGGTATAGGGTAGGGTATAGGGTAGGGTATAGGGTAGGGTATAGGGTAGGGTATAGGGTAGGGTATAGGGTAGGGTATAGGGTAGGGTATAGGGTAGGGTATAGGGTAGGGTATAGGGTAGGGTATAGGGTAGGGTATAGGGTAGGGTATAGGGTAGGGTATAGGGTAGGGTATAGGGTAGGGTATAGGGTAGGGCATAGGGTAGGGCATAGGGTAGGGCATAGGGTAGGGCATAGGGTAGGGCATAGGGTAGGGCATAGGGTAGGGCATAGGGTAGGGCATAGGGTAGGGCATAGGGTAGGGCATAGGGTAGGGTATAGGGTAGGGTATAGGGTAGGGTATAGGGTAGGGTATAGGGTAGGGTATAGGGTAGGGTATAGGGTAGGGTATAGGGTAGGGTATAGGGTAGGGTATAGGGTAGGGTATAGGGTAGGGTATAGGGTAGGGTATAGGGTAGGGTATAGGGTAGGGTATAGGGTAGGGTATAGGGTAGGGTATAGGGTAGGGTATAGGGTAGGGTATAGGGTAGGGTATAGGGTAGGGTATAGGGTAGGGTATAGGGTAGGGTATAGGGTAGGGTATAGGGTAGGGTATAGGGTAGGGTATAGGGTAGGGTATAGGGTAGGGTATAGGGTAGGGTATAGGGTAGGGTATAGGGTAGGGTATAGGGTAGGGTATAGGGTAGGGTATAGGGTAGGGTATAGGGTAGGGTATAGGGTAGGGTATAGGGTAGGGTATAGGGTAGGGTATAGGGTAGGGTATAGGGTAGGGTATAGGGTAGGGTATAGGGTAGGGTATAGGGTAGGGTATAGGGTAGGGTATAGGGTAGGGTATAGGGTAGGGTATAGGGTAGGGTATAGGGTAGGGTATAGGGTAGGGTATAGGGTAGGGTATAGGGTAGGGTATAGGGTAGGGTATAGGGTAGGGTATAGGGTAGGGTATAGGGTAGGGTATAGGGTAGGGTATAGGGTAGGGTATAGGGTAGGGTATAGGGTAGGGTATAGGGTAGGGTATAGGGTAGGGTATAGGGTAGGGTATAGGGTAGGGTATAGGGTAGGGTATAGGGTAGGGTATAGGGTAGGGTATAGGGTAGGGTATAGGGTAGGGTATAGGGTAGGGTATAGGGTAGGGTATAGGGTAGGGTATAGGGTAGGGTATAGGGTAGGGTATAGGGTAGGGTATAGGGTAGGGTATAGGGTAGGGTATAGGGTAGGGTATAGGGTAGGGTATAGGGTAGGGTATAGGGTAGGGTATAGGGTAGGGTATAGGGTAGGGTATAGGGTAGGGTATAGGGTAGGGTATAGGGTAGGGTATAGGGTAGGGTATAGGGTAGGGTATAGGGTAGGGTATAGGGTAGGGTATAGGGTAGGGTATAGGGTAGGGTATAGGGTAGGGTATAGGGTAGGGTATAGGGTAGGGTATAGGGTAGGGTATAGGGTAGGGTATAGGGTAGGGTATAGGGTAGGGTATAGGGTAGGGTATAGGGTAGGGTATAGGGTAGGGTATAGGGTAGGGTATAGGGTAGGGTATAGGGTAGGGTATAGGGTAGGGTATAGGGTAGGGTATAGGGTAGGGTATAGGGTAGGGTATAGGGTAGGGTATAGGGTAGGGTATAGGGTAGGGTATAGGGTAGGGTATAGGGTAGGGTATAGGGTAGGGTATAGGGTAGGGTATAGGGTAGGGTATAGGGTAGGGTATAGGGTAGGGTATAGGGTAGGGTATAGGGTAGGGTATAGGGTAGGGTATAGGGTAGGGTATAGGGTAGGGTATAGGGTAGGGTATAGGGTAGGGTATAGGGTAGGGTATAGGGTAGGGTATAGGGTAGGGTATAGGGTAGGGTATAGGGTAGGGTATAGGGTAGGGTATAGGGTAGGGTATAGGGTAGGGTATAGGGTAGGGTATAGGGTAGGGTATAGGGTAGGGTATAGGGTAGGGTATAGGGTAGGGTATAGGGTAGGGTATAGGGTAGGGTATAGGGTAGGGTATAGGGTAGGGTATAGGGTAGGGTATAGGGTAGGGTATAGGGTAGGGTATAGGGTAGGGTATAGGGTAGGGTATAGGGTAGGGTATAGGGTAGGGTATAGGGTAGGGTATAGGGTAGGGTATAGGGTAGGGTATAGGGTAGGGTATAGGGTAGGGTATAGGGTAGGGTATAGGGTAGGGTATAGGGTAGGGTATAGGGTAGGGTATAGGGTAGGGTATAGGGTAGGGTATAGGGTAGGGTATAGGGTAGGGTATAGGGTAGGGTATAGGGTAGGGTATAGGGTAGGGTATAGGGTAGGGTATAGGGTAGGGTATAGGGTAGGGTATAGGGTAGGGTATAGGGTAGGGTATAGGGTAGGGTATAGGGTAGGGTATAGGGTAGGGTATAGGGTAGGGTATAGGGTAGGGTATAGGGTAGGGTATAGGGTAGGGTATAGGGTAGGGTATAGGGTAGGGTATAGGGTAGGGTATAGGGTAGGGTATAGGGTAGGGTATAGGGTAGGGTATAGGGTAGGGTATAGGGTAGGGTATAGGGTAGGGTATAGGGTAGGGTATAGGGTAGGGTATAGGGTAGGGTATAGGGTAGGGTATAGGGTAGGGTATAGGGTAGGGTATAGGGTAGGGTATAGGGTAGGGTATAGGGTAGGGTATAGGGTAGGGTATAGGGTAGGGTATAGGGTAGGGTATAGGGTAGGGTATAGGGTAGGGTATAGGGTAGGGTATAGGGTAGGGTATAGGGTAGGGTATAGGGTAGGGTATAGGGTAGGGTATAGGGTAGGGTATAGGGTAGGGTATAGGGTAGGGTATAGGGTAGGGTATAGGGTAGGGTATAGGGTAGGGTATAGGGTAGGGTATAGGGTAGGGTATAGGGTAGGGTATAGGGTAGGGTATAGGGTAGGGTATAGGGTAGGGTATAGGGTAGGGTATAGGGTAGGGTATAGGGTAGGGTATAGGGTAGGGTATAGGGTAGGGTATAGGGTAGGGTATAGGGTAGGGTATAGGGTAGGGTATAGGGTAGGGTATAGGGTAGGGTATAGGGTAGGGTATAGGGTAGGGTATAGGGTAGGGTATAGGGTAGGGTATAGGGTAGGGTATAGGGTAGGGTATAGGGTAGGGTATAGGGTAGGGTATAGGGTAGGGTATAGGGTAGGGTATAGGGTAGGGTATAGGGTAGGGTATAGGGTAGGGTATAGGGTAGGGTATAGGGTAGGGTATAGGGTAGGGTATAGGGTAGGGTATAGGGTAGGGTATAGGGTAGGGTATAGGGTAGGGTATAGGGTAGGGTATAGGGTAGGGTATAGGGTAGGGTATAGGGTAGGGTATAGGGTAGGGTATAGGGTAGGGTATAGGGTAGGGTATAGGGTAGGGTATAGGGTAGGGTATAGGGTAGGGTATAGGGTAGGGTATAGGGTAGGGTATAGGGTAGGGTATAGGGTAGGGTATAGGGTAGGGTATAGGGTAGGGTATAGGGTAGGGTATAGGGTAGGGTATAGGGTAGGGTATAGGGTAGGGTATAGGGTAGGGTATAGGGTAGGGTATAGGGTAGGGTATAGGGTAGGGTATAGGGTAGGGTATAGGGTAGGGTATAGGGTAGGGTATAGGGTAGGGTATAGGGTAGGGTATAGGGTAGGGTATAGGGTAGGGTATAGGGTAGGGTATAGGGTAGGGTATAGGGTAGGGTATAGGGTAGGGTATAGGGTAGGGTATAGGGTAGGGTATAGGGTAGGGTATAGGGTAGGGTATAGGGTAGGGTATAGGGTAGGGTATAGGGTAGGGTATAGGGTAGGGTATAGGGTAGGGTATAGGGTAGGGTATAGGGTAGGGTATAGGGTAGGGTATAGGGTAGGGTATAGGGTAGGGTATAGGGTAGGGTATAGGGTAGGGTATAGGGTAGGGTATAGGGTAGGGTATAGGGTAGGGTATAGGGTAGGGTATAGGGTAGGGTATAGGGTAGGGTATAGGGTAGGGTATAGGGTAGGGTATAGGGTAGGGTATAGGGTAGGGTATAGGGTAGGGTATAGGGTAGGGTATAGGGTAGGGTATAGGGTAGGGTATAGGGTATAGTGTAGGGTATATTGTAGGGTAGGGTATAGGGTAGTGTATAGGGCATAGGATGGTATATTGGTAGGTGTGTAAAGAAAGGTTATATAACAGACAGTCAATAAACTCCCTACCTTAATTATTTTACAATTCATTTGAGAGAGCAGATTGCAGTAAAAAGGTCACTGACTGTCGTGAGACTAGTTGGGATTTAGGTAAAGGTGAGCAAAATACCGTAATAATAGATAAGATAGATACTAAATATCTACATTATACGGGAAGCATGGGATGTGTGATTTAGGAAATAATACTAAAAACAATAATCTATAAAAAATAAATTATAATTAAATATGCATACGTGTGTATATTAGATATCAGATATTTTGCATTTCTATAACGAGGGAGTCTAGAATATATCATGAAAATAATATCCGAGTTAGTTAAAACAATATAACGGGTTTTAGCACAATACAATACTAATGTTTATATAAAAGAGAATATACCTCTATATATACCTCTATATAAATATACCCTTATACAACGAGTTGTATTAAAAGTGTTTGCATTGTTTCCTTTGTACAAAGTTATGTAAAGAAATAGATGTATTAAAAGACATGCTAGGAAACTTGTATCAGCGTTTTCTCAGGTATTGCCTAGTTTTCTAGAATGACAGTCAGTTATAAAAAGTATTTAATTTACGGCGTGAATAGTATAGTATATATTGTATAGCAGTGTATGTGTAGTTATGTATATAACTTGTAGATTTACATGCATGATAGGATGTGCATAAATATCACACCTATTTCGAGAAAACGTACACGAAATTCATAGAAATACACATCCCATTGTATTCGACTGGAGTAAATACGCGTAAGGAAATATTAACAAACGTTTCGAAATACAATTGAATTCTTGCAAATTGGCAGCGGTATCATGTTAAAATAGTCTTAAATAATCGTATTCATGGGCAGAACGTAAGGGGCTTATATAACTGGGTCATTAGCGAACCGGGGTGGAGTTAAGTGGGGCAAATAAAGTAGAACAACTTACGGCCTTGCCTATTACATGTCCTCTATTTCGTTATTCACATATTAGAGAATTAATAATACCTTTTAATATCATATATTATCATATAGTATATTATTTAAACTGTACGTATTTAAATTAGTTTTTAAATTATAGTTACAGTATATGTATACAATAAGAAATATAATATACATTAAACTACCTCTTTTTATGTCGCTAACTATATAAGATAGTAGTAATACGGACTCTAGTCAAAACGGAGTTTATATTCATAAATCACATCGATTATCCGTATTAGTAATAATATTTCTATTTCACAATAAGCGTATTCGTTCTATGTCTAAAGCTATACATTCTTAAGTATGACTCGCTTTAAGAGGGCGTAGTCCCTGCAACCTAGGCGACTACAATACATAGAGTAATATAAGTATAATACATAGAGTAATATAAGTACAATACATAGAGTAATATAAGTACAATACATAGAGGAATGTAAGTACAATACATAGAGTAATATAAGTACAATACATAGAGGAATGTAAGTACAATACATAGAGTAATGTAAGTACAATACATAGAGTAATATAAGTACAATACATAGAGTAATATAAGTACAATACATAGAGGAATGTAAGTACAATACATAGAGTAATATAAGTACAATACATAGAGTAATATAAGCACAATACATAGAGTAATATAAGTACACAACATAGAGTAATGTAAGTACAATACATAGAGTAATATAAGTACAATACATAGAGTAATGTAAGTACAATACATAGAGTAATATAAGTACAATACATAGAGTAATATAAGTACAATACATAGAGTAATATAAGTACAATACATAGAGTAATATAAGTACAATACATAGAGTAATATAAGTACAATACATAGAGTAATATAAGTACAATACATAGAGTAATATAAGTACAATACATAGAGTAATATAAGTACAATACATAGAGTAATATAAGTACAATACATAGAGTAATATAAGTACAATACATAGAGTAATATAAGTACAATACATAGAGTAATATAAGTACAATACATAGAGTAATATAAGTACAATACATAGAGGAATGTAAGTACAATACATAGAGTAATATAAGTACAATACATAGAGGAATGTAAGTACAATACATAGAGTAATGTAAGTACAATACATAGAGTAATATAAGTACAATACATAGAGTAATATAAGCACAATACATAGAGTAATATAAGTACACAACATAGAGTAATGTAAGTACAATACATAGAGTAATATAAGTACAATACATAGAGTAATGTAAGTACAATACATAGAGTAATATAAGTACAATACATAGAGTAATATAAGTACAATACATAGAGTAATATAAGTACAATACATAGAGTAATATAAGTACAATACATAGAGTAATATAAGTACAATACATAGAGTAATATAAGTACAATACATAGAGTAATATAAGTACAATACATAGAGTAATATAAGTACAATACATAGAGTAATATAAGTACAATACATAGAGTAATATAAGTACAATACATAGAGTAATATAAGTACAATACATAGAGTAATATAAGTACAATACATAGAGTAATGTAAGTACAATACATAGAGTAATATAAGTACAATACATAGAGTAATATAAGTACAATACATAGAGTAATATAAGTACAATACATAGAGTAATATAAGTACAATACATAGAGTAATATAAGTACAATACATAGAGTAATATAAGTACAATACATAGAGTAATATAAGTACAATACATAGAGTAATATAAGTACAATACATAGAGTAATATAAGTACAATACATAGAGTAATATAAGTACAATACATAGAGTAATATAAGTACAATATATATAGTAATATACGTACAATACATAGAGTAATATAAGTACAATACATAGAGTAATATAAGTACAATACATATAGTAATATAAGTACAATACATAGAGTAATATAAGTACAATACATAGAGTAATATAAGTACAATACATAGAGTAATGTAAGTACAATACATAGAGTAATATAAGTACAATACATAGAGTAATATAAGTACAATACATAGAGTAATATAAGTACAATACATAGAGTAATATAAGTACAATACATAGAGTAATATAAGTACAATACATAGAGTAATATAAGTACAATACATAGAGTAATATAAGTACAATACATAGAGTAATGTAAGTACAATACATAGAGTAATGTAAGTACAATACATAGAGTAATATAAGTACAATACATAGAGTAATATAAGTACAATACATAGAGTAATATAAGTACAATACATAGAGTAATGTAAGTACAATACATAGAGTAATATAAGTACAATACATAGAGTAATGTAAGTACAATACATAGAGTAATATAAGTACAATACATAGAGTAATGTAAGTACAATACATAGAGTAATATAAGTACAATACATAGAGTAATGTAAGTACAATACATAGAGTAATATAAGTACAATACATAGAGTAATATAAGTACAATACATAGAGTAATATAAGTACAATACATAGAGTAATATAAGTACAATACATAGAGTAATATAAGTACAATACATAGAGTAATATAAGTACAATACATAGAGTAATATAAGTACAATACATAGAGTAATGTAAGTACAATACATAGAGTAATATAAGTACAATACATATAGTAATATAAGTACAATACATAGAGTAATATAAGTACAATACATAGAGTAATATAAGTACAATACATAGAGTAATGTAAGTACAATACATAGAGTAATATAAGTACAATACATAGAGTAATATAAGTACAATACATAGAGTAATATAAGTACAATAGATAGAGTAATATAAGTACAATACATAGAGTAATATAAGTACAATACATAGAGTAATGTAAGTACAATACATAGAGTAATGTAAGTACAATACATAGAGTAATATAAGTACAATACATAGAGTAATGTAAGTACAATACATAGAGTAATATAAGTACAATACATAGAGTAATGTAAGTACAATACATAGAGTAGTGTAAGTACAATACATAGAGTAATATAAGTACAATACATAGAGTAATGTAAGTACAATACATAGAGTAATATAAGTACAATACATAGAGTAATATAAGTACAATACATAGAGTAATATAAGTACAATACATAGAGTAATATAAGTACAATACATAGAGTAATATAAGTACAATACATAGAGTAATATAAGTACAATACATAGAGTAATGTAAGTACAATACATAGATAATGTAAGTACAATACATAGAGTAATATAAGTACAATACATAGAGTAATATAAGTACAATACATAGAGTAATATAAGTACAATACATAGAGTAATATAAGTACAATACATAGAGTAATATAAGTACAATACATAGAGTAATATAAGTAGTTAACGGTAGCAGTTCTGTACGAGAGAAAATTCGTAATGGATCTTCGCCAACACGAAAAAGTTCAAATAAAACTGACATTATGCCAATATTTATTTATACCGCGAGTTAATTGGTATGGTCACCTGAGTGAGCCGTTAATAGATTATCTCTTGCGATATATACGACATGTGATACATAGTGTCTTACGTAAGAGGGCGTAATGCTTTTTAGATTGAACGATATTAAAGTAGTGAGTCATATTTCCGTTAGTGATAGGCAATAAAGTAATTAAAAAATAGGTATCACAGTTGGTTTATTATAATATTAATATATTAATATTTTAATATAATCCATGAGAAGAAATACCTTGAAATTATTGAGTCTAGAAACTCCGATGTCGTTTGTTGCAAGAGATAATATCAGGGCAGATTTTCCGGATTTTTTATTGGCCGGGAGAACTTCTGTGTTTGCGTTCAGCGTTAAGCAGCCAATCAGCTACGTGTAAAAGTTAAAAGATTAAAATCGTCTGGTATTATTACCAGAAAAAAGATTAAATATAGAAACAAAGTATGCATTAAATATTGAATTGAATTCATAATACTCATATTTTATTATTTGTAATATAAATGGAATTTTTAGACAGAATATATATAATATATGCATTGCACACATTTATGTTTATTAAATTAATTATAATGTATTATATATATACATATACATATACATATACATATACATATACATATACATATACATATACATATACATATACATATACATATACATATACATATACATATACATATACATATACATATACATATACATATACATATACATATACATATACATATACATATACATATACATACACATATACATACACATACACATACAGATATACATATACATATACATATACATATACATATACATATACATATACATATACATATACATATACATATACATATACATATATATATATATACATATACATATACATATACATATACATATACATATATTTATACATATACATATACATATACATATACATATACATATACATATACATATACATATACATATACATATACATATACATACACATACAGATATACATATACATATACATATACATATACATATACATATACATATACATATACATATACATATACATATACATATACATATACATACACATATACATACACATACACATACAGATATACATATACATATACATATACATATACATATACATATACATATACATATACATATACATATACATATACATATACATATACATATATATATATATATACATATACATATACATATACATATACATATACATATACATATACATATACATATACATATACATATACATATACATATACATATACATACACATACACATACACATATACATATACATATACATATACATATACATATACATATACATATACATATACATATACATATACATATACATATACATATACATATACATACACATACACATACACATACACATATACATATACATATACATATACATATACATATACATATACATATACATATACATATACATATACATATACATATACATATACATATACATATACATATACATATACACATACATATACATATACATATATATATACATATACATATACTAACACATTTAAACAATGTATACCGTAAGATGTGTGACATACAATGTACGACGTACAATGTACGACGTACATTGTACGTTGAATAATATATACTTTTAGACAACATTATATATATAATTATCTAAATAAGAATTTACGATATATAGTGGATGTAATATATACATATATATATATATATATATATATATATATATATATATATATATATATATATATATACTATAATCTACACATTCATAGGTTACATATTGTATCACTTTCAAAATACGTTAGTACATATATATATTATTTTATTTTTCTAAGCAGAGATGTATAAAGAAAAAAACGAAATCCAATTGATATACATAATTATCTAAACCAATGATAATAATACAAATTAATAACTATTTAAATAACGAGTACTATTATGTAATTACTATTATGAGTTCAATTATGTAATTTTCAATTAATGTATGAAATAATGATAAACTTTATTAGTAACAAAATAGCTAAATATTGGATATCGTGATCAGCCACCAGGTAAATCAATTAAACACACATTTGTGTATACCGATTAAATAGTTGACTTAATACTTTAGTGAAATCTTTTGATGTATTTACAAAAATAAAAAATAATATAAAAAAATTATGCGATGCAAAAAATAAAATTACCTGGATTGTTTGCAGGGTACCCTAAATTATATATATAGCCTTTTATAATATGTGTAGTATACGTGTATGTTAAAATTTTAAACAATGTATACCGTAAAATGTATGACATTTAATTTACGACGTACAATGTATGATGAATAATGTATAATAATTTAATTTGTAAAATATAATAATATAATCTACAATATCCATTGTATAATTTACTACTTGACACCGGTATCTAAACAATATACGATAACAATAAAGGCGTACTTTGGTTACAAATAATTAGAGTAGGTGCGTTACGTATAGGAAATAAGGAATGTAGTAATTCATATATTCGAATTTCACTTATTTCAAAGAACTTAACCCTTTACAGCCCAGGATCGTTTATTTTTACATTATCAATTGTCCAGCATTTTTGTTCTATTTTACTTTTTATACTATATTATATAATGTGATTTTACTATTATAGTAAAATATATTCTATATATGTTATGATGTTATTTGTTAACGAAATAAATATATACTTAATAAATAAATAAATATATTTATTATTTAATATATATGTATGTGTATGTAATGTGAATATGTATTTGTATGTGTATGTATGTATGTATGTATGTATGTATGTATGTATGTATGTATGTATGTATGTATGTATGTATGTATGTATATGTGTATGTGTGTGTGTGTGTATGTTTATGTGTATGCTTGTATACGTGTCGTGTGTGTGTATGTATTTGTATGCGTATGTATGTGTATGTGTGTAGTTATGTATATGCATGTGTATGTGTGTGTATGCGTGTGTACGTCTGCGTGTGGAGTAAACGTGAGTACGCAGGTTCCAATGATATACGTTGATCAATAACAATGACAAATTAATTAATTATCGCTAATTTGTTATACATAACGGTGGTAAAGTGGTGTTATCTATTCCCACGTGACTCATATGATACGGAGACAATAGTCTCATAAGATAACTAACGTTCTCTTCGAGAGTCTTGGCCATTTTGAAAATATAAATGCGAGAACCACGCAGTACCAGCCATAATTTCTTCTGTAAAAATAACAATAATAAGTAAAGATATCCATTGTTATTAGAAGGGTTTATAGTCTATTGAATGCACACGCACGCACATACGCACATACGCACGCACGCACACACACACACATATATATACGCACACACATACGCACGCACGCAAACACACGCACGCAAACAAACACCCAAATAAATTGCTTTGAACATTAATCATCGATGAAGAATTTAAAAATAGTACATACAATTAATATAACTCATGTATACATATTACTAAATATAAGGGGTTTGTGCGATTTATATGTTGGCATTACCAAGAGTAACGAAGTCAGTAAATCAGAAGCATTAGTGAACGAGTCGATAATTCATGGATATAAATTAAGAGATTATAATCGGTTGTTAGTTGGAAAGCAATCGATCAGTGGTACAAATAAATATAAAATGAGTGATAAAAGTAAGACAAAAAGAAAGATGGAAAAAGAGAAAGATATCTATATATCTATCTAGTTATATAGATAGAAATATAGATAGATAGATAGATAGGTAGATAGATCTAATTAACTTACAAAATAAACTCAGTCACTGCGTATATTATTGACACACATATATCTACAGACACTATTGACATTGACGTACATTACATACAGATAACATCCTACTACAATACCCCCGATATAACTGCCTACGCAAAACGTGTCGAACCAAGGTTGGGTTTAGCTCATCATGCTGGAACTGGCGAGGCTAACCTGTAATTACACTCTCCGTTAACCACTTACTAGCAATCTGTCTAACAAAGAAATAAATTGAAATGCTGAGCTTCCCAACACTTGCTGGCAGAAATATCTACCGAAACTACTGCAGACGTGGACTGATGTGATCGCTTGGAGGGAGGGAGGGAGGGAGGGAGGGAGGGAGGGAGGGAGAGAGGGAGGGAGGGAGGAAAGAGAGAGAGAGAGAGAGAGAGAGAGAGAGAGAGAGAGAGAGAGAGAGAGAGAGAGAGAGAGAGAGAGAGAGAGAGAGAGATTATGCGAGATTGTGCGAGATTATGCGAGATTATGCGAGATTATGCGAGATTATGCGAGAAAAATAATCCGAGAAAGTACGATAGAGAGAACGAGATACTATGAGAATAAACACGAATCATTGGTATTATTGTACAGAACGTGTACGAATGAAAGACGCTAATAATGGGCGATATCGGGTGACAATGGACGATAATAGATTAACGAATCGTAAACAGATATTTAAACTATAGGTGATCATCACAATAATATCTCAATAACTAAATCGAGTTCATATGCAACATTCTCTATTTTATAAATAACTCGGGTTTGGGTGTTTCAGTACCAAATACGTTATCATAATATCAGATTCGCTGCATTACTTGCATTTTGTCTTTGTTACTATAGTTACAATGGAAATATACGAACTAGTTTCATTTAAAAGACACGCGAAAGTTATTTGAGTGATTATATATCAATTCGAAATACTAAATTATTGTATAGAGTAAGAGACCGTTACATATAATAACTGGATAATATATATATATGTATATATATATATATAATGTATTAATCTTGGGTGTACAGTGTACAGTGTACAGTGTACAGTGTACAGTGTACACTGTACATTGTACAGTGTACACCGTAGTTTGTAAACAATACAAATCCTGGAGAATATATCGTATAATATAATGGTATATACTAATGTTATATTGTATATGCATTATCTTAAATACTGTCTATATATAGTCAGTATTTAAAATAATGCATATACAATATAACATATTAGAGACTATAGTATATGACTATAGTATATGACATAGTATATGACTATAGTATATGACTATAGTATATGACTATAGTATATGACTATAGTATATAACTATAGTATATGACATAATATATGACTATAGTATATGACATAGTATATGACTATAGTATATGACTATAGTATATAACTATAGTATATGACATAATATATGACTATAGTATATGACTATAGTATATGACTCTAGTATATGACTCTAGTATATGACATAGTATATGACTATAGTATATAACTATAGTATATGACATAATATATGACTATAGTATATGACTATAGTATATGACTCTAGTATATGACTCTAGTATATGACATAGTATATGACTATAGTATATGACATAGTATACGACTCTAGTATATGACTCTAGTATATGACTATAGTATATGACTATAGTATATGACATAGTATATGACTATAGTATATGACATAGTATATGACTATAGTATATGACTATAGTATATGACTATAGTATATGACTATAGTATATGACTATAGTATATGACATAGTGTAATACTATAGTATATGACTATAGTATATGACATAGTATATGACATAGTGTATGACTATAGTATATGACATAGTGTATGACTATAGTATATGACTATATAATATGACTATAGTATATGACATAATATATGACATAATATATGATTATAATCAGAATAACTAGTTTACGCATAGAAAGTAAAAAACAGATTCATGGGTTAGCGTTACAATGCTATACGAGTACACTATATACTCAAAATAGAGTATACTGTACAGTGTACAGTGTACATTGTATGCAGTACAGTGTACTCCGTAAATTGTACTGTATACACCTGAAGGAATGCACGTAATAAATATAATATCAGCGAGTTTTGATATCGGGTAAGTAAAACCCTATACTTATAATAAACACTTAATGGAGTTCATCGTGTAGATATCCGCTAAAAAAGTTGTCCGATGAGATATTTACTAATACAATCAAAATTAATTCCTTTGCCAAAATTATATTTCTTATCGGCCTCGATATCGTCATTACCGTATGGCTTAATAATAGTTGTAACAACTTATATTAAATTACATATTACTAATGCAGTTTTACATAATAATAGTTTATCATTTATAAACTATCCACTAATCTATTTTAACTAATCACTAAAATTTAGCAAAACTTTGATACTGAATTTTAAAATACATTATTACATTAATTATACGAATACACTTTAATTTAAGCACTTTACAGATAAAAAAGCAAATTTAGTTATTTATATATTTTACTTGAATAAATTAATAACATATTACATATTTTAAAATAAATTAAATAAATTACATATTTTTATATATTATTATAATCAGATAATAATATATAACCAAACAATTTAACATAATATATTATATACTTTATCACTTTTGTAAATATCAGGAAATATTATAATTATTTTAAAACAAATTAATTATTTAATATGTCACAATAATAATATTTATAATTCTTTATTAGAACTTAATTTCTATCTCTTAGGTATGTTATAAGCATACCACTAATTATATGTTTACGGTATGCTTATAAAAGACCCAAGAGATTATCATCACAGAAATACCTACATAATAGAGAAATAGAATATAACGAATTTGGACAATTATATAATAAAGTATCCGAGTACAATTTAATTATTGAATATCCATTCTTAATATTTGTTTAAATAAATAATTAATGAAGCAATTGGAATCATCACAAATGTTAGCTAAATATTCAACATGAAGCGAAAAGAATACGTTAATAAGAATAAGTTAATACATTGCTATACTTATTGCATATGTACTACAAACACTTTATGTCATGCACATTTTTAAAATGTATATCTTAAAATGTACGACACATGTAGAAACATATAAAATTGTTCAGGTAAAATGATCAGTTATAATACACTAATTGAGAAGGATGCATAATATATAGGATATTTGCTAGAGATTAATATTAGATCTTTAGATAGTGTTTGATAGATGAACCAGTGGTAGTTTCCACAGACGATACTTACTAATGGTGGTTTTGGTTTTGGTTTTGGTTTTGGTTTTGGTTTTGGTTTTGGTTTTGGTTTTGGTTTTGGTTTTGGTTTTGGTTTTGGTTTTGGTTTTGGTTTTGGTTTTGGTTTTGGTTTTGGTTTTGGTTTTGGTTTTGGTTTTGGTTTTGGTTTTGGTTTTGGTTTTGGTTTTGGTTTGGGTTTTGGTTTGGGTTTTG
>OZ038312.1:14488737-14514371 GCA_964035775.1 Osedax frankpressi | reverse complement strand
GTTTACAAAAGTCATTATTTCTAATACTTGTTTAGATTATTAAGGTTATATTAGTTGTCATTTTAGCACTCTCATACTTTTCTCAGTAAACATCATAATAAACATTGCCTCTTTTCCCTCATTTTCCGCAGTCCACAAAATTAATTAACATATTAATGATTCCTAATCTCTCATTTTTTTATTTACATTGATAATTAATTTAGCAAATATTGGTTTTGTGAAATATGTTTTTTTATTTTATTGTTTATATTTTCAGAATTTAATTTTCTTAAAATATCATATTCAGATATTCCTTAAAAAATCTAGATTTCTAATTTCTAACAACAATATAATCACATTATATTTACTTCACTTTAATTCTCAGTGTTACACTTTTACACTTTTGCATTCATTCATTAAACCATGTATCTCTGCAATCTTCTTACCCTCTTCTTCTTTAACTATGTACCATTGCAATCTTCTTACCCTCTTCTTCTTTAACCATATATCTCTGTTATCTCTCTAATATTTCCTTCTCACAACATCTCCAGATATACATTCACTGTTCTCTCTTCAATTACTGTCTACTTAATCGCCTGGATACTTCTAGGTAGTAATCATAATGAATCAACTACTTTGACATCTGATGACCTCAACAGTTTCATGGTACCTGTTTATATTTCTTATTTAAAACCTTCTTATAAATTATATTTTGAATTGATATTCAAATGATTAGAATTTATTAATGGATAAGTTTCACCTGCAATTTGAATTATTTTTCATAATTCTATTATACTTGGTAAATTTGAATTTGTGAAGCTAATATTTATATAATATAGAAGCTATTTATATAAGCTAATATTAATATATCAATATTTGTTTTAAATAAATTGTAATAAAATTTATAATATTAAAATAAACTTTTAGAAAAAATTAAAATATTATGTAATAAAAACTATATACTACAGATTTTAGTTGCATGCGTATTGTGCATTGGTGTTACTTTTACGGTAATATTTCACTTGGGTACAAAAGAAAACTCTGAAACTTTAAATATTTCCGTTAACCAATTAGAACCACCTTCTCAACTTAAAATATATCCTTTCGAGTGGTTTAAAAATTATCGTTTTTACCAGGTTAATAATTCTAATGTAAGTTAATAATCATAAAAATATTTTGTTACAATATATATTCTAAACAAACAAAAAGCATCATAATGAAAGTATATTTATAATAAGTAAATAATAATAACTAAATACACTTTTCCCTGCATTAGTATCTCTAGAATCATCTCCACCAGGTACTATTACTTTACATGTTTGCCAGACTCATAGTGAATATATCCCAAGTCTATTTGCCCATTTACCTTTGTTTCTTCTCTCAACCTTCACAAGGTTAGATTCACGGAGTAAAACAAAGTTGAAATGTTGCTCTCACAATACGTATTTTAATTTCTATTGTTAAAATCGGTTTATTTACTTCTCCGTACAACATACGACCCAGCATATCAAATCATTTCATTCCAGATCACACCTCGCCACTCCATTCCATACAATCTATACCATTACATACACCCCATTATACTCCTATTGTACCAGACCATTAAATAATAACACTTAACATCCAATTACTAATTCTGTAATTTTTTCTGTATTCTCAGAAACTATTCTATTTTTTCATTTTTTAAATTTCTACATACTTAATATATCATTAGACTGTATAATATATCATTAGACTGTATAATATATCATTAGACTATATAATATATCATTAGACTGTATAATATATCATTAGACTGTATAATATATCATTAGACTGTATAATATATCATTAGACTTTATAATATATCATTAGACTGTATAATATATCATTAGACTGTATAATATATCATTAGACTTTATAATATATCATTAGACTGTATAATATATCATTAGACTGTATAATATATCATTAGACTGTATAATATATCATTAGACTTTATAATATATAATTAGACTGTATAATATCATTAGACTGTATAATATATCATTAGACTGTATAATATATCATTAGACTGTATAATATATCATTAGACTGTATAATATATCATTAGACTTTATAATATATCATTAGACTGTATAATATATCATTAGACTGTATAATATATCATTAGACTGTATAATATATCATTAGACTATATAATATATCATTAGACTGTATAATATATCATTAGACTGTATAATATCATTAGACTATATAATATATCATTAGACTGTATAATATATCATTAGACTGTATAATATATCATTAGACTATATAATATATCATTAGACTGTATAATATATCATTAGACTATATAATATATCATTAGACTGTATAATATATCATTAGACTATATAATATATCATTAGACTGTATAATATATCATTAGACTTTATAATATATCATTAGACTGTATAATATATCATTAGACTGTATAATATATCATTAGACTGTATAATATATCATTAGACTATATAATATATCATTAGACTGTATAATATATCATTAGACTGTATAATATATCATTAGACTATATAATATATCATTAGACTGTATAATATATCATTAGACTATATAATATCATTAGACTGTATAATATATCATTAGACTTTATAATATATCATTAGACTGTATAATATATCATTAGACTGTATAATATATCATTAGACTGTATAATATATCATTAGACTTTATAATATATAATTAGACTGTATAATATATCATTAGACTGTATAATATATCATTAGACTGTATAATATATCATTAGACTGTATAATATATCATTAGACTGTATAATATATCATTAGACTTTATAATATATCATTAGACTGTATAATATATCATTAGACTGTATAATATATCATTAGACTGTATAATATATCATTAGACTATATAATATATCATTAGAGTGTATAATATATCATTAGACTGTATAATATATCATTAGACTGTATAATATATCATTAGACTGTATAATATATCATTAGACTGTATAATATATCATTAGACTGTATAATATATCATTAGACTGTATAATATATCATTAGACTATATAATATATCATTAGATTGTATAATATATCATTAGACTTTATAATATATCATTAGACTTTATAATATATCATTAGACTGTATAATATATCATTAGACTATATAATATATCATTAGACTGTATAATATATCATTAGACTGTATAATATATCATTAGACTATATAATATATCATTAGACTGTATAATATATCATTAGACTTTATAATATATCATTAGACTTTATAATATATCATTAGACTGTATAATATATCATTAGACTGTATAATATATCATTAGACTATATAATATATCATTAGACTGTATAATATATCATTAGACTGTATAATATATCATTAGACTATATAATATATCATTAAACTGTATAATATATCATTAGACTATATAATATATCATTAGACTGTATAATATATCATTAGACTGTATAATATATCATTAGACTATATAATATATCATTAGACTGTATAATATATCATTAGACTTTATAATATATCATTAGACTTTATAATATATCATTAGACTGTATAATATATCATTAGACTATATAATATATCATTAGACTGTATAATATATCATTAGACTGTATAATATATCATTAGACTATATAATATAGCATTAGACTATATAATATATCATTAGACTGTATAATATATCATTAGACTTTATAATATATCATTAGACTTTATAATATATCATTAGACTGTATAATATATCATTAGATAATATATCATTATACAGTCTAATGATATATTATACAGTCTAATGATATATTATATAGTCTAATGATATATTATACAGTCTAATGATATATTATACAGTCTAATGATATATTATATAGTCTAATGATATATTATACAGTCTAATGATATATTATAAAGTCTAATGATATATTAAACAGTCTAATGATATATTATACAGTCTAATGATATATTATATAGTCTAATGATATATTATACAGTCTAATGATATATTATAAAGTCTAATGATATATTATACAGTCTAATGATATATTATACATTCTAATGATATATTATATAGTCTAATGATATATTATACAGTCTAATGATATATTATAAAGTCTAATGATATATTATAAAGTCTAATGATATATTATACAGTCTAATGATATATTATATAGTCTAATGCTATATTATATAGTCTAATGATATATTATACAGTCTAATGATATATTATACAGTCTAATGATATATTATATAGTCTAATGATATATTATACAGTTTAATGATATATTATATAGTCTAATGATATATTATACAGTCTAATGATATATTATACAGTCTAATGATATATTATATAGTCTAATGATATATTATAAAGTCTAATGATATATTATACAGTCTAATGATATATTATAAAGTCTAATGATATATTATAAAGTCTAATGATATATTATACAGTCTAATGATATATTATATAGTCTAATGATATATTATACAGTCTAATGATATATTATACAGTCTAATGATATATTATATAGTCTAATGATATATTATACAGTCTAATGATATATTATAAAGTCTAATGATATATTATAAAGTCTAATGATATATTATACAATCTAATGATATATTATATAGTCTAATGATATATTATACAGTCTAATGATATATTATACAGTCTAATGATATATTATACAGTCTAATGATATATTATACAGTCTAATGATATATTATACAGTCTAATGATATATTATACAGTCTAATGATATATTATACACTCTAATGATATATTATATAGTCTAATGATATATTATACAGTCTAATGATATATTATACAGTCTAATGATATATTATACAGTCTAATGATATATTATAAAGTCTAATGATATATTATACAGTCTAATGATATATTATACAGTCTAATGATATATTATACAGTCTAATGATATATTATACAGTCTAATGATATATTATACAGTCTAATTATATATTATAAAGTCTAATGATATATTATACAGTCTAATGATATATTATACAGTCTAATGATATATTATACAGTCTAATGATATATTATAAAGTCTAATGATATATTATACAGTCTAATGATATATTATATAGTCTAATGATATATTATACAGTCTAATGATATATTATATAGTCTAATGATATATTATACAGTCTAATGATATATTATACAGTCTAATGATATATTATATAGTCTAATGATATATCATTAGACTGTATAATATATCATTAGACTGTATAATATATCATTAGACTGTATAATATATCATTAGACTATATAATATATCATTAGACTGTATAATATATCATTAGACTGTATAATATATCATTAGACTATATAATATATCATTAGACTATATAATATATCATTAGACTGTATAATATATCATTAGACTGTATAATATATCATTAGACTGTATAATATATCATTAGACTATATAATATATCATTAGACTGTATAATATATCATTAGACTTTATAATATATCATTAGACTTTATAATATATCATTAGACTGTATAATATATCATTAGACTATATAATATATCATTAGAATGTATAATATATCATTAGACTGTATAATATATCATTAGACTTTATAATATATCATTAGACTGTATAATATATCATTAGACTATATAATATATCATTAGACTGTATAATATATCATTAGACTGTTTAATATATCATTAGACTTTATAATATATCATTAGACTGTATAATATATCATTAGACTATATAATATATCATTAGACTGTATAATATATCATTAGACTGTATAATATATCATTAGACTATATAATATATCATTAGACTGTATAATATATCATTAGACTGTATAATATATCATTAGACTATATAATATATCATTAGACTGTATAATATATCATTAGACTTTATAATATATCATTAGACTGTATAATATATCATTAGACTATATAATATATCATTAGACTGTATAATATATCATTAGACTGTATAATATATCATTAGACTATATAATATATCATTAGACTGTATAATATATCATTAGACTATATAATATATCATTAGACTGTATAATATATCATTAGACTGTATAATATATCATTAGACTGTATAATATATCATTAGACTATATAATATATCATTAGACTGTATAATATATCATTAGACTGTATAATATATCATTAGACTATATAATATATCATTAGACTGTATAATATATCATTAGACTGTATAATATATCATTAGACTTTATAATATATCATTAGACTGTATAATATAACATTAGACTTTATAATATATCATTAGACTGTATAATATATCATTAGACTGTATAATATATCATTAGACTATATAATATATCATTAGACTGTATAATATATCATTAGACTGTATAATATATCATTAGACTGTATAATATATCATTAGACTGTATAATATATCATTAGACTGTATAATATATCATTAGACTATATAATATATCATTAGACTGTATAATATATCATTAGACTTTATAATATATCATTAGACTTTATAATAAATCATTAGACTGTATAATATATCATTAGACTATATAATATATCATTAGACTGTATAATATATCATTAGACTGTATAATATATCATTAGACTATATAATATATCATTAGACTGTATAATATATCATTAGACTTTATAATATATCATTAGACTTTATAATATATCATTAGACTATATAATATATCATTAGACTTTATAATATATCATTAGACTGTACAATATATCATTAGACTATATAATATATCATTAGACTGTATAATATATCATTAGACTTTATAATATATCATTTTACTGTATAATATATCATTAGACTATATAATATATCATTAGACTTTATAATATATCATTAGACTATATAATATATCATTAGACTGTATAATATATCATTAGACTGTATAATATATCATTAGACTATATAATATATCATTAGACTGTATAATATATCATTAGACTATATAATATATCATTAGACTGTATAATATATCATTAGACTATATAATATATCATTAGACTGTATAATATATCATTAGACTTTATAATATATCATTAGACTTTATAATATATCATTAGACTGTATAATATATCATTAGACTATATAATATATCATTAGACTGTATAATATATCATTAGACTGTATAATATATCATTAGACTATATAATATATCATTAGACTGTATAATATATCATTAGACTGTATAATGTATCATTAGACTATATAATATATCATTAGACTGTATAATATATCATTATACTGTATAATATATCATTAGACTGTATAATATATCATTAGACTATATAATATATCATTAGACTGTATAATATATCATTAGACTGTATAATATATCATTAGACTATATAATATATCATTAGACTGTATAATATATCATTAGACTATATAATATATCATTAGACTGTATAATATATCATTAGACTGTATAATATATCATTAGACTATATAATATATCATTAGACTGTATAATATATCATTAGACAATAGCATATCAATTTGATATTCTTGTATTATCATTCATATTTACTATCTATTGTATCATCCTACCCTTGAAAATATCGCTACCAATCATTATTATTCAAAATGCTCAGCTCATTCTTCTCTATGATATTATTAATTATTAATACCAGTTTATACTGTATCTCACCAATAGAGCAACCCTATTCAGATTGTTTATATTTCTCTATGTATATTGGCAATTTGTATAGAGATTCAACCCTCTGACACATAAACATTTTCAGTATCAATTAAGTAAACTGTTTGGTATTATATTAAATAATACATTTATTGAACAAATATTGATGGAATGTTAGTTAATAGTTAACCAAATTCTTATTGATTTATTTTTAAAACATTATATTCATTTACTTTATACGTCCATTGATTTACTTTATACGTTCTATGTTACATTTTTATAACTAATTTTTTTATACAATATTTATTTTATACAATATTTTTTCAATATTATTAATAATATTAAAACAGTAGAATATTATCTTAACTTAATATTGGATATTATATCAAAAATTATATCTGATAAAAGTTTAAGGTTTTTATTTATGGTATCATTTGGTATTTAATTTATTTTCATATTAATTTGAATTGTATCTATGAACATTTTTCTAATATTAGTGAAAAGAAATTAAATTGTCTAAACAATTTTAAATACATAGTCAGCATTAAAGTATTTATACATTTATTTAGTCAAAACAAATAATTCATATTTAACTAAACATAACAAAATGTGCATATCGAATATACAATTATCACAATACATTAGATATATTATGTAAATATATATTTATATACTATAAATATATATATATATATATATATATATATACTATAAATATATATATATATATATATATATATATACTATAAATATATATATATGCAAATATATATATATATATATATATATATGTGAGTATTGTCAACATACTAAAGTTCAATGTTAATTTTGTAAATTTATAATAAATAACAATTTTGTTTACTTATCAATAATAGAAGACATATTCTGTTACCCTCTACCTTATTTTCTAACAACATTTGATCATTTCTTCCATAATCTACTTTTTATTTCCCACCTCCTCCAGATACTAACATCACCTAACATCACCCCTTACCTCGTACAGAGATATATTGCCATTGTTCCCCTGGTGGTATTTATCAGTGGTTTCCTGACGTCGCTGTTTGTGAAGAAGTTGAACTCCACCATCGGTCGCAGGTCATTATGTCATTATTATGCAATTCCTATCGCATTATGTAATACATAGCGAATGACGCAACATCTAGCCGGCATCGCAGCGCTGTTTTACAACAAGTTCCATCGCTACTCCCGCAACAATAGATGGTCGATGGCGGTAGGACTTCTGATTTGCGTTGGTTATGCGACTTGGATCAACTTTCTCCGCATCGACGGCACAAACGGCAGTTCCGCCGTACTTTGGCCCATATTCACAATCGCGTGCTTGATCGGCGCCGGTAGTTCAGTGATCCTGGTGACTGCTCTTGCCATTACGGCCGATCTTATCGGCAATAAATCGGTCAGCTTGATATCGTGACCGTCTGTTTATTTACTTTTTGCATTCCAAAGTAACCTTAATATCTGATATAATGTTAATGAATATTCATTTTCATTAACGTACAAATTTAAACAATATCAAGCGATAGTTATACTGAAGTTTATTCTAAATGTTAGGAAAGTGGAGCTTTCGTTTATGGAGCAATGAGTTTCTCTGATAAAATCTCAAATGGATTCGTTATCCTGATCATTCAAACACTGCAGCCTTGTCTGTTAGCAAGAGATACTAAAACTTAGTTAACTCTACCCATCTCAATCCATCTTAATCTTGCCTTCATTTATTGGAACATATGTATTTAGTAAATTCAACTTATTCTAAATTTCATTTAGATTTATCCTTACACAAATATCGATCTAAACTAAATCCTACTTCAATTGATATCGATAATAAGTTAAGATTCCATCCCTTAACCCTTAATCCCTTAGTACATCGGTATGTTGTTCGGACTGCGTCTGGTACTACAGACAGGTTGTAAGCTATACAGCCGGAGGTGTCTCAATAGCTGCACTTATTGTTTTGTTGACACTGAGATCTTCCAAAACTACAGCGACCGGTTACTGACAATCCCACATTTCAATAATTTCATTGCTTTCGATTATCGGAGATAATAAATTTAGATTTACAGTTTATGAAAACTATTCAATATATTTATATTTGCTTCTCTAGTTAAATTCTTATAGAATTTAAAATATATAAAATTTATTTATAAAAATCATTTTTAGATAAAGAGGAGGATGAACAATAATCTTATGAATTTTTTATATGCGAGTTATTTAGAATCACCACCAAACTCAAAAAATAAATCTTCTACTAAAAGGTCACTGATACAAAACTGATACACTTAACAAACAACTAATTTAGTAACATATATTATAAATTATAGAATAAACTTTGTTACCAAATATGGAATAATACATACAAAAAAAATCACTGAAAGAAAAAACCTTAAACATTTTTGATAGAAGAAAATTTATTTTTAATTTACTTTATTTTTATAAATTATTTAATAAATTATGATTACTTTTGATGCCATATTTATTCACTCTAATAAATATTGAGCTTAAATAGGGTAGTGATATTTATAAGAAATTTATTTACAGCGTGTATTAATATGATACATAATATTATACATAATAAACAATAGGATGCCAAATATGTACGGGACACAAAATAAAATAAATGGGAGTATATTTGTTGCTGTTTATTAATTCAGTCTATTGCACCACTGTCTAGTTTCATAGTGGGCCACTTCAGGCTTTCGGTATTTCTTGCTGACCACCCATGACACATCATTTTAATCCCTATCACTGCGGTGACTTTCTAGACACCGCCCCCAACCGAACCTACTAAACTCCGCACCATCCCCCCGCACACTTTTTATGGTACCCGGCCCCCACCCTTAAATTCTCATTGTGTCAACGACACTATATCCCCGTTCTACTCTTATTTAGCCCCCCTCCCCCCCATATCTCCGCCCTCCTTTCGAACTCCTCTTTCGTCCTCCCTAGCACAGCATCCAGTACTCCCAAGTATCGGCATCGTAGCCTTCATGTACGTGGTCGAGTAATACTTTGCGACGGTCTTCGCAGTATCGAAGCTTATCTTGTACCTTACGCTTCACGTCGACGAGGTGAGCGTGTCCGGAGTTCAAAGGAACATTGAGGTCACGTTCCAAGTACTCGCTGAGAGTCTCAGTCGAGTTCTCCAAATCTTTTTGGTTGTCCTGCGGGTTCCCGATATCGTTTAATTGCATACATTATATTATACAAACATTATGTATATTGTATAGTTAATGATGTAGTTAGTGATGTAGTTAGTGATGTAGTTAGTGATGTAGTTAGTGATGTAGTTAGTGATGTAGTTAGTGATGTAGTTAGTGATGTAGTTAGTGATGTAGTTAGTGATGTAGTTAGTGATGTAGTTAGTGATGTAGTTAGTGATGTAGTTAGTGATGTAGTTAGTGATGTAGTTAGTGATGTAGTTAGTGATGTAGTTAGTGATGTAGTTAGTGATGTAGTTAGTGATGTAGTTAGTGATGTAGTTAGTGATGTAGTTAGTGATGTAGTTAGTGATGTAATTAGTGATGTAGTTAGTGATGTAGTTAGTGATGTAGTTAGTGATGTAGTTAGTGATGTAGTTAGTAATGTAGTTAGTGATGTAGTTAGTGATGTAGTTAGTAATATGTAATTAGTAATGTAGTTAATAATGTAGTTAATAATGTAGTTAGTAATGTGATTAGTAATATGTAGTTTGTAATGTAGTTAGCAAAATGTAGTTAGTAACATGTAGTTAGTAATATATAGTTAGTAACATATAGTTAGTAACATGTAATTAGTAATGTAGTTAGTAATGTAGTTAGTAACATGTAATTAATAATATAGTTAATAATGTAGTTAGTAAAATATAGTTAGTAACATGTAGTTAGTAACATGTAGTTAGTAATATATAGTTAGTAACATATAGTTAGTAACATGTAATTAGTAATGTAGTTAGTAATGTGTTATTAGTAATATAGTTAATAACATGTAGTTAGTAATATAGTTAGTCACATATAGTTAGTAACTATTACTGTTAGTGGTATTATTTACACACCTCAAAAATGATGGACTGGTTGCTGTTCTTGAGATAGAATGCGAACACATAGGTGTACATAAGAGTCTGTCTACATTGACACAACACTTCGACAGCCTTGCTAAGGAATTGAACCTCTATCCACGACATGTCAGCCTGTTGCATAGTCTCCATCTTAGCCTGGATGTTGTCGATGAGCTGTCGACGCATGTAGGAGGGAGGTTAATGGTTGACGCAATAGGTTGGATTAATAGGAGTAAGAAGAGTAGTAGAATTCGCAGTACATGAGTACTGCAAATATGGCCAAAAAGTAATATCAATATTACATGATACAAATGTTTTATATAAAATACATTTATGCAGTTGACAATTAAATATAATTAAAGATGTCAGAATTATTTATGAGAAAAATGTATTTTTTGATTACAATTCTAGGGTTGATTATTATATATTATTTTAGGTGTATATTGTTTTTAAGTTATTGCTATTAGGTGTAAAGTTATACATCTAATTGAGTTTTATTTTCTTTCCAATAAAAAAGAAATCAAAGAATAATTAGTAACCTTATTCTCAAATTTGAGACTTTGCATGTGGTTCATGTAACGGTTGCAGTAGAACAGATAGCGTTGGAGGGCTGACCTGGATTTCTGCGGTGTAGAGGTGCACAAGTTACAACTGCAACAACTGAACTGTCGTTATTCGCGAGCCCGGCGGAAATCTCTCACATTTCACATTTTATATAAAACACGTAAAAAATGCAAAAAAAAACCGTCCCGCGAAGACCACTGATAATAGAAATCTCGAATCGCGCAAACACAAGATTTAAACTAATATCATAGAAAATCTATCAATTCAATTGTAACACATGTAAATCATTAACGATAATAATATAGTGACTTTACAGGTGTACCCGGTTTTATTTTCAAATTCGCAGTCAGCTTTACAACCTCCCGGAAGTAACGCTTGGAAGAGACCATAAACAGTTCAAACTAGTCATACCCTGGAGCATCTCGTAATGGAGGTGAAGGTTCGATAGAAAGGCGTGGACAATTAAACTTTAAAGGTTAACCAATGGGCGCGCGTGGAAAGTAGTAAGCACAGAAGAGCTCTTGGTTAAAAACCTCTTGGCTGTCGCGTGCCTTTTTCGCTTCGTTTTCGTTGTAGCGATTACAGTTGTACCAGCTGGAGCCGTGCGGTTCCCACTTTCCCAAACAGATCCAGCAGAACTCGTGAGAACACTTCTTGCAGATCATGTGGTTGCAGCCCCCGTCCTTCTCAATCGTTGAGTTACACTGAGGACACTCCTATGGCGGTGCGGTGACGTCAACGGGACCAGTTAGTGGAAGGCGCGTAGGAGGGTGTGAAAGGGGGTGCGGGGGTTGGCTTACATGTGTGGTGTTAGAGCGAGGGGTAGGCCGGTTGAATAGGTGTAATAGTGGGTTACGAGGAAAGTTACATGAGAACGAGGGTATAGTGTTATAGGCAACTGAATACATGCATTATCATGTATTTATAATAAGATAATAAGACGGTCGGTAAATAAAATCCTTTTTAAAACAAATGGCCAATTATCTTTCACAAATACATAAACATGCGAATATTACAATATGGGCAAATATCTGGTTCAATAACTTACAAATACAAAAGTGATAGTATTAAATATGGTAGATAAGTTTTGAACCAAATGAAAATAAGCTTGCATAATAATAAATAATAAATAAATAAGATTCATCATTCAAAATTAGAATTATTACATTAAGCTGGTTTAACTAATATATATATATATATATATATATATATATATATATATATATATATATATATACATTTAATAAGACATAAATATCAAATTTACTTTGCAAATTTATTTTGCTGTTATCATATATGCAATTAAAAAACTTTTTATATTAAAAAAAATTCAAGAGTGATTTGGAAAGATTATCTGAAACAAAAAAAGTTTTAAAAATATAAATTATTGACTTTATAAAAAGTGACTTTATAATAAAATAATTTTATAATAAATAATCCAAATAAAATAGATTTTATAATAAAATACAGATAACATACAAATTAAAATATTGCTTGGTTTAATAAATTTTATAAAAATTGAATACATTAATGTTTATAATAAACAAATATTTAATAAAGTATAAAGAGTATACAATTTCAGAACATATTTTGTATAAATTAAATTAATTATTCACTAAATGGATGTAACTTTAATGCCACCTATATTTATATATTAAATAATTATTTGTTATAAAAATGGGGTTTGAAGATATTTTTTAAAATCTACAAAAGAAAATAATTAAATAATGAAATAATATGAAAATTGGGTTAGAAAATTTTAAAAATTTCAAAAAATATTGAAATTATAAATTGTATATTCTAAATGATTACAAAACTATTCAAAAACCAAATAATGAAACTTTAATAAATTCTCATACAATAATTATGAATACAAATAAGCATAATGTTGTTTAGTAATATATTACTTATATTATATATACCTAAAATAACATAAATAGTTATGAGGTGAAAATAATATCATATTCAACAAAATTTAATAAAATAATATTTCTCCTTTAAAATTAAAGTTCATAACTCAAATGAATTTAATTAGGGGCATTCTGTATCTGAAAAATTAAACTTTTTAAATAGGAAAAAATGCTTTATTCAAATTTTAAAAATTAATATTGGCTGTGAAATTTAATATCCCATTCACATTAAAAAAATAAATAATATATTATTATTATATACATTATTATTATTTACTAAATATATAATGTGAAATATATATTATGACTTATAATATCATCTGATATGAAGTGAAATGTTTTTGTTTATTTGATCATGCTTAGTATATACAATATTAAATTCAAATAAAATACCCAGCCTAATTTTACGTTTGCTAATAAAATTTATAAAAAGTATATTGAATTAAAAAAATTGTATATTATTCAATTTATATATTTGTGAAATATCATTAGAAATGAATAAAATGTATCACTAAAATTGTATTTATTACATTTGACTTTCTATGATAATAAAATAATTAATTTTTAGGCATTACATTTCCTATAAAAGATAAAAAATAATCAAATAATTTGAATTTAAAAATATTTTCTGATATAGAATCCCACTTAAATGAAAAATATAATAATTTAGAATAACAATGCTAACATAAATATACTAAGATTTTAAAAAATATAGAAATTAGAGTAAATAACATTTCTATACCTTGGTATGTAAATTTAACCACGAGTTTGATTGTTTTTCGATTTGAATATTTCGATCTATTCGCAGAACCTGAGCATTTCTATCCTGAATATTGGATGGGTTTTCACAACAGAAGTTACACTGAGGGCAAACAAACTCAACTATAAACAAAAACAATAGAATTCCATCGGAAGACGTCAAACAATAAAAATTATAATATATGCTAAATAACAAATTTAAAAAAAACTAAAAATGAGCATTAAAGATTTAATTTTATGTATTTAGATCATATGTAGGTGTATTATATGTCAAATCAAAAATGAACGAACAAAAAAAATTTATCAACATACATAGGATTCTTCTTTTTCATTGATGTTCTGTATAAAAACAGCGATTTCACTTTACAAGCATTGAAATTTACTATCTATTCACATGCGATCTAGCTTTCTAGCAAATATAACGACATAGAAAGTGAAGTGCATTTGAATTAGCAAGGTCAGAGGGGTCAGAGGGGTCAGTGACCAGTAACCTTGGTGTTTGCGGAGATCCAGTTTGAAGTTTCGCTGTCGTCGTCGCATTTTTTGATCCACTTTCGCAACCAGTTGCACTTTACCGGATCATGCCAGTTCTCACCGCATCCGAAACTATATCGGCGATGAGGTGTGCTTTAATGTGACGGGTTCGCTGAGAAATTATCGACCCTTTCGCAGGTCAAATATATACATATAAACACGGATGTGGTGTTTACCATCATATTGAACGTATGTAATCATGGTTAAAAACACAGAAACTTCCATTTACCAATTTTGTAAGCTAACAAACCAGAATTCATGTCCGCAAATGCATTTTACGGGCCGACGCTCGAAATACATTACTTTAACTACATTGCCGCAATTCGGTTTGGGGCACCAGCGAAGCAGTTTGTTACACTGATAACGGAGTAGGAGTTAGGAGGGTACCGGGCTAGAAGTGGCACGTAAGTGTAGGGGCAAACGAGCGGTGGTGGGGAGCGGTTAGTGTAATAGAAAAAATATCAGTTTGTAAAAATTACAACATAATACAATTTAAATGAAATAAAAATTTAAAAAACATTATTCTGCATAATTCATATTTAATTATAATATAATATATATAATATATACATTATATATACATTATATATACATTATATATACATTATATATACATTATATATATAATATATATACATTATATATATACATTATATATACATTATATATACATTATATATACATTATATATATATTATATATATAATGTATATATAATGTATATATAATGTATATATAATGTATATATAAAAAACCTATTGTGATAACTAACCTCAACAAAATGATTAGCGATAATGTGTTGATATTTAGTAATGACATTCTTGTCTTTCAGAATGATCCTACACATATTGGATAATATACTTACAAAATATTAAATATTATGAAAGTCATATGATGTAATAGAATATTAGAGTATTGTTTAGAATTAAGATAATAATAAAATTACTGAAATCTACACCGATCCACACATACACATTCATACTCACACACACACACACACACACACACACACACACACACACACACACAAACAAACACTCAAATTAACATAACATAGAACCATTCACACCTACTTTTAACGCAAACCTTTTCCGACATACGGTACCACCTATAGCAACAATCGCACCCGTTGAACCCCGCTTACCCAGCGCCACTGTCACAGGTATCCCCGCCCGAGCCCCCATCCGCGCCCCCACCCGCACCCCCACCCGCGCCTCCACCCCCACCCCCGCACACCCGCCCCCGCAGACCCGCCCGCACCCCCACCCGCACCCCCGCCCGCACCTCCGCCCTCACCTCCGCCCGCACACCCGCCCGCGCCCCCACCCCCGTACCCCCACCCCCGCACACCCGCCTCTAAACTAACATCGCTGTATCGTCGTCCACAAGGATATCGCACATATGTTGAGCGCACGCAATCGTCGAACCCATTCCCTCGTCCAGTATCTTAGTCGTGAGATATCCGCGCCAACAGGTCAAGCAGAAGAGGTGGCCACACTCCATCGCCAGACTATCCTACGCAAACGGAGATTTGGGGTCAGGCGTGGAGTATCTTTACAGTCGCCGCGATACGGTGTTAAATAATACACAAATGCAGTGGATAGGGATTTGGAGACATTAAAAACTTATTATTTATATTTACGATAATTGCGTAATTTGCGTTTCACGATGAGAATAGTAAACGAGTGTAAATAGAGAAAATATACGAGTGTAAATAATTTGTAACTATGTCAACATTAACTTGTTATTAATGATATTGTTTCACTAATAAAATAACTTATACAACTAAAGAGATTATTTAACAAAAAAACATGCATTGGGAAGATAAGGAATTTTGGTGACCTTTTCTAAAACGTTAGAATATTATAATTGAGATGATCTAATAGACGCAATGAGATGATCTAATAAACACAGTTAGATGATCTAATGGATAGAGTGAGATGATCTAATAGCGAAATTATATATAATATGCATCAGAACAGAATTATTACACATGTGGATAGAAAATATCTCAATACAAACTTTTGCTGGGCAGTCACAAAAGCATATAGCACAATTAATTTCCCCTTTTGCATTAGCTGCAGCAGGTTTCTGTTAATGGATATGTTTACATACAACCCCATGTATATAGATATGTATTGCGGGACATTAAATGATTGTTAATTGTTTAAATTATTCATTTACAAAAATGATATGAATATATATTTAATAAATATATTTTTTATATTGAATAATACTAAATATACTTTCAGCAGCAATATTTATATCTCTAATATTACTTCTTTATAATACATTATATAGTATTAACTATATATATATATATATATGGATATTACAGTTTACTATTTAATCTATCTTACCCCTTTTTTTATCCCAAAAGGAGAAGCAATTTTAGCTTCTTTGAAAAGTTTTTCTTGATCATCGGTATCAAAAAATCTAAAAGAATTTAATAAATAAATTCATTTATAAAATATAGTTAATGTTCAACAAAATGATTCTATTTAGTTGGCTTCCTGAAGTAGGTCAATTAAAATCAATATGAAATAAGATACAGAATATTGAAAAGATTTATGTTTAGAAGATTAATGAAGGAAAAAATATTAAAATATCAGAAATAAACTTAAAATAATTGATATCATATAACAATTATTATGTTGACAAAGCAATTCTTCTCAGAAAACTATAGTATATATATAAAATGATATATAAATTACCTTTCTATAAGTCTCTCTTTATCCCAGTTGAAAAAATTCAATAACATTCGAATTGTAATGGTAGGTAGCTGAAAATGAAAAAGTGTTTATTAAGTTTGTTATATTGGATTAATAAAATGTGGGAAATTGATCTCTTAGAAAGTACTACTCAATAATAAATGCAATTCATATTGTATGTCATAGAGTAATATTGACATCACATTATATAACAACATGTAATATTGATATCACATTATATAACATAATGTAATATTGATATAACATTATATATAAATAAGACAACTAATAAAAAAGGGATTTTATAAATGACATTTTATTATCATTGCCTCAAATTGATTTTCAAATAAATTCAAGGTAATTTATTCGAGATAATACATCCAGACTGCTCAGAAAATTTAGCTAAAAATGATTCTATTGTTTTTTTCAAATTAAGATAGTGATGATATTACATTTATTTTATTATAAGCTAAATTTGTTTTACTATAAGCTAAATAATATATTTGTTATCTAATTCGGTCTTTGCACAAATATTATTGATAAATCACTAAGAAACTACTATTAACCCTTTACAACATATATACAATAGCACCATCATTCTGAATACCCGATAGACATATATTATCATATTATAATAAAGTATGAATTAATAAATATATAATAGTTAAAAGATAGATATTTAAAGTTAATACAAATAGTTTAATCTGATTATATTTATATTCTTAATTAAAAGTTATAGTAAATTACAGAATAAAAACTCTGTGATAAAAAGTTAAAAATATGTTTTTATCATACAAAAAAAAATTATAAAAAAATTAAAAATAACTATTAATAACAATATTTAAAATGATTATAATTCAAAAAATATTTGTAAAAAAAATTAATACTATTAAATTATTAAACTTAATTAAATATTCTATACATTTCAAATTTGGTGTCATATGTCAAATGCATATGCCAATCTGCTTTCGGAGATAACAATAAATACAATGAGGGTCAAGGCTTCTTTTCAATTATTTTCAAGATGGCTGAAATACGTTATACTGTTTTGCATATATATTATTTTGGTTTTTTAGTTAATAAGAATATAAATTATCTTCAAATATAAAACATCACTTTTTATCTCATTATATTTCAAATTATTATGAGATACGTTTTTTAGAATTCATATTTTAAATTTCGATGATACTTTGCTTATACATAGGTTTTTATTTTTAAATATATTATCTAAATATATACCATATGAAATAAATTAATTGATATTATATTATATTATATTTGTATATATATTTATAATATAAATATGCAATTTTATAGAATTTATAGCAATCTTATTCATCGTGTACAAGATCAGATAGGAGAAGATTTCAGTAATGTTTGGTATACATTATATTTGATTTATAATATAGTACTTTAGAAACTTTTTATTACATTTTTTGTAACTAATTATTGTATGTTTACAAACTTAATTTTTGATTTGAAATTAATATTATGTATTAAATTTTATTATTATTTATTATGTTATTCAATTAAACGATTGGCAGATGGAAAGACAAGCGAGATATATATACTATATCTACGGTATCTGGAGGAGGAGGAGATGTTGAAATACCTACAAAGAGTGAAGCTGTTGTCTAGATCAAACTGGGAATCGTAGATGATTATAATGGATATATGGGTGGAGTTGATATTCTTGATCAATTCAGATCTTATTATTCCATAGGTAGGACGGGGCAAAAATTATGAAGATATACATTTTTAATTTTTGTAATATTGCTTTTGTAAATTCTCTCGTTATTTATAAAAAACATTCCAAAGAAAATACTAGCGTATGAGCATTAGTTATATTTTAAATTACGAATACTTTGAATTCAAGAAAGTTAGCAAATACAGTATTTATGGATGTGATGAGTGGAATTACAATTGAACATAGACTACATAAATTTATGACTAGAATTTGTGTGTAATGCAAAAAAAAGATGGAAATAAGACAAAAAGTGGGAAACAAATTATCATTGCAAATTGTGTTTCACTGTGCGAAAGAAGAAATTATTATATAAAATATCACTCATCACTTCCATAAGTACTTTTGTATACATATAATTATATATTGTATTGGCTATATATATATATTTAGTATATAATTGTATTTGTCTATATGTATATAAATGTTTACTTTTAATATTGAACATTGTGATAGCATATATTCAATAGTATGCTTCTCTTTCAAATTATTTTATATTTAGATATGTTTGTTATGAGTAATTCTAGATACTCCAAATAATTCATTATAAATTTAAAAGCATTCATAATTATCAAATCAGTAATATAGAATTTGTATACAAATATGCTTTATTATTGTTAGAGTTAAAGATAATTTTATAAATAAATTATGTTTTTTTCTTTATAAAATTGATTAATGTAAAATTTTGTCAATCGTTTTATGGAATTTGTAAGATAAAACTAATAAGAATTTCTGTTACATTTTTTAAATATCTCATTTCCAAGGAAATTCGTCTACTTTCTATGAAATTGTAAAAGTAACTTTATAAGAATATTATAATAATGAAAATAACTATTAGGTTAAATTTAAATATAGATAAAATAACTTATATATAAACTAAATATAATAAATGAGTATAACAAATTACCCTAGTTCAATCATACTAATATCAAACATTCATATAAATATTAATACTTCGACTATTGAGAGATAAACAATTTAATATATTTAATATAATATTATTCTAAATAAGAATAATAATAATATATATAAATATATATATAATATAATTAATTTGAAAAAATTACACTAACTTGAATAACAATTGTTACTTCTTTAATAATATCTTGCATGTGATGAGTAATATTGTCTGTTGATAAAATCTCACAACTTAAACGTGTATCATTATTTTCTTTTCGTTTCTCTATATAACCTACTTCCAAATCATCAAGAGCAACATCTTCTTCGTCATCACCTTCATCCGAATAAAACGAACCATCATCAGATAACATAATTAAATATGTAAATTTATGTATATTTTGTATATTAATGATAACTCTGTACCAAATAATAATCACTAAAATTAAAAAAATACAAATACATTTGAGAAAATAAGAAAGTTTATTTTTTGTAAAAATAGAGATATAAGGATTTTTGTTTTAAACATTCGAGGGAAACTAAGTATTTTATGTATAAATATAATATTTGTAATACAATTCTGTTATATATTCATTATATATATATGTATATATATATATATATATATATATATATATATATATATATATATATATATATGAATATATAATATACATTTGATATTGAAATAAGTTCTTAAGTTTATATATTTAATCAATTCTAAACTGATCATAACTATATTATTATAAAAATCAAAATATAGTGATTAATTGAAAATAAATAATTAATTTCGTATACTTTAACAAGATCGATTATCGAAATTATAATTCCTCGTACAACGTAAATACTATATTTTATATTGCGATCTATAATTTGTTAAGCTTCATAAGCTGTAAAACAAACACAATTATATTATATGATATTAATATAATGATACCTACTACTACAATTAAAATATTTAAGAACTGACAATTGGTAATACAAATGAAGTAAATACGTGTATTTATAGTATACACCTATTAAACAAATATAATCGAATATACTATATTTAAAATTATAAGTTTCTTAGTTAAATTAGAAAATTCGTCAATCCTAAAAACATGCTAACAATACGAAAAATTCACAATTCACACGTCATGAATAATCTGTTAAATAATTATTATAATTACTTATTTATATTCTTTTTTATAGCAAAATGTGCCTAATAATCTCGTACAAGAACATATGTATTAACTTAATTATTAATATATTAGTATTCTTGTATATACAATACTTCCTTGTATATTTTATAACATGTACATTAGTAATGTAGATTATTTCTGTAGAATAAAAAGATATTACATCTCCATAAATTATGTTTCATTTAATAAAAAGTGTTTACTCTTAATCTTATTTATATTAGTTTGGTTATTAGTTTGTTTTGATTTTATTATATAAGTATTCATGTAATAATAAAATATGATTGACTATAAATATATTTATACTGTACATTTTGTATAATTAATATTGATTTAATATTTTCAAGTTACCATAGATTTTAATCGAATGATTGTTTATTTATGGTAGAAAATTTCGAAAGTCTCTGATGATACTTTAACTTAAGTCATTATCATGTATTAACCTAAATATTGAAAACTAATATAAATACATACTTACTATTATAATTAGGTATGATTTATTAATAATCTTAAAATGTAAAAATGGAATGCAATGTTTAATTCTATCTACATTATATAGAATATATATACGTGCCCAGTGAAATTAATTAGATTAAAAAGTTCGCCCAATTATTTAACCTGAGTCTACTATGATATCGAGTTAACTTTTAAAATATAATATAGTTTAATTATTTACAGATTTCGAAACTTAAAATGAATTATTTAACTTTGACATTAAAACTAAATGAATCTCACTACAACTGAGTACATATCCAATATATTTGAAATAAATTCATTTATAAATACTACTAAACAAAACACGACAACTGAGAACATTTTAATGAATTACACTATGTAACGCATTCTTCATAGGTCAGCGAAAATAAAAATTAACAATAACAGCCAAAATAATAATCACATTTACCTTTAAAAAACTGTTTTATTTATTATATTTATTATAAATATAAATATTATTAGTCTTCATTATAACAACAAATATAGCCCTACAAGCCTCCTATAATACGATCCTTAACTCACCTCGACAAACAACATTTTTTAACTTTCAATACACATCTCGTAATATATATGTTCTCGAAACAATGAGATCATTATTCATATCTAATTATAATTGTTTATTATGATATCATTTATATTTAGTCCTTATTTCTAGCATTTACTACTGGTTATCGGTGTATTGAATTATAAATATATTATAAATATATAATATTATAAATATATATTTTTTAACAGAACAAAATAAATAATTTCTCTACTCATTAAATAAATATTGAAATTGTTAAAATTCGAATATCATAAAATAACTAATTGTTATCATATTGTATCCGTAGGTAAATACATTGTTTACAAATTATAATAAAACTAATCTAGATTGGTGTATTATATTATATGGATATATTATAATAGTGGTATGTGTTAAATGACATATATGGCCATAGTAATATACAAAAATAGATTGTAAAATATATATGATTTTTTACTAATCTCTTATATTTACAAATCTAAATATTTGTGGTTAATATCATATTGGAAAATATCGTGTTCATTATCGATACCATAAACAAAATTTATAAAAAGATTGTTAATTCAAAATAATTTAAGTATTGTAAATTTATGAAAACTCTCATCATTAATTCTTAATATTTTCTAAAAGTTTAAATGTATATTTTGACAGTAGAAACTAAAATTTTTTATTATTATTAAATCAGCAGCCAATTGACTAAATTATTCAATATATGATATTTAACATGAAATCTAATTTTTTTTTTACCATTTTTGAAATTAATTTATATCAATTTTATAATAATTAATTAATTAATTAAATAATTAAAAAGTTTATTTATAAAATAAATTTGATTTGTTCTACCAAACACGTATATCAGATATAGCATATTTGTAACATTTATGACCTATACGAGGTATGCAACTCTATTAATATGTATATGCTTGTGACTATTATTGAATACGCATAGTGTACGACCAAGCACACTGTGAGTGTACTACATACAGTGTACGACGTACAGTGTATGTTTGCAATTACATGTTACGATGACTAGTATACTGTAGATTATAAATTTATATTGTTGGCTATTAGTAACTAACTGACTTTTATTAAGATGTTGATCTTATATTAATATTAATATTGTTGGCTATTAGTAACTAACTGACTTTTGTTGATCTTATATTAATATTAATATTGATGGTAAAAATAAATAAAGCTGCCTCAACCAAATGTTACAAACAAAGCGCCAAAAATAATTAATTTTAGGAATAATAAAATTTGATTAATATCGCAATATTATCTTTAAATTAAACATGATCGGATATAAATCACATGTGTACATTAATACTTCATAAGACCAAAGTGTAATTAAAGTTGAGTTATTTTCAATTGAACACTATATTGAACTAATGATACATTGCTAACTATGATATCACAATTACTAACTATTGATATATTATGATCAAATTATATAATATTTAATTTTAATAAATATTTAATAAATCTCGATAAATTAATTTATTTAATTTAAATATTTAATATTTAAATTGTATATTATTTTATTAATATTTGTAAAGAAATATCGCCCAAATTATTAGTTTACTTATATTTACCTTATTTACAATATATATATATATATATATATATATATATATATATATATATATATATATATATATATATATATATATATACATATTTAAATGCAATACTTAGCTTAAGCTACTTGTTATATTTAATTAATTAATTAATTAATACATTCAATTATTAATATTAGAGTTAATTACTCTATTAATAAATACGAAAAAATTAATTAACGTATATATATAATAATACATATAGGATATGTATTCACAATATACTAATATGAGATTATATATTATTACTAATTGATATATTTGGTTTTGGTACTAAAATAGACACAATAATATGAAATAAAAATAATGCCATTACAAAATATGTATAAGGATATATCATTACTTTCATCGTTGTATGCATATAGTCACACATACCGCGTACTAACAATGAGCGTGGTTGTTATACATGATACAGTTGTTTTTCACGTTACGATTCGGAACTGGAGAGACGGGCGTACAGGTCGGTGTGTTGGAAGTCGCGACTGCGTTCGTAATCGAGGGCGTTATTGCTGGCGACGAAACTTCTGGTTGTTCTTTAGAGTCCAAAGATTCGTCTGTCGGTTGCCGGTATCGACGGCTTATGGCCGGGCAAAGATTGATGTTACCTATAGCGCCGGACCTGTGGTAAGGGTTACATGTTAACGTTAGAGTGTATCGGAACGGTTTATTGAACGGTATAGCTACTTCGGGTATATGACCCATTTAAACCATTACTTAATGCAGTTTACTAACGGTTAATAATGTTAGGAATACTTTATCAGGCGTCTTTCAGCAGAAAAAGGTCCGAGAGAAGTAATTACCTTTCGTTAATTGTGTTTTAAATAAGTGAGAGTAAATTTAAAATTTACCATTTGTTATTATTTAATGTTTTATTGGTTTTCTCAAAAATCTATTAGGGAAATTTTAATTTACTTAAATTTTAATGTTATAAACTAATTAGTGATAAAATTCC
>OZ038312.1:14465057-14481037 GCA_964035775.1 Osedax frankpressi | reverse complement strand
CATGATACAGTTGTTTTTCACGTTACGATTCGGAACTGGAGAGACGGGCGTACAGGTCGGTGTGTTGGAAGTCGCGACTGCGTTCGTAATCGAGGGCGTTATAGCTGGCGACGAAACTTCTGGTTGTTCTTTAGAGTCCAAAGATTCGTCTGTCGGTTGCCGGTATCGACGGCTTATGGCCGGGCAAAGATTGATGTTACCTATAGCGCCGGACCTGTGGTAAGGGTTAACGTTAGAGTGTATCGGAACGGTTTATTGAATGGTATAGCTACTTCGGGTATATAACCCATTTAAACCATTACTTAATGCAGTTTACTAACGGTTAATAATGTTAGGAATACTTTATCAGGCGTCTTTCAGCAGAAAAAGGTCCGAGAGAAGTAATTACCTTTCGTTAATTGTGTTTTAAATAAGTGAGAGTAAATTTAAAATTTACCATTTGTTATTATTTAATGTTTTATTGGTTTTCTCAAAAATCTATTAGGGAAATTTTAATTTACTTAAATTTTAATGTTATAAACTAATTAGTGATAAAATTCCGTTGCAATTGAGGGACTTATTATTATAACAGATTTATATTGCTAATTTCATCTTATCTTACTATTTCATCTTAATTATGTTCATACTTATGATGTTTAAGGTATACTTACGTATACGGAAATAATAATTTCTAATAATTATTAAATAATTATTATTAATAATTATTTTTAAAACCAATACAACTTATTTAGTAGTTTTTATCGTAATGTTAAATATTATAAATACACCTTATACGTTAATGTATTCGACAGAAATGTCTGTGATATATTTACATATAGTAAAAATGTATCAAATTAGAATACTATAATATGTTTATATAATAATAATAATAATAAGAATAGTAATAATAATAATTTGATAGATTGGTATAGTATTATATAATATTATATGTTTAATACGATTTAAATGCCATTTTATTCACATTTTAATTATATTAAATGTAGGATGGTATAATTACCTAATTCTTTTTTATTTCGCGACCAATACAAATGATTGCGTTATGTGTGTAAACCATTCATTCACTTGAGTTTTTATTTTGTTTTATATTCAATGAGATAGCTCCAGTTTTATTGTAAATTCATAAATATAATAGCTTTACTTAATAATGTATGTCATATTTTCTTTGTATCGAATTCAATTATTGATAGGCAGATTTCTATCATATAAAAGATTTAATTTTTAAAATAAATAATCGATAATCTAATTTACAAACAAATGGTTAATAAAAATATAAGATTCTGATTCTATGAATGTATAAAATAGAGATACGCGGGTGCAATTATAAACCACTAATATTATACGGTACACCTGATATCAAACTTTGATAACGACACTTATGTCGTTTGAAAGATGTTACTAAGTATATCAACCAAAAAGTAATATATATATATATATATATATAGACCTCCTATTACGGGCAAATACACCCTCAATGTATATTTTTTGTATAACCAGACAAATACACCCTTTTGAATAATGATTGGTTTTAGTCGAAAATTTACATTCGGGCTACTATTAGGTTAATAAATAATGCCTGGAAATTTGAGAAAGAATAAATCATTATTTTCTGATATACATGTTTTGGTGGGTGTTTCCATGTTCGTCATCTCCTATTCACGACAAATACACCCACCTGATTTTCCAATATAAAACCAGACTAATACACCCTTTTAATACATTACACTATTACGGAGTAATACACCCAATAACACATTCATAGATTTAGATGCATTAATAGATAATCATTATTTATATATATATTATATTTTAATATTATATATTTTTAATTGTAGCCTAAATAATTCCAATTTATTTAAATATTAATAATATATTAACTATTACTAATATTTTATTATAAAATATTACTAAACCATATTCAAATACAAAGATATGGTATTATATATTATATTATATAATTTAATAGTATACTATCAAACTACTATCACAATCAGAGATTTAATTTGTAATCTTGTCGATTACTTATATACATTATTATATTTGGAAATATGGCATATGAAATAATCCTCATAATATAATATACAATATTTCCTTTTAACTTTAGTTGCTGAATATAAATTTAATATATACATATATATATATATATTATATTGCTATATTTTTGATTATAAACAAAATTTATATATTTATAGAATATAATTTCAAAAGTATACTTTATAATATAAATACATTTTTATTTTATGCATAGGTATTTTACTAAAATGTATTTAATGTATAATTGATATCTAATAACAAACTAATATATTAATTATGAATAAATCGATTATAAATATGATGAACATAATAAGCGTATGTTTTTATATGCATATTTTAATTACAATAGTATATATATTTATAATATAGAATTCACTATATTTTACTTTTATACAATATATAATAATACTTTATTAATTATAAATTATTATCATATATTATATAAAATATACGATATATGTTAACAGAATGTATTCTATGTAATATAATTTAAAGTATATTTTTATAATTATGAAAATATAATAATTTGTTTATTTCTACATTATATAATGACAACGAATACATGAAATATCTATAATTGAAGTGATTAGGTTTATCAATGCAACATGTATAATATAATTTCTATTCGTGTATCTAATTCAAAATATTTATTTCAAATTCGTTATATTATAAAATATGTTTATTGCATATGCCTTATAATTTATAAAAAAACGGTGGTTGTAAATGTATAAATTGAATTATCAGTCTAGATATAGATAGTTATATTTATGCAAAAAATATGTAATAGTTTATATTGAAAATGATAATTACCATTATTTTTTTGGGGGAAATACATTTTTTTTTAAATCCCAAAATTTGGAGTAGTCTTCGAGTAGTCATACATTTTGACAAAATCTTCGATATCGTAGTAGCAGGGATAGTTGCTAGCGCTCCGCGCTTGCTGGGATTTTCTGAAGTCGCATTATATTAGGGGGGATACTCGTATGTATAAATATGAGTAATGTCAGTATATATAGGGGCAGCATCTTATATTAAAGCTTTAATATAACTAGCTCGGACACGGGCATTTTATTTTGACTTATTTTAAGTTATACCAATTATTGTTAAGTATTATAAACATTCATAATATTAGTACTTCGTGATACATTTGAATAATTATGGTGTTTATAAAGTATTTTTTTATATAAAATATTATTTACAAAATCTTTATAATAAAAGATATAACACGTGTTATGTATAATGTACATTGTTAAATATAACATTATATATGTAATAAATATACTATGAACATTTTATAAACATGTTATTAACATACTATTAAACAAATGTTTTATTTAAAATATTGCATATATATTTATATTACATAGTATACACTATGTATTACTGTATCTTATATTATTTTAATACTATACATTAATGTATCTTATATTATTTTAGTATTAGATAGTTGTATACTAGTTTCTCATAGTGATATTGTAATATTTTATTTTTGTATAGAAATAATAAGATATGTAATTAAATTTATATAAAATATATATTTTATAACATTTACAAAAAAGTCTCATTAGTCGTGTAGGTTAATGCGCTGTAAATTTTCGTTATTGCGTTATGTAGAATTACATCTAATTAAATATTTTTAATGATCCTAGGTTCAAATCTCTCATGTAATGCTTTGAATTTTTATATCAATTTAAAAAAATATTTGATATCACTATTAAAAAAATATTTTAATGTAAATGACAATACATAACAAGGATAAATATTTTTACCTATGTTAATTTACATCAAGTATTGTTACCTATTATAACCATTTATAATATTATTACTTAATCATGATATATCTGAATAATTATGGTCATTGTAAATTTTAAATATTTTTTTATAAAATTGTTACCATAAAATATATAACATATACGATATACATGTAATAAATATACTATGACAATTTTATGAATATGTTATTAACATACTATTAAAACAAATGTTTTATTTACACTATTGTATATATATTTATATTACATAGTATACACTATGTATTACTGTATCTTATATTATTTTATTACTATGTATTAATGTATCTTATATTATTTTATTACTAGATAGTTATATAATAGTTTCTCATAGTGATATTGTAATATTTTATTTTTGTATAGAAATAATAAGATATGTAATTAAATTTATATAAAATATATATTTTATAACATTTACAAAAAAGTCTCATTAGTCGTGTAGTTTAATGCGCTGTAAATTTTCGTTATTGCGTTATGTAGAATTACATCTAATTAAATATTTTTAATGATCCTAGGTTCAAATCTCTCATGTAATGCTTTGAATTTTTATATCAATTTAAAAAAATATTTGATATCACTATTAAAAAAATATTTTAATGTAAATGACAATACATAACAAGGATAAATATTTTTACCTATGTTAATTTACATCAAGTATTGTTACCTATTATAACCATTTATAATATTATTACTTAATCATGATATATCTGAATAATTATGGTCATTGTAAATTTTAAATATTTTTTTATAAAATTGTTACCATAAAATATATAACATATACGATATACATGTAATAAATATACTATGACAATTTTATGAATATGTTATTAACATACTATTAAAACAAATGTTTTATTTACACTATTGTATATATATTTATATTACATAGTATACACTATGTATTACTGTATCTTATATTATTTTATTACTATGTATTAATGTATCTTATATTATTTTATTACTAGATAGTTATATAATAGTTTCTCATAGTGATATTGTAATATTTTATTTTTGTATAGAAATAATAAGATATGTAATTAAATTTATATAAAATATATATTTTATAACATTTACAAAAAAGTCTCATTAGTCGTGTAGTTTAATGCGCTGTAAATTTTCGTTATTGCGTTATGTAGAATTACATCTAATTAAGTATTTTTAATGATCCTAGGTTCAAATCTCTCATGTAATGCTTTGAATTTTTAAATCAATTTAAAAAAATATTTGATATCACTATTATAAACATATTTTAATGTAAATGACAATACATAACAAGGATAAATAGTTTTACCTATGTTAATTTACATCAAGTATTGTTACCTATTATAACCATTTATAATATTATTACTTAATCATGATATATCTGAATAATTATGGTCATTGTAAATTTTGAATATTTTTTTATAAAATTGTTACCATAACATATATAACATATACGATATACATGTAATAAATATACTATGATAATTTTATGAATATGTTATTAACATACTATTAAAACAAATGTTTTATTTACACTATTGTATATATATTTATATTACATAGTTTACACTATGTATTACTGTATCTTATATTATTTTATTACTATGTATTAATGTATCTTATATTATTTTATTACTAGATAGTTGTATAATAGTTTCTCATAGTGATATTGTAATATTTTATTTTTGTATAGAAATAATAAGATATGTAATTAAATTTATATAAAATATATATTTTATAACATTTACAAAAAAGTCTCATTAGTCGTGTAGTTTAATGCGCTGTAAATTTTCGTTATTGCGTTATGTAGAATTACATCTAATTAAGTATTTTTAATGATCCTAGGTTCAAATCTCTCATGTAATGCTTTGAATTTTTAAATCAATTTAAAAAAATATTTGATATTACTATTATAAACATATTTTAATGTAAATGACAATACATAACAAGGATAAATAGTTTTACCTATGTTAATTTACATCAAGTATTGTTACCTATTATAACCATTTATAATATTATTACTTAATCATGATATATCTGAATAATTATGGTCATTGTAAATTTTGAATATTTTTTTATAAAATTGTTACCATAACATATATAACATATACGATATACATGTAATAAATATACTATGATAATTTTATGAATATGTTATTAACATACTATTAAAACAAATGTTTTATTTACACTATTGTATATATATTTATATTACATAGTTTACACTATGTATTACTGTATCTTATATTATTTTATTACTATGTATTAATGTATCTTATATTATTTTATTACTAGATAGTTGTATAATAGTTTCTCATAGTGATATTGTAATATTTTATTTTTGTATAGAAATAATAAGATATGTAATTAAATTTATATAAAATATATATTTTATAACATTTACAAAAAAGTCTCATTAGTCGTGTAGGTTAATGCGCTGTAAATTTTCGTTATTGCGTTATGTAGAATTACATCTAATTAAGTATTTTTAATGATCCTAGGTTCAAATCTCTCATGTAATGCTTTGAATTTTTATATCAATTTAAAAAAATATTTGATATCACTATTAAAAACATATTTTAATGTAAATGACAATACATAACAAGGATAAATAGTTTTACCTATGTTAATTTACATCAAGTATTGTTACCTATTATAACCATTTATAATATTATTACGTAATCATGATATATCTGAATAATTATGGTCATTGTAAATTTTAAATATTTTTTTATAAAATTGTTACCATAAAATATATAACATATACGATATACAATGTATATTATACATGTAATAAATATACTATGACAATGTTATGAATATGTTATTAACATACTATTAAAACAAATGTTTTATTTACACTATTGTATATATATTTATATTACATAGTATACACTATGTATTACTGTATCTTATATTATTTTATTACTATGTATTAATGTATCTTATATTATTTTATTACTAGATAGTTGTATAATAGTTTCTCATAGTGATATTTTATTTTTGTATAGAAATAATAATATATGTAATTAAATAAATATAAAATATATATTTTTTTAAATTTACAAAAAGTGTTCGTGTAGCTTAATGCTCCTTACGTTTTCTTTATATATATATATAAAGGAAATGTACAGCGTATTAACGTATACGTTATGTAGAATTACATCTAATTACATATTTGTAATGATCTAGGTTCAAATATATCTTGTAGCGCATTGAATAGTCGCTATATTTGTAATACAAAAATTATATATTTATTTACTGTTACAATATTAAGTTTCATAGTATTTGTTTTCATTATACATAAATGAGTTCAATTTTTCTATAGATATATTATTAACTAGGTATTAAATAATAAGTGATACATATATCTCAAAAATAGTAGCTTCATAATAATTAAGTTCGATATAATTTTCATGGAAATAATATATTAATTGAAAACGAGTTCATAGTAAAATTAATTATAAATATACTTCAACTTGATCATTTTTATGCTTAAATAATTTTTTTTTAATATTGCAAAAATTTTAATTGATCACGGGTTCAGACCTCAGAAACAGTTATTAATTTTAAGAATCTTACAATATATTATCTAAAATTATAAATAAAATCGAAATATGTTTAAAATATTTTGTGCTCGATAATTCTATATTAATTAAATTAATTATGAGTTGTTAGATATTTATGAGTGGCTAGTATATTTAAATATGTGCATTACATTAAACATATTAAATAAGTAAATTACAATAATTATCAGAAATTAAATTAAATACTGTATTATATTATAACCAAATAAAAAATTATATTGTATATAATGATATATCTTTATTCTATTAATTTATTTAATGTTCTTATATTAGATTTTAATACATTATTGAATTTCGTTCGGACTTTTAAATATATTTCTTCCTCGGAAAGTTTTAATAAACACGGTGGAGAATATATTTTTAATATTTCTATTATTTCTTGCTTTCCTGAAAATTGTTAATTAACTATTTGTAATTATCAGTATTAAAATTAAATATGAATTATACATAAATTAAGAATAATTTTTATTTGCATATTAATAACCTGGCATTTTGTTTTTTTTAAATGATATAGAATGTTCCGATAATTTCTGAAATTCTGTTTTATTCCATTTGATATTTACAGCTGTTTGAAATAATGATGTGTTTAATTATATATTTATATACATATATATATTATACATAATTAAATATTTTTAAATTGTATTTATATACCTTTTTTGATTTTTTTTGATATCATCATTTTCACAGTAACTATACTCATCATTATTTATTTCATCTTCAACACAAATATTTTTGATAGATGGATTTCGTGAAGTTTCTCCTGGCGTATCATCTGAAATGAAATATAAGTAGATTACATGCATACACACATGTATATATAAGTTTGAGTATATGGGTGTGTGAATTAAATCATGTAAGGTATTTAACTCGGTCAAATAGTCGATACTGCTATATAATAATGTAATGTTCCTTATACTAAGCTTTCATATATATGGTCAATATATATAGGCCAATATAAATAATAAATCTGCATTGATTTATTTGTATGAATGAATTTAATTTTTTATAAAACAATTAACTTGTATTAAAGCAATTACATTTTATTTAATTATATTTTTTTATTGGTATGAAATTTATTACACATGTATGTTACATATGTAAGTTTGAGTATATGGGTGTGTGAATTAAGTCATGTAAGGTATTTAACTCGGTCAAATAGTCGATACTGCTATATAATAATGCAATGTTCCGTATACTAAGCTTTCATATGTATGGTCAATATATAGGCCAATATAAATAATAAATAATAAATCTGCATTGATTTATTTGTATGAACGAATTTAATATTTTATAAAAACAATTAACTTGTATTAAAGCAATTACATTTTATTTAATTATATTTTGTTATTGGTATGAAATTTATTACACATGTATATGTAAGTTTGAGTATATGGGTGTGTGAATTAAATCATGTAAGGTATTTAACTCGGTCAAATAGTCGATACTGCTATATAATAATGTAATGTTCCTTATACTAAGCTTTCATATGTATGGTCAATATAAATAATAAATCTGCATTGATTTATTTGTATGAATGAATTTAATTTTTTATAAAAACAATTAACTTGTATTAAAGCAATTACATTTTATTTAATTATATTTTTTTATTGGTATGAAATTTATTACACATGTATATGTAAGTTTGAGTATATGCGTGTGTGAATTAAGTTATGTAAGGTATTTAACTCGGTCAAATAATCGATACTGCTATATAATAATGTAATGTTCCTTATACTAAGCTTTCATATGTATGGTCAATATATATAGGCCAATATAAATAATAAATAATAAATCTGCATTGATTTATTTGTATGAATGAATTTAATTTTTTATAAAAACAATTAACTTGTATTAAAGCAATTACATTTTATTTAATTATATTTTTTTATTGGTTTGAAATTTATTACACATGTATATGTAAGTTTGAGTATATGGGTGTGTGAATTAAATCATGTAAGGTATTTAACTCGGTCAAATAGTCGATACTGCTATATAATAATGTAATGTTCCTTATACTAAGCTTTCATATGTATGGTTAATTAGTGTATTTAATATACGCAAAACTATAAATAATATTCAAGTATATAAGAATGATAAATTTCATATCATTAATAAAATTAATAATACAAATAAAAAATATAATTATCTATTACATTATTTTTATAAATGTATTGATTTATCATAAATTAATTGAATTAGTTATTCATTAGCGCTAAATATACGATTTTTAATTAGGTCAGGTTTCATAGGAATATATTAATATATACATATATATTTAAAACTATAAATATACATACTCATCATAATATAAATATTAAATAACGTATATTGTAATAATTACATTGTTATATTTCATTCTCAATTATTAATTCTTTATAATTTTAATAATTGTAATAATATAATTTAATATCAATCAACTATAAAACGGCATGAGGTATTATATATAATATTATCAATACTATTAATTATATTAAATATATCTATATTTTAAAAGATATATATAATACAAATATATATAATAATATTAGTATTTTACTAACATAATTCATTATAAAAATGTAATTTTAATTAGATAATTTAAATAAATAACAACTCTACAATATATAGTCTTGAATAAAAATGAATGACGGAAGTTTATTTTTATTTACAAATAATAATAATTAATAAAAATTATAATCTTTGTTCCTTTTTAATTTAAAAAAATATATATTCCGGAAATGGAAAAAATAGTCTCTTAATAATACATTTTTCTAAAATTTGTAATAAAATAGATTTTTTTTTGAAAATAAAGATAAAATATGAAATATTAATATAAAAATTCTTCATCAAATAAAATATTAAATATGTATCCATTTTCATATGAAAAAATGACTTTATAATATGGGTGTATTAACCCGTTTTACATATTTTGAGGATATACATCATCAATAATGAACCTTATATATTTCCATAAGTTATCGATAAAATAATATAAATTAAAGGTATACATGAAGTATAGCTCATCTTTTATAACATATCACAAGTTCAATATCTAAAACGAACACTATCACGTTAAACTATGTAGCTGACATGGAAACATCCGGTATATTGGATGTTTCTATATTGAGGGTGTATTAGTCTGGTTTTTTTTCCTGATTTGTCTGTAATTGTCTGTGTTAGTATATATATATATATATATATATATATATTCTATAGATCACATTTATTTATATATATTTTAAAATTAAATATTTACATACACTCTTACACATTAATATATATACATAATAATTTACCAGGAGTATTCTTGATTTGTATTTATAATTTAGTAGTTCTTAAATTAGTAGCTCGTAAGTACGTATCGTTATGTACTACATCTACCGATATTTCGCTTGCGTATACTATACTTATACGCCGTATATGTAAACTTTCGAGGAGGCTTAATTATGGGCGACGCCCATTGGGCGTGTCGATGGGAGTGGCCAGGATAGTGTTAATCCGAAGGAGTACGTCAATATTCGCAGATTAAAGTTGAGAAAAGTACTCCATCGCATCGCGCTCACTAGGATACACTCGATATACGCGATGGCCTTGTAGTTACGCTAGTGACCATGAGCTATAGGGATATCGTGACGCCGCGAGCTACACCTACTCACTCGGCTAACTCAGCGCATAACTACAATATCGAGGATATAACCACGCCAAACAAAGTAATCTCCGATGTCAGAAGACGAAAAAAGGTTTTTTTCCATCCATCTGATTATAGGAGATACCAATCCAGTTAAAATAAACCATATTTCATATATTACTTCATAATATTATCTACAATAATATGCCAACGTATATCAGAATTTCTAATATATACGCAAAGTATAAACCATTGATTAATACCAGCCAACATCAAATATATTGACGTTTATTTATACGATTATATAACGATTAGGTAAAACATTTTTTATAATGATAAATAATGAACCTTTATAAAATGATGTTAAAGTTTATAAGAATATGGGTTTCATATTTATAACTTCAAATAGAAATAACTATTTGATTTATATTTTTATATTTGTATCTGAAACAAATTAGAACATTAAAATATAAACGATTAAAATGTACAAATGAGACAAAACAATTAATATTAATAATGGAAGTAGTGAAAAAAGTCTTTATTACACTTCTATTTACATATATTACTAACATTACTGGCACTACTATACTTACTACTAATACTACTACTACTACTACTACTACTACTACTACTACTACTACTACTACTACTACTACTACTACTACTACTACTACTACTACTACTACTGCTACTGCTACTACTACTACTACTACTACTACTACTACTACTGCTACTGCTACTGCTACTGCTACTGCTACTGCTACTGCTACTGCTACTGCTACTGCTACTGCTACTGCTACTGCTACTGCTACTGCTACTGCTACTGCTACTGCTACTGCTACTGCTACTGCTACTGCTACTACTACTGCTACTGCTACTGCTACTGCTACTGCTACTGCTACTGCTACTGCTACTGCTACTGCTACTGCTACTGCTACTGCTACTGCTACTGCTACTGCTACTGCTACTGCTACTGCTACTGCTACTGCTACTGCTACTGCTACTGCTACTGCTACTGCTACTGCTACTGCTACTGCTACTGCTACTGCTACTGCTACTGCTACTGCTACTGCTACTGCTACTGCTACTGCTACTGCTACTGCTACTGCTACTTCTTCTACTACTACTACTACTACTACTACTACTACTACTACTACTACTACTACTACTACTACTACTACTACTACTACTACTACTACTACTACTACTATTACTACTACTACTACTACTACTACTACTACTACTACTACAACTACTACTACTACTACTACTACTACTACTACTACTACTACTACTACTACTACTACTACTACTACTACTACTACTACTACTACTACTACTACTACTACTACTACTACTACTACTACTACTACTACTACTACTACTACTACTACTACAACAACAACTACTACTACTACTACTACAACTACTACAACTACTACTACTACTACTACTACTACTACTACTACTACTACTACTACTACAACAACTACTACTACTACTACTACTACTACTACTACTACTACTACTTCTACTACTACTACTACTACTACTACTACTACTACTACTACTACTACTACTACTACTACTACTACTACTACTACTACTACTACTACTACTACTACTACTACTACTACTACTACTACTACTACTACTACTACTACTACTACTACTACTACTACTACTACTACTACTACTACAACAACAACTACTACTACTACTACTACAACTACTACAACTACTACTACTACTACTACTACTACTACTACTACTACTACTACTACTACAACAACTACTACTACTACTACTACTACTACTACTACTACTACTACTTCTACTACTACTACTACTACTACTACTACTACTACTACTACTACTACTACTACTACAACAACTACTACTACTATAACAACTACTACTACTACTACTACTACTACTACTACTACTACTACTACAACTACTACTACTACTACTGTAAACTAAAGTCAGTAGTTTATATCATACTTATGTATATGTTATTTTTTATATACGTTTAAATACTCACAATCATATGTCACAAAAAGGTTACATCGCTTCGTTTGATTCGTTTAACTGTTAACCAACTCGAAACTCCAAAATGTAAACTCCATAATATCAACGTGAGTTAATATCAACTTCAAATTTAAACTCAAGATAATAAAAGCTACAAGTTAAATAGTGGCAATTACTTGATTCATACGGCATACAATTGAGTCACCTGTTATAGGTGAGGAGGAAGAGACGGAACTCTAAAGCCAAGATCATTCACCGAGGTCATGACATCAAAGAAGAAAACAGTTCGTTACGCGAGATGCCAGAGGTTACACGACGTGTCCAGTCCTCCCCTTCTAGATTCCACACCTCCGGAAGTCTAACGTCTCTAAAGGATATGGTTAGCACAAGTGAACATATTGTTCATTAAGCAATTCGGCATTCTACAGACTTTTAGATGTGTTTTTTGTTTTAGTAGTTAATATTTTACGTTTTTCATTTCAAAACAATCGCTTATAAGAACAGGGTTTCAAATATCTGTTTTGATTACACATGTACGGTGCAATTCATATATAACTATTGATATACGAATATAACTTTTCTATAACAAACTAATTAATATTTAATATTGCTAATGATTATCATAAGAGAAATAATATGATTTGAAAATTCATAAATATTTTGACTTATATCTTGATATTTTTTTTTAAATATTACATTATTAAGTCATTATATTTCTATTGTAAGTTATCTATGTTTAATATAGTAATACGGAATATATCTATAGATTAATAATGTATACATATGTAAAGGTAAATAGTCATATTCTTTTTCATATGTAACGATATAGTGTTTCAAGTGTATATATTATCTTAATTACAAACAATTGTAATCAATAGTTTATTTTACGATTCTAACATGATAATTATTATACAAAGGTTATGATTAGAACAAGTAATAATCTCATTATATTATTAATAATACACGATTGATTTTCGAATACAGACTTATGCGAACTATGACGCAATATAGAGTTGCGTAATACACTAGTGCATTGTTGAGTATTAAAACATGGTACTACATTTGTATACAAAGTATGCGATTTATAATAATTTATGATTTAAATACCCACTTTAACAATATTCACGTATTAATACGTGATTAATAATACAAATAGAACCATTTTAATTTTCAATTATTTTATATTAATTGATATTTTATAGTTAAAACATAAACTGTATTCATATTATATTCATTTTACGTGGCATATTTTTCATATAATCTTATTAACTATTTATTTGAAAATATCATTCATTATATATAAAATACGTAACTCGTTCCTATAATCTAATTTGTCCTACTGAAATTCGCTAAAATCCCAGTAAGCGCAACACATCGAAATAAGCTGCAGACTGAAACTATAAGTGTTGAACGATATTTTATAAAAAACAACGTCGTCGCCGATGCCCATAGCATATTAATTTAGACAATAATATCGCAAACTCCACGATCTACTCAATAAACGAAATTAAACACGAATTATTGTTCACTATTTTTTAAGTAATGTCTCATTACTAATTACTAATCAATAATTTCTGAGATCATTGATAATTAATGGTTTGCTTTGCTTCTGTATAGATTCCTATAAATATAAGTAGATTTATCAAATACATTAGAGGGAATAGACTCACTCACTGATTGACTGATTCGCTCACTCGCTCACTCACTCACTCACTCACTCACTCACTCACTCACTCACTCACTCACTCACTCACTCACTCACTCACTCACTCACTCACTCACTCACTCACTCACTCACTCACTCACTCACTCACTCACTCACTCACTCACTCACTCACTCACTCACTCACTCACTCACTCACTCACTCACTCACTCACTCACTCACTCACTCACTCACTCACTCACTCACTCACTCACTCACTCACTCACTCACTTACTCCCTAAACAAACACACATCACATTATACAGAAAAAACTTCAATTTCTAACCTTTAAACACAGATCCATGTACAAAACTCTAACAATAATAAATACCGCACTGAAAACTGATATCCCTAAATATATGAGCGACCCAATTAAATTAAAACTGAAAAATAATCTAAGATCATCCAATAAAAAACTGCTTAAACAAGACATAATTAACAATTTTCCACAACTTTGGAATAAGCTACCCATAACTGTTACCAATGAAAATAATACAAATACATTTAAAAGCAAACTACACAAATACTTACTTGATCTAGACTGATATAATCTGACACACTCTTATAATATTCCTACTGCTACTGAATTATCAAAATGATTTACACTCTACTTTTATCTAATACTATATATATTACTCAACTACAAATACTCCACTACTTTATTTCTACAGCCTATATTACTTCCCACTTTTACTACTTACTTCTTACCAACCTCACTACCATAATTTACCTCCCTTAATACACGTACATTTATATCTGACATATTTTCTCTACACACTATCCCCTATACATTTCTCCCATATACACAATGTGAATTGAATAACTCCCTCACATGCATTTCCCTCTTACGTAACTTCCTTACACATATTACCACAATTATTTGGATTATTTATTTATTTTTATAAACGTATTATTACTCTATTAATTTTGTTATATTTCGTTAATAATACCTACACTTACCTTCGAACAATGTAAAATGGATTTTCGAGAATAAACATATACACACATACTCACTCACTCACTCACTCACCCACCCAGTTACTCACTGACTCACTGACTCACTGACTCACTGACTCACTCACTTACTCATTCACTCACTCCACAACTTTGGAATAAACTACCCATAACTGTTACCAATGAAAATAATACAAATACTTTTAAAAGCAAACTTCACAAATACTTACTTGGTCTAGACTGACATAACCTGACACACCCTTATAATATTCCTACTGCTACTGAATTATCA
>OZ038312.1:14452557-14460057 GCA_964035775.1 Osedax frankpressi | reverse complement strand
CTTAGACACACTCCACTACCTCACTTAGACATACTCCACTACCTCACTTAGACACACTCCACTACCTCACTTATACACACTACCTCACTTAGACACACTCCACTACCTCACTTAGACACACTACCTCACTTAGACACACTCCACTACCTCACTTAGACACACTACCTCACTTAGACACACTACCTCACTTACACATACTCCACTACCTCAATTAGACACACTCCACTACCTTACTTAGACACACTCCACTACCTCACTTAGACACACTCCACTACCTCACTTAGACACACTTCACTACCTCACTTAGACACACTCCACTACCTCACTTAGACACACTCCACTACCTCACTTAGACACACTACCTCACTTAGATACACTTCACTACCTCACTTAGACACACTCCACTACCTCACTTAGACACACTCCACTACCTCACTTAGACACACTCCACTACCTCACTTAGACACACTCCACTACCTCACTTAGACACACTCCACTACCTCACTTAGACACACTCCACTACCTCACTTAGACACACTCCACTACCTCACTTAGACACACTCCACTACCTCACTTAGACACACTTCACTACCTCACTTAGACGCACTCCACTACCTCACTTAGACACACTCCACTACCTCACTTAGACACACTCCACTACCTCACTTAGACACACTCCACTACCTCACTTAGACACACTTCACTACCTCACTTAGACACACTCCACTACCTCACTTAGACACACTCCACTACCTCACTTAGACACACTCCACTACCTCACTTAGACACACTCCACTACCTCACTTAGACACACTCCACTACCTCACTTAAACACACTCCACTACCTCACTTAGACACACTACCTCACTTAGACACACTCCACTACCTCACTTAGACACACTCCACTACCTCACTTAGACACACTTCACTACCTCACTTAGACACACTCCACTACCTCACTTAGACACACTCCACTACCTCACTTAGACACACTCCACTACCTCACTTAGACACACTCCACTACCTCACTTAAACACACCCCACTACCTCACTTAGACACACTCCACTACCTCACTTAGACACACTCCACTACCTCACTTAGACACACTCCACTACCTCACTTAGACACACTCCACTACCTCACTTAGACAGACTCCACTACCTCACTTAGACACACTTCACTACCTCACTTAGACACACTCCACTACCTCACTTAGACACACTCCACTACCTCACTTAGACACACTCCACTACTTCACTTAGACACACTCCACTACCTCACTTAGACATACTACCTCACTTAGACACACTCCACTACCTCACTTAGACACACTACCTCACTCAGACACACTCCACTACCTCACTTAGACACACTCTACTACCTCACTTAGACACACTCCACTACCTCACTTAGACATACTCCACTACCTCACTTAGACACACTCCACTACCTCACTTAGACACACTTCACTACCTCATTTAGACACACTCCACTACCTCACTTAGACACACTTCACTACCTCACTTAGACACACTCCACTACCTCACTTAGACACACTCCACTACCTCACTTAGACACACTCCAATACCTCACTTAGACACACTCCACTACCTCACTTAGACGCACTCCACTACCTCACTTAGACGCAATCCACTACCTCACTTAGACACACTTCACTACCTCACTTAGACACACTCCACTGTCTCACTTAGACACACTCCACTACCTCACTTAGACACACTCCACTACCTCACTTAGACACACTTCACTACCTCACTTTAGACACACTCCACTACCTCACTTAGACACACTACCTCACTTAGACACACTCCACTACCTCACTTAGACACACTCCACTACCTCACTTAGACACACTCCACTGTCTCACTTAGACACACTCCACTACCTCACTTAGACACACTCCACTACCTCACTTAGACACACTCCACTGTCTCACTTAGACACACTCCACTACTTCACTTAGACACACTCCACTACCTCACTTAGATACACTCCACTACCTCACTTAGACACACTCCACTACCTCACTTAGACACACTCCACTACCTCACTTAGACACACTCCACTACCTCACTTAGACACACTACCTCACTTAGACACACTCCACTACCTCACTTAGACACACTCCACTACCTCACTTAGACGCACTCCACTACCTCACTTAGACACACTACCTCACTTAGACACACTCCACTACCTCACTTAGACACACTACCTCACTTAGACACACTTCACTACCTCACTTAGACACACTCCACTACCTCACTTAGACACACTCCACTACCTCACTTAGACACACTCCACTATCTCATTTAGACACACTACCTCACTTAGACACACTCCACTACCTCACTTAGACACACTCCACTACCTCACTTAGACACACTCCACTACCTCACTTAGACACACTCCACTACCTCACTTAGACACACTCCACTACCTCACTTAGACACACTCCACTATCTCATTTAGACACACTACCTCACTTAGACACACTCCACTACCTCACTTAGACACACTTCACTACCTCACTTAGACACACTCCACTACCTCACTTAGACACAGTCCACTACCTCACTTAGACACACTTCACTACCTCACTTAGACACACTCCACTACCTCACTTAGACACACTCCGCTACCTCACTTAGACACACTCCACTACCTCACTTAGACACACTCCACTACCTCACTTAGACACACTCCATTACCTCACTTAGACGCACTCCACTACCTCAATTAGACACACTCCACTACCTCACTTAGACACACTTCACTACCTCACTTAGACACACTCCACTACCTCATTTAGACACACTCCACTACCTCACTTAGACACACTCCACTACCTCACTTATACACACTCCACTACCTCACTTAGACACACTCCACTACCTCACTTAGACACACTCCACTACCTCACTTAGTCACACTACCTCACTTAGACACACTACCTCACTTAGACACACTCCACTACCTCACTTAGACACACTCCACTACCTCACTTAGACACACTTCACTACCTCATTTAGACACACTCCACTACCTCACTTAGACACACTCCACTACCTCACTTATACACACTCCACTACCTCACTTAGACACACTCCACTACCTCACTTAGACACACTCCACTACCTCACTTAGTCACACTACCTCACTCAGACACACTACCTCACTTAGACACACTCCACTACCTCACTTAGACACACTCCACTACCTCACTTAGACACACTCCACTACCTCACTTAGACACACTCCACTACCTCACTTAGTCACACTACCTCACTTAGACACACTACCTCACTTAGACACACTACCTCACTTAGACACACTCCACTACCTCACTTAGACACACTCCACTACCTCACTTAGACACACTCCACTACCTCACTTATACACACTCCACTACCTCACTTAGACACACTCCACTACCTCACTTAGACACACTCCACTACCTCACTTAGTCACACTACCTCACTCAGACACACTACCTCACTTAGACACACTCCACTACCTCACTTAGACACACTCCACTACCTCACTTAGACACACTCCACTACCTCACTTAGACACACTCCACTACCTCACTTAGTCACACTACCTCACTCAGACACACTACCTCACTTAGACACACTCCACTACCTCACTTATACACACTCCACTACCTCACTTAGACACACTCCACTACCTCACTTAGACACACTCCACTACCTCACTTAGTCACACTACCTCACTTAGACACACTACCTCACTTAGACACACTCCACTACCTCACTTAGACACACTTCACTACCTCACTTAGACACACTCCACTACCTCATTTAGACACACTCCACTACCTCACTTAGACACACTCCACTACCTCACTTATACACACTCCACTACCTCACTTAGACACACTCCACTACCTCACTTAGACACACTCCACTACCTCACTTAGTCACACTACCTCACTCAGACACACTACCTCACTTAGACACACTCCACTACCTCACTTAGACACACTCCACTACCTCACTTAGACACACTTCACTACCTCACTTAGACACACTCCACTACCTCACTTAGACACACTCCACTACCTCACTTAGACACACTCCACTACCTCACTTAGACACACTCCACTACCTCACTTAGTCACACTCCACTACCTCACTTAGACACACTCCACTACCTCACTTAGACACACTACCTCACTTAGACACACTCCACTATCTCACTTAGACACACTCCACTACCTCACTTAGACACACTACCTCACTTAGACACACTCCACTACCTCACTTAGACACACTGCCTCACTTAGACACACTTCACTACCTCACTTAGACACACTCCACTACCTCACTTAGACACACTCCACTACCTCACTTAGACACACTCCACTACCTCACTTAGACACACTCCACTACCTCACTTAGACACACTCCACTGTCTCAATTAAACACACTCCACTGTCTCACTTAGACACAGTCCACTACCTCACTTAGACACACTCCATTGTCTCACTTAGACACACTCCACTACCTCACTTAGACACACTCCACTGTCTCAATTAAACATACTCCACTACCTCACTTAGACACACTACCTCACTTAGACACACTCCACTACCTCACTTAGACACACTCCACTACCTCACTTAGACACACTTCACTACCTCACTTAGACACACTCCACTACCACACTTAGACACACTCCACTGTCTCAATTAAACACACTCCACTGTCTCACTTAGACACACTCCACTGTCTCAATTAAACACACTCCACTGTCTCACTTAGACACAGTCCACTACCTCACTTAGACACACTCCATTGTCTCACTTAGACACACTCCACTACCTCACTTAGACACACTCCACTGTCTCAATTAAACATACTCCACTACCTCACTTAGACACACTACCTCACTTAGACACACTCCACTACCTCACTTAGACACACTCCACTACCTCACTTAGACACACTTCACTACCTCACTTAGACACACTCCACTACCTCACTTAGACACACTCCACTACCTCACTTAGACACACTCCACTGTCTCAATTAAACATACTCCACTACCTCACTTAGACACACTACCTCACTTAGACACACTTCACTACCTCACTTAGACACACTCCACTACCTCACTTAGACACACTTCACTACCTCACTTAGACACACTCCACTACCACACTTAAACACACTCCATTGTCTCCATGTAACTTACTAGTATGATCCCATTGTCAGAGTACATGTATTCACGTCATGACAATATTGTCCATATCCTGGTGTCACGTGTAGAATAGAAATTCCATTGTTACCATTTAATCCCGAGGTTATATTGTGAATTTGGAATATGTTCGCTGTTCATGCATTCGTCGGTGAACATAGATCATGTCCTTATAATAATATCATGAACTTGAAGCATGTCCTTATACATTCTATGATGGCGTTTAATCATTATATAGTGGCCATATTCATTAGATAATGACTTTAAATTATGTTATTGTACATTATATAATGACCTTGAATCACGTCCTTATATATTATCTAGTAATATCGAAGCATGTATTTAAATATTGTAATATAATATCGAATCATGTCCTTATACATTAGTGATATTATGTCATTACAGTATATCACGTAAACGCTTAATTTTGCATATACTACAAGCGTACGTAATGAGTATAAGTTTATAATCAGAAGAGGTCAATATTAAAGAAAGAGTATTGCGTAATTTACTCGACCTCGTAGTTATTTCATAACACGTCGCTAGCGTAGAACTGCGGTGGAAGATGTAGCTGTGTAGATATATTCAGAATTTATTTAAGCTGTGCTAGATATGTGGCTACTTTCAACGTTTCAATATATAACTATAGTTACATAGACATATCTATCTTTATTTACATCCTAAGTATAGGAACAATTGGACATTTAGGAACAAATGTTCGAAATTGGTCAAATATAATGCAAAACATCTAAATATATTTTAAAAGGTTAAAATTAATATTCATTAGAACATTTTGGTATAAATGTAATAAAATGTTCCAATACGATGTTTTGATTCGCATTGGAATAAATGTTCGAATATGTTCCAAAATGTACTCATACTTTATAAAGATTGGGACATTTTGGTACAAATTTTCCAAAATATTCCAATATGTTAGTGAAATATAATTTATTTAATTGATTATTATTAATGTATCATTTGTTTCAATTTGTTTCAATTTGTTTCAATTTGTTTCAATTTGTACAAAAATATTCTATTAAATATTTACAGATACATACAACAAAGTTTCTGTATATAAATAAGATCAAGGATTTGATAATACGAATACATCATTGAAATATAAATAATAGTAAAAATACAAACTTAATTATGATTAAGATTATTATAATTGTTATACAGAAAATTAATTGATTTATGTAATATATATTAAAAAGTAGGCTACTAAGTTACAATTAAAGATCGGTCTAACCACGCCCCATCTCGCTTTACTATTTAAAATCATATTCATAATCACTCCCATCCTATTCTCATAACAGTGCAAACAATCAAACCAAACCTACAGAAATATGATTAACCACGCCCATGAAATACTCTAATACTACTAACAATAACCTCCCCCTTTTGCAATAATCTCATACTACTAACAATAACCACGCCCATCATCTGCAATTTCGAAGTACTAAATATAGCCACGCCCATATGCAATAATCTCATACTACTAACAATAACCACGCCCATCATCTGCAATTTCGAAGTACTAAATATAGCCACGCCCATATGCAATAATCTCAATCTACTAACAATAACCACGCCCATCATCTGCAATTTCGAAGTACTACATATAGCCACGCCCATATGCAGTACTCGCGCAGAAGAAGCAGTGCCGATGTACGACTTAATAATGAAGGCTCCCAATACAAAGAACACTATCGCGAGATTCTCAATTCCTATTCACTTAACACGCCAACATCGAATATAGCCAATCAGCAAACAGCACACGCCTCATCGTGTCGTCTAGAAAACAGAACTCCGGCTTTCAACGGAAAAGGTCTGACTTTCAAATTATTAATTTTGTATTTGTAAAACACTCAATAATAAAATTACATTGATCACCGTAACGTGGATCTTATTGGGTGTAATTTCCACACTATTATTTTCATATTTCGACTTAATATCCAGTACTTATCATAAAAGTAATCTTTAAATATATACGTGATTTTATATATAACGTATTATATCTATTCTATTAGATTGGAAAATGAATCTTCATAAACTAGTAATATTAATTTAAACTGCGCTGTCATGTTTAGATTATTCAAAATCCGGTGTGGACATAAAAGACGACGATGACACTCGCACTTGTAATGATGAACAAGAGAATGGCATGGATAACAATGGCAGTGTATTACGAACAAGAAGAGTTAATTTAGGCATCAGGAATACTGTTGGTCAATCTCTCTCTTTATCTCTCTCTC
>OZ038312.1:14430915-14452357 GCA_964035775.1 Osedax frankpressi | reverse complement strand
CAACCCATATAACTATATCAATCATGAATACGTATTATTATCATATTATCTATACATTATTTAGACATCGAATATAATAATCAGTGTATTTTTCACTTTAAACACCCATAGCAACAATGTAAATATCAAAACGTAAATATTGCGTAAAATAATAAAATTTATACTTTTTATGTTATATTACTTATATCACAGTATATATTAACTTTACTTAAGTAAATTTATATAAATGATATACTATAATTGATAAGTAAAGTATAACTTAATAATATGGTTGATTTGGTGAGTAGATATATGATTAAATTATATAAATATTGGTATCAAAAAAATTACCGATTATAATAATCATTATTAGATAAATACACAAAATAAAAGCCATTGTTTGTTAGATGTATTAATCTTGTTATTATAATATACCAAACTCACATATATTACAATTTTCGATTAATGTAAAAGCAGTAAATGATTATAACATATTTATTATTTTCATTATAAGTTTTTTCAAAGAGTAATATAAATATAGCTTTTAACCTATACATAATTAATAATATAACTATATATTACTTTTAATACATAATTTGTTATTAATTTAATAAATTATAATTTAAACTATGAATTAACCATTGAATAATAGCCATACATATCCAAATTCAGTAAATATATAATCATTTTAAATGTAAGCATTTATTAAAATACTGCATAGCATAATATTAATCATTTATATCTACACACACACATACACACACAAAGACAAACATAAACACTTATATATATAAGAGGTTATAATTTCAGAAAATTGTAATCTTGTATATAGTATATAGAAAAATATTATTTACACATAATTGAATATAATTGCTGATTATATATTTCGCTTTTAGAGATGTATTTCTAAACTAATTATATTATATCACATATTATTAAGGTGTACTTGTTGGTACAATTACTATTATATATATATATATATATATATATATATATATATATATATGTATAAACATAATGTATTATGTGCTCCCTAATTATTTTTGGGACATTTATAATTATAATTATACAGAATTATATAGTTAAAGTGATAAGTAAATAAGTGTATCTGCACCATTGCTAAATAACATATCATTAATAACTAGATAATTTTAAAAGATTCGTTTAATCTTGTGAAATACATATTATTAACATATTATGCAGACTTACTATCACTGAATAAATTAAGTAATACAATTGAGTAAACATATCAGTGCATATAATATTAGCATTAGTATTCTGATCACGTAAATATTTAAGAATTATTAAAATATAAGATATATACAACCATTTATAGTACTAGAAATAAGTACGGATCATGTAATTATCTTAATATTACGTTATTTTATGGTATGTGATATTTACAGGAAAAGAAGGATGTTTGCAAGCAATCTATTGACGAAACTGCTTTCGAGGCACTAGAAAAAGATTTTCAAGATGTTTACTAATATATTTATTATAATTAATATTAAATTAAAATTGTTACTCATTTTTCACGATCTCATATATATCATATTTTGATGAATTATTTTTTAAAATAGCATTATTTAAAGATACATTTAATTCTAATAGAAAACTATTTAGATTAGCTCACTAGATTATCTCACTTACTATAGTTAAGTTATATTACTATTTGGGTGCGAAAGGCGTATACGCCCTTCACCCTAAATACACCCCGCCTCCTTTATACGTAGATCTCAATCATGTCCGTTATCCTAAACTTGCTAACGCCCGATAACAATTACCGCCCGCGCTCCCAGGTGCTACAAGAACTTATCGGAGACCGCAGCCTGGAGAAGTTTCGCGGCGAGTACGAGAAACTTCACCGAGCGCTAAAGAAATCCCACGACAGCGAAAAGAGGCTGATGCAGAAGTGCAGAGAACTCAATGCCGAAATCGTCTCCAATTCGGCGAAGGTCTCGACTGCCCTGAAACTCTCCCAGGACGACCAGTCAAATATCACATCGTTGAAACAGGTCCGCCTTACGAATCTCTAGCAAATGACCATCTTAATTTAGATTAAAGTGAACTGCGTACGCTATACTTCCCACTCCACCTCACTACTTTCTCTACTATCCCTTACCCCGTTATCCATCTCCACGCCCCTCACCATCCCTATTCATTAATCATCCACACCACCCTCTTTCGTTAATCTACCTTATCACTCCTTTCACCGCTCATCCTCACAAATATCCCAACTACTTCCCTTTAGACAATTCCACCTCGCCCATTCACCTCAACATTCCTATTACAAACTCATATATCCCCCTAACTCCATCGTTATGATTGTAAATTCAAATATATCGTATCTCTATATAATTCTATAGGTATCTTAATGTATTTCATTTTTCTAATATATATACCATGTTATTAAATAAAGTACTCTATAACAATCAATACAATAAATGCTAAATACAGTAATACTGTCAATTTCAAATTCGACTAATTTTATCTATTTTATTCGAAATGAAGTCGCAATGATATCTGGACATTCTGCACGATATTCCACTCATATGTAGATCTCTTCAAAATACTACTCGCTACGACCCTACAGGAGATTGAAAAGGCGTGGTCTATGGTCGATGCTTCTCACGAGAAGGAAAGCCGTGCCAAAGAAACCATCCAGAGTTTGAAGATTGAAATCTCGAACCTCACAAAACTTGTGGAGCAAGGGGCTGGTCTTAGCGTAGGACAAGAGAATAGGTTAGGAGGGTACATCTATTATGTATATCGGAGTTTATTATTGAAGTGTATAACTGTACCTATAACACAATACCATAACACAGTACCGACAACTCCTAACACAATAGTAATGCTATAAACACAGTATTTATTCTTATATATATATATATATATTATATTATATATATACATATATATATATATCTTAATATATATTTATACACTGCTATTACTTGTATATGAGATAATAAGACTTTGTTTTTAAAATGTCTATATTTCAACTATTTGAAAGTTTCTTAGATTTAGATTTTGTGCATTTCTTGTAGTACTAATATATCCGATTTCTTTTAACACATTATCCATATTTATTTATCTACCCTAGCACCACTAATTTAGAACCATTCCTTTAGTTCCGCTCATATAGACCTGCTCAATTAATCCCTGACCATTAGTCCCGCCCCTTTACCCATGCCCCTTTAGCCACGCCACTTTAGCCACGCCTCTTTAGTTAAGTCCTATTCCATTAACCGCCTCCGTAACACTATAACTCCCTAAGTTCCGAAGACAACTACGTCAGTGAGTACATGAACATGACATACTCTCAACGTGAAGATTACGACAATAAGTTCCTCTATATGTAAGATGACCGCACACAAATTAACACACACACACACACACACACACACACACACTCGCGAACACTCGTGTTTCCGTTATATTCGATTGTTTCGTGTCGTTCGCTAAATTCTATTAAATAATACCGTTACGTTTACTTATTATTCGACAAGGACACCTTTATGTAAGTAATCCCTTGGCAGTGCATTCTGGTAGGGACTCCGAAATGAATAGAACAGTAATAACTACAACCTCCCTATACGGAGGTTAACGTGGTACCGTTCCTCCACCATATACACTCATTACATGTTTAACTTGTGTAATAATACCTTTCTAATAAACTAAAATCTATTCCCTTCTGAACAACTCAGCTCTATACCTTTCTAATAAACTAAAATCTATTCCCTTCCGATCAACGAAGTTCCATTCGCTTCTAATAAACCACGTTCTACACCTTTACCATTACTGTTACTCTTCTCATCCTAAGTTGAGTTCCAGATATAAACATTCCGTAACACTGCGCCGTACATTTAGCGTTAACGAACTGCTGAAGATGAAAGACTCCCTGACACGCGAGAGGGATGACCAATTGCGTGAGATCGTGACGTTAAGAGATGAGATGAGCGACTCTCAGGCGAAACTTGTGGAATACGAAGATAAACAACACGACTGTACGATGAAGATTCAAGAGGTAACCATGGTGATACCGTTTAGCTGAGAATGGCCGCTAAGGGATGGGTTAACTACTCGCTAATGTTTTGGTATTTCTAAGAAAGTAGTCGAGGCTAGATAAGTGGTAGTTAATGTGTAGTTAATGATAGTTAACTAAGTATACTTAGTACTAGGTATACTAAAGAATTGAATGAGTATTCATGAATAACTAAGTTGTAGTTATTGAGTAGATAAGTGTAACTAAGCTAACAAATAGTTTATAATGTTTAGCTAATTTCCCAAAATTCTAAAACTTGTATGATAATATAATATACAATATTGTACTAACGAATAGAAAAACAAACACAAAGGAAATGTTACACACAATAAAAATACCCGGATATTGTTATACCAAAGGCCATTATTATGTTAACTACTCATTTTAATTCTTTGTTACACGAGAGTAGATTTCTTATTTACCATTCGTATTGTTACAAATACCTCCACATGTTGGCAGTTATCTCTTATTAACTTCTTCTCTAACGTACACAAACATTTTAATCTTTTTAACGAAATATTGCAGAAACTCCATACATCATACCAAATCTCGTAACAATATCTCTATACAACTCTATACAACTCTATACAACTCTATACAACTCTATACAACTCTATATCTCTATACAACTCTATAACTCTATACAACTCTATATCTCTATACAACTCTATATCTCTATACAACTCTATATCTCTATACAACTCTATATCTCTATACAACTCTATATCTCTATACAACTCTATATCTCTATACAACTCTATATCTCTATACAACTCTATATCTCTATACAACTCTATAACTCTATACAACTCTATATCTCTATACAACTCTATATCTCTATACAACTCTATATCTCTATACAACTCTATATCTCTATACAACTCTATATCTCTATACAACTCTATACAACTCTATATCTCTATACAACTCTATATAACTCTATATTTCATTACATAACTTATTACACTACTCCAATTATTCTATATTTTTTCAAAAACCCTAACCACTACATATTTTATAAACCCCTCAAAACCTCGTACACTATATTGTATTATGTATCCACAATACAATGTCTGCCTATTACTATCGTACTTCCTAACCTACACTTCCAACACCGAGTTCCAAACCTACCACATTACCTACATCTCACCCATCACATCTCCTGTACCTAACCTCACCTCACTCGTCGCACCTGTCATACCTTAGTAACAATCGCCATCCAGCATCGCTCCAACTATCAACGTATCACGCCATGTCGCTTACACTTCAACACACCTCTCCACGCCCACTTCTCCACGCCCACTTCTCCACGCCCACTTCACCGCGCCCACTTCACCACGCCCACTTCACCGCGTCCGTCGCAGCTACAAGCCGAAATCCAAGTGCGCAATAACGAGGCACAACGAGAAGCCCGAAAACGAGATAAACTCGAGAGGGAATTGCAACAAGCTCGTCTAGATCTGGAAACCAAAAATGCCGACCAGAAGAACACGCACGTTCAAATCGACCGCTATAAACAGGACGTACTACGAGGCGAGCAGCAGATCAAGGAACAACGGGTAGGCGAGTAATAATATACAAAATACAATACGTATTATCTGTAATCTCCAATTTAATATATAAATATATATTTTCCTTATTTCTAATTATAATAATTTAAATTAAAAATAAATTGAATACAATTATGTAATAATACATAATAATTTTAAATTGAACTCATTCAAATCCCTTCTTATTTGGCTCAATTTCTGTAACTCTCCAATCATCGCAATTATTGCTAACGAATGCACATTCCTTAATACAGTTATCCCAAGAGCGTTTGGTGAAAGAGAGCGATTCCTTAAATAGTCGTTTCCAAAAACTACAACAAGACTTTGAGGCCCAATTAGTAGCGTGCGACACGCTGAACAACGAAAACCAAGGCAAGGCTTCCGACCTCAAGGTAATCTCTTTAACAATCAGTATCTTTAACAATCAAATGATTATAATATATGTAGTATACTACTGGTCTTTTTATCCTGCTAACGTGAATTCTCTTCATTGAGCTTTCACTCTATTACCTGCATTCACGATATCCGTTTGTATACGGGTATTTAGTTTAATATATATAATATTATGCATACGGATAGTGATACCTGGATTCCGACCTATAACTCGCAATGTTTCGATATCGCAGCAAAAGGAGGATGAGGTTGGATCGCTGAAACAGGAAGTTCAGAGGCTGAATAAGATGCGAGACTCTGTACAACGGCGCCTTCGTATTGTAGAAGATCAAAAGGCCGATATTGACCAAGCTAAGGAGGTGTTGCGCAACCAAATAACAGCCCTGGAAAAGGGTGAGTCAGATGTTACCCGGACATACCACTTCGATATTTTCTTATTTAGAAATAATTAATTGGTTTTTATTACTGTCCATTTGGCGCTTTAATGAAATATTATTTTTAAATTAATAGATAAATTTCTAGTGAGATTGGATTTGTATGATCAATTCTATATAGTTTCTTTATATTTTTTATTAATAACTCAAATATTATCACACAAAGTAAATATATATTCTTATATGTTATTATTATTGAGCAACTATGATCTATCTTATTTATTAATACAATCTATTATTTAAATAATAACTAATATTACAATTTAATAGTAATTGTAATTTATTGTAAACTCTTGTATACATTATTATGTAATAGAGAGAGATTCTTTTAAGAAACCTTGGAATACAATTTACAGAGTTGGAATTAAACCGTAAGTCAAGCGAACAGGATCGTAAAGCAATCGAAGAACTTGTAAGAGAAAGAGACATTTTGAACAAGGTTGTATGTTGACCTCATGGATTATATTTAAATAAGTATAACGTTCCTCGGGGAGAAATAACATTTGAAATTATTATATTCTATGGAGTAAACATGTAAAACTAAATATACAATAATATTAATATTAACAATAGTGGTTATAATATTTGAATAGATATTAATATTTTCCTTATTTAATAGAATATGTTAAAGGCATCGGCTAATACGCAAAAACAATTGAACCTCGTGAAATTACACGAGCAGTCGAAGAAGAACTTAGAACAGGTTACTTAAATTTAGATGCCTCATCAATCATTTCATTATTCATTTATTAGAATTTATATATAGTATTTATATATTGTTCATATCGTGACACATATGTAACCATTGTGTTCTTTATAGGAGATACAAAACTACAAAGAAGAAGCTCAAAAGCAACGTAAAATTATTTATCAACTGGAGAAAGAAAGAGACCGTTACATCAACGAAGCATCGGATCTTACACAAAAAGTTTTTTAAATAAGATACGCCGATAAATATTATAGTTATTAAATATTTATTTATTTATCTATTTATATATATATTATATAATATATATAAAATAAATATTGAAAATGTATAAAAAAAACTCTTTAATCGCTTTTACACTTTACGCTTGACCCCGACCTTATTGTTCAGGTATTGCAACATATGGAGGATGTCAAGGTGAGGGAAATGCAGATATTTGATTACAAGAAGAAGATTGCCGAGGCTGAAACCAAACTAAAACAGCAACAAAATCTGTACGAAGCTGTAAGGAGTGACCGCAACTTGTATAGCAAGAATCTCATCGAGTCCCAGGTACCATGACATACCCTTTAACCACGCCCATATAGAGTCTCAGGTACCATGACATACCCTTTAACCACGCCCATATAGAGTCGTAGTTACAATAGACATACCCTTAAACCACGCCCATATAGAGTCACAGGTACCATGACATACCCTTTAACCACGCCCATATTGAGTCTCAGGTACCATAGACATACCCTTTAACCACGCCCATATAGAGTCTCAGGTACCATAGACATAACCTTTAACCACGCCCATATAGAGTCTTAGGTACCATAGACATACCCTTTAACCACGCCCATATAGAGTATCAGGTACCATGACATACCCTTTAACCACGCCCATATAGAGTCGTAGTTACCATAGACATACCCTCTAACCACGCCCATGTAGTGTCGTAGTTACAATAGACATATCGTTTAACTACGCCCATATAGAGTCTCAGGAAGTATAGACATACCCTTTAACCACGCCCATATAGTGTCGTAGTTACAATAGACATACCCTCTAACCACGCCCATATAGAGTCTCAGGAAGTATAAACATACCCTCTAACCACGCCCATATAGAGTCTCAGGAAGTAGAGACATACCCTTTAACCACGCCCATATAGAGTATCAGGAAGTATAAACATACCCTTTAACTACGCCCATATCGAGTCTCAGGAAGTATAGACATACCCTTTATCTACGCCCATATAGAGTCTCAGGAAGTATAAACATACCCTTTAACCATGCCCATATACAGTCGTAGTTACAATATACATACATTCTAACCACGCCTATATCGAGTAGCAGGTACTATAGACATACCATCTAACCACGCCCATATACAGTCATAGTTACAATAGACATACCTTCTAACCCGGCCTATATCGAGTAGCAGGTACTATAGACATACTCTATGACCACCAACTATATCGAGTCACAGATATAAACGTCTGAGGCGTTAAATCTTAACTTGTTAGCGTCTCATCCATAGCTTAATCATAACACTTTATTCACTAAACGCCCTATAATATAACCCTGGACCCGCAGTCAATCACTATTCTAACCGCTATTCTAACTACATCTTACTATTCTATCTACCTCAGCCATTCCGCTAATCTAACCACTCCCCTTCCATACTATATTCTAACCTTGCCCGCGAATGAATTACGTTGCTAAAATACCCTATATCACTAAATCAACATTATTTACATAATCTAATAACATGTCCCTGCCATTAACCTTACATTACACTGATATTTACACCTCTTGCCTCATCCCTTGCCTACCAAACCCAGCACTAACCCATAACCACTCACACAGGACGAGATCACCGAAATGCGCCGTAAACTGAAGATCATGAACCACCAAATCGACCAATTGAAGGAAGAGATAAGTGCTAAAGAAGCTTCACTAGTTAAGGAGCAAACTGAACACCAAAGGGTCGATAAGGAGAAGGAGGGTTTAAAGGTAACTTTATCTTTGTCTCAAATTCCGTGTCACATTATATAATTATATAGTTTTAAATATATTATGAATATGTATTTAATAAATATAATTATAAATATACCTCTAGGTATTTTTAAACAGTAGATTAAACAATTTTATAGTTATCATTATAGCATTTAAATTAATTAATGTTTTTATAATTAATTATAATACTAATATTTGTTTTGATTAAACATTAATATATAGTAGCTAAGATAAAAAATATATTCACCGCATACTCTATGATACACATACATAAAGTATGTATTCTGCCATTCACACGTACCCCTAGTAACGCCCCTTTCGATTTTGATTGACAGGCTGAACTGCAGAGGATGAAACAGCAGGCTTCCGAGAGCAAGGCCTATATCGAAGCTCAGGAAGCTGAACTAAGAAAACTACTTAAAATCATCGCCGAAGCAGATGCCGAAAGAGTCAGACAGAAGAAGGAATTGAATCAGGTGCATAGAAGTATTATGATAAGATGATGTAAGACTAGAGCTTGACCAATAATTATATCAACATGTGATTATGTCAACGTGTGATTATATCAACGTGTGATTATGTCAACGTGTGATTATATCAACGTGTGATTATATCATCGTATTATTATATCATTGTTTATGTATCTCTTTAATGAGTAGAATGGTTATGTCGACTGTCAATGATAACGAGGTAAAATAGGTAACTTGGTGAATTATTAAATTGCTAATTTAAAATATGTAATATCCTAGTAATTCATAAGAACCGGTACTACTCTGACCACTCCACCTGTACAAACTATATCGTTCCTCGTATATTCACACCTTTAACTACTCTACTGACCACGGTGCAATTCACGTCCAGGTGATCAGCGAACGTGATATACTCGGAACTCAGTTGGTACGACGAAACGACGAGCTGGCTTTGCTTTACGAGAAGATCAAGATTCAACAGTCGACTTTGAATAAGGGGGAAGCTCAGTACAACCAACGCCTTGAAGACATTCGTGTGTTGAAGCTCGCGATAAAGAAACTACGCCGCGAAAAGGCGATCCTTCAGAAGAGTGTCGCTAATGTGGACGATTTAAGGTTTGCGGTTGAGGCGGAGGTCTGCGAATCGTCTAGATATCCTAGATAGCGAGGCAATTAGGGAGTGGGAACTCGGTACCGAGGTCGGGTGTCAGTAGAAATGGTGATGAAGGTCAGTGGATGGATTTGACGTTTTTAATGAAGATCGGTAACTAGATTCAGTCGAGAATATAATTTTTACTTGAAAGGTCACTTGATGATGGTGAATATTGTTCACGTGGTAATACTCTCCTTACCAGGCGTGAGGTCTATCATTTGCAGCGAGAACTGTTACGTGAGAGGACTCGTTGCAAGGCGTTGGAAGAGGAACTAGAGAATCCGATGAACATCCACCGTTGGAGGAAACTAGAGGTATTTAGCTATTGTTGTACATTTTTCAAACTTAATAATTAAGTAGATTAATCAGAACATTTAATGATTAACCAATATCGCATACCAACTATAACTATAGTTATTATATAGGTCAATATAACATTTAAATGTAAATTAGGTAGATTTATCATTTATCTAATTCAATATAGTGACTCCTAACATACTCTCATCCAGGGTACTGACAACTAACTAGCTCCAGGCTAATGGCCCCTAATCCTCTACACATCCAGGGTAGCGACCCCAGTCAGTTCGAGATGATCTTGAAGATACAGACACTGCAGAAGCGTCTGATTGGCAAAACCGAGGAGGTGCTCGAAAAGGAACTGCTGATTCAAGAGAAAGAAAAACTCTATATCGAATTGAAGCACATCCTGGCTCGCCAACCCGGACCCGAGATAGCAGAACAATTGCAAATCTACCAGCAGACGCTGAAGGAGAAGACAAAGCAGATGAAGGTTATATGTCATCAGAGAAAAAGACTAATATCATATGTATTAAATAAAAAGACTAATCATATGTATTTCCTAGGAACAATTTTCTAATAGCATTGAAAATCTATTCTGTCTATACATGATTTTTAATATTTGTTGTGAACTATATGATACTTAGAATATATTATAATCTTAATATAATAGTTATTATATTAGATATTATATATTATATTAGTTATTATATTAGTTATTATATTAGTTATTATATTAGTTATTATATTAGTTATTATATTAGTTATTATATTAGTTATTATATTAGTTATTATATTAGTTATTATATTAGTTATTATATTAGTTATTATATTAGTTATTATATTAGTTATTATATTAGTTATTATATTAGTTATTATATTAGTTATTATATTAGTTATTATATTAGTTATTATATTAGTTATTATATTAGTTATTATATTAGTTATTATATTAGTTATTATATTAGTTATTATATTAGTTATTATATTAGTTATTATATTAGTTATTATATTAGTTATTATATTAGTTATTATATTAGTTATTATATTAGTTATTATATTAGTTATTATATTAGTTATTATATTAGTTATTATATTAGTTATTATATTAGTTATTATATTAGTTATTATATTAGTTATTATATTAGTTATTATATTAGTTATTATATTAGTTATTATATTAGTTATTATATGAGTTATTATATTAGTTATTATATTAGTTATTATATTAGTTATTATATTAGTTATTATATTAGTTATTATATTAGTTATTATATTAGTTATTATATTAGTTATTATATTAGTTATTATATTAGTTATTATATGAGTTATTATATTAGTTATTATATTAGTTATTATATTAGTTATTATATTAGTTATTATATTAGTTATTATATTAGTTATTATATTAGTTATTATATTAGTTATTATATTAGTTATTATATTAGTTATTATATTAGTTATTATATTAGTTATTATATTAGTTATTATATTAGTTATTATATTAGTTATAATATTAGTTATTATATTAGTTATTATATTAGTTATTATATTAGTTATTATATTAGTTATTATATTAGTTATTATATTAGTTATTATATTAGTTATTATATTAGTTATTATATTAGTTATTATATTAGTTATTATATTAGTTATTATATTAGTTATTATATTAGTTATTATATTAGTTATTATATTAGTTATTATATTAGTTATTATATTAGTTATTATATTAGTTATTATATTAGTTATTATATTAGTTATTATATTAGTTATTATATTAGTTATTATATTAGTTATTATATTAGTTATTATATTAGTTATTATATTAGTTATTATATTAGTTATTATATTAGTTATTATATTAGTTATTATATTAGTTATTATATTAGTTATTACATTAGTTATTATATTAGTTATTACATTAGTTATTATATTAGTTATTATATTAGTTATTATATTAGTTATTATATTAGTTATTATATTAGTTATTATATTAGTTATTATATTAGTTATTATATTAGTTATTATATTAGTTATTATATTAGTTATAGTATTTATTATAGATACTATAGTTATTATATTAGTAATTCAAATTGTAATATTATTTTATATTTGAATGTGTTTTTTGAATATATGAATGTATGAATACATTTTTGATTTATATTCGCAAAATTAATTATTTGCTATTTATTTCTACAATGCTGTATTTCTTCAAACTAAATCAACTTACAGGGAATGGTTTCTGAATTGAACATGTATGAATCTCAGGTGTCCGAATACAAATACGAAATTGAGAGACTTGCCAGAGAACTTCAAGACGTTAAGAAAAAATACTTTCTGCAAAAGAAGAAGGAGCAAAGCCAAAGGTTGCCCCCAGATTAATCTTATTACATTAAACTATTACACTTAATGTATACTATAAGTTGATGATTCATTATTATTAACCGATACATTATAACATTTAAAGGGGAGTGAAAAATTTATTAATTCCGAAATTAAAAGACATTTATCAAATATTAAAATGGTATATTAATGAAGTTAATTCAAAGTTGTTTTTGTTCTTATTTGTATACATATATATATTATTATTAAATTGTTAATTCATCTTGCGTCCTATTTCCAAGATCATCAACTATTCCTTTCCATCTTGTTAATATATGTTCTGAATCTCGAAGGGAACGAGAGCGCGCATTGGCTCAGGGCGGTGGACCTCTCATCCAGCCGTCGCACGCAACCGATCAAGCAAGATTTACTGGAGGAGGTTTTAACTTGAAACAACCGCTCGCTCAAGCTAAGACTGCCGTTGCATAGCTGTGAGGTGACGGCGGTTGCGTACCTGCCAAGGCTGAGAGATTCTTTCGAAGAAATGATGAAAGCATAATCATTCGATTTAACTTTATACTACATTGATACGACTTAAAGATATTCTTGAAATTTTACTTTCAACAATTTTTAAAATATCTTTTCGAGTGTTATAATTGTATCAACAAAATCATTTGATCAAATTTATGTCATACGCTTCCTCTTGCCCCGACAGTCAGTTTCGTTAATACTAGACGGAGTTATCCACCCCGTGTATTAATCATCATTTTAACGTTTAGCGAATTCACCTATTTATTTTCTGTGATAAATTGTATTTTATTTTAGTGGATATTAATCATAAACCAAATTATAAAAAATTAATATTTATAATTAAAATAAGACTGATTATTAAATATGCTTTATAATTAATTGAATTAATGTAAATGTAAGATAATACTATATATAATCAAATGACTTATAATATAATCTAAATATATCTAGATATTATTGATATAGTATAAATAATATATATGTATAAATAATTATATAAGAAATGACGCGTTTTCAGTTTTAAAATGTAATAAAGTTGTATTTCTTAAATTATGTATAAACAATTCCTAATATATAATTTTGTTTCAATGTATATAACGTGAACCTTCCAAGACAATTCATATTGAATTACTATAAAAATTGTATAACATCAGTTTGAGCTTCCAAAGTATTGTTAACATGTATGCGTATAGGTTTATGTTTTTATTATTAAATAGTAATACATGAGGTATATCGATATTGAGTTTTAATTAGGTATTATGAAACCATATATCTAAGATATTTAACTCATATTGTAATCACTATATTAAATTAATGAACGTATTATAATTAAATAAACAAATATGTAAGGTTAGCAAATTAACATAAATAATCATAGCTTGTTACAAATTGTTAATAAATGAAAAAAATAATAATATGATATATATCTCTAGTAGACAACATACATATAATTATATTTATATGCTGTTTAAAGATTGTATTTTGTACAATGAGATCTATTACATACTCTACTAACTACGAGTGTAATATCTCGTAAATGCTGATTAATATATTGTAATAAATAAAACTAAATGTTTTTAACATAAATAAACAAGCCACCTTATTATTAATAGATTCTTCCTAAAAAATAAACGTACTAATATTATTACAAAGTATAGAATTTATATTGAAAGTGGAAATATTTTTACATGAAACAAATTGAAAAATATTTATAATAACGTTATGTTTGAGAATATATTTAGTCGATTATAGAATAGTACTTTAAATATTTTAGTAAACTTAGATTTAAATGACATAGTTCCATAGTAATTAAACATATATAGTCTCTTAATAGCAGGGAAAGCAATTGTAATATGTTTTTATCTGGAGGAAAGAAAAATGTGAAATATTTATTTTAGAATAATTATTTACTTATATGATTAAAATGCTTATATTATTAAATTAGTCAAAATAGATAAATTAATTCCAAAATAGAAAACAACAGAAGACCCGATGAATAAATGATTATAATATTTAACGAGACTTCTAGAATGTAAAACACATTAGGAAGATACCAAACACTGTTTTAAATTTTATTTATTATAAACATATTGCAAAATATTAATATTATCAGTACATTTTGATCTACTTGTAAATATATTCTATGGTTGTCAATTTGATTTAAATATGTATAACTATTAGTCGGTTACATTTATTTATATTATGTTTAGTTACTAGGGATGCATAGTAATCTTCTTTAAAGTTATTATTATTTTGTTTAATATTTACTATATTTACATTTTTTATATTTACTAAGAGAATCTGATGTTTTAATTATTTTACTAAGTATATAACATATCGCTATGAGAGCATTGATTGCAAAGTCAAGAACATTTAAAGTACAGTCATTTGTATAGTACTTTATACAAAATATTACATTTTTTCATTAATATCACCGACATATACAATTTTCTAATTTACTAAATTACTGAGGTAATTTTCTATACAAATTAAATTTAGTATTGTTAGGATATATATATATATATATATATATATATATATATATCAAACCAATAATTATATTTTAAATTTAATATGCAACTTCATCTCAAAATTCTTTAGTTATGGAAATATATGGTACAATACAACAATTATTTTTTTAATTAATGAAAAAAGACTACGCCTCCTCTTCTAGTAAATCTGATTATATAATATACACACACACATACACACACATACATACACACATATATATATACATATATATATATATATTTATATATATATATATATATATATATATATAGTCAATTTTATTAACCAATTTGAGTAATATAAGTATCTAAATTAATGTACAAACTTTTTTATTGAAATTATTAATTATTATTATTAATATAACATGTTAGTTAACATTTTTATGTAATACTTTGGTAATATATAAAATATAACATACATGGCATATTTCGCTTAAAATATAAATAAATAAACATAATGTAAATAACTAATTAATTTATATTATATATATATATATATATATAATAATTATATATTATAGACAAAATGTCTTTGACAAATATATATCACCGGTTAAAATGAATTTGACTTTTTATAAATTATATTTATTATATATATAATTATTTATTTAAATTTGCAATATTGAAATTAATGAGAGTTATGTATATAATAATATCAAAAGTTATTATATATATAATATATATATATATATATATATATATATATATATATATATATATATTATTTAATATGTATATATATTTGTATATTAATTTAACATGATACTAATTATATATTATAGAGTGTTATAATTCGTCAATATAACAATTGAATAATTCAGGTAGACACAAAAATAAGAAAAATATATGCAGAAAATAATTCCAAAATAGACAACAACAGAAGACCCGATGAATAAATAAATATAATATTTAACGAGACTTCATAAACATGTATATATATACATGTTTATATATATACATGTATATATATACATGTTTATATATATATAAGCATGTATATATATAAACATGTATATATATACATGTTTATATATATATAAGCATGTATATATATACATGTATATATATAAACATGTATATATATAAACATGTATATATATATACATGTATATATATATACATGTTTATAATATATTAATACGCTAAATACGTAAGATCTCTCAGTGTTTATAATTATTCACATGGTTTACATAGAATTATACTGTTGTTTATATAATGAACCTTTACAAACTAATGTATTAGTTAAATTGTTATTTCCCAGGGAACTGAGCCATACATTGTACAGTGTTCGGCGTATACCAATGTTATTGTATAAAATAATAAATTACTTATTGGGTCCCAGTGTGCAAGCTAATCCAGCACTTTTAAATCAGACCACAACTTTACCATGGGTATTTATACTTAAATATTAACCTGGGTTAAATAACTCATCCTGGCACATTCTTTATACCATGGTGTTTTGTACTTAAATAATATCCTGGTTTAAATAACTTCGATTAAACCATTTTTATATACACTGGTGTTTTACACTTAAATAATAACCTGGTTTAATTAACCCAGATTAACCCATTCTTTGTACCATGGTTTTTTACACTTATTATTAATTTAATCATTTATGTAATTGATAAATATATTTTATATGCTGAAATTTAGTATTAGATGTGAAATTTAGGACAAATTTTAGTTTAAAATAAATTTAACTTTATGAGTAATTTTATTAAAAAAATCTAAATAAATATAATATTTGCATATATGCATTTATATTTTTATACATATTATTTTAATTTGTTGTCATAAAAACAAATAAATATAAGTACTAACCTCTATTATTAATAATATATTGTTGTTATTGTTAATGCCTAATGTTGATAACATATTATATTATTTTAATTAGTAATATAATTATTATACCATTACAAAATAATGAGAGTATTTATAATTATTTAATTGATAATATATATTCTAATAAATCCTTATAAGTATAATAACATTTTATAAATATATAATGGATATTAGGATTTTATTGAAAATGAAATCATTGTGTCCGCAATTAATAATCAATAGATAAAAACTTATACATGACCAACCAGCATTTGCATATTTTAAAATATAATTAAATTTAAAATTAATAAATGATTTTTTATTTGGTACATGTTATCTAATGGTTTAAATTGTGGACTAGGGTGAGTTTTTAACATGGGTTATATCGTGGTTCTAGGTTATTTTTTTAATGTGGGTTAATTGACCAATATTACCCCTTCATCTATCTCAGCTATGCCATTGATACACCCAACCGTGACCCAGTACAATTTTTTTCATCCGAACAACCGGGCCCTGGGTTATAATTAATAAAAGAAACCATAGTTTTTATTTTGCTATTTTTACAAATAAATATATAAATTATATCCACTAAAATGCTTATTATTTTAATACATTAAATAATGTCTACTTATTTTAATATATGCATACATTATATAATATAAATTATATATATAAATAAATTGTGGGCGTTATTGAGTAGCATATACAAACTGACAGCGAAATTGAGACTTCGTTATTTAAGTTTCGAGTGAATTTTATTAGTTGTGTTATATTTTCTAAAGGTTCGTATTTCACATATGTATATATTTAATTAGATATATCAAATTAAATATATGCTTTAATAATAGAATATAAAATTCTACGGTACTATTCCCTGAAAGAATAATTATTAAATATACACGAACATGCCTATAACAGCTGTAATATTTAATACATAATCAAATACATCAAATAATCAATATATAGTATATATTATTATAAAATAATAAAATTAGATATTATATTACTATTATAAAATAATAAAATGTATTAAATTTACAAATCATTTAAATTCTGTTATTGATGATATAATACGAATTTAAGTAATATATATTATATATTTTATTGAAATATTTTGTTGCTAATTTGAATATCTATATTTTGTTTTGGCTAATGTACAACATTAGTCTTTCATAAATATATATTTATATATACACTGATTTCATGCATACATTTAATTATTTATTAATATATATATATATGCGTATGTATATGCGTGTGTGTATGCGGGTGTGTATGCGTGTGTGTATGCGTGTGTGTATGTGTGCGTATAACAGCATATATTAGTATGGAGGCATGTCAAATAATCAAGCTAATTGAATTTGAATGAATATCATAATTTATGTTATACTTTTTAAAATTGTTATGAATACATTACAAGGTTTTATAGAACTATTACATAACATGACCATTATGAGTTATTTATTTGTATCTTACATATTGTAATATTTATTTATACATCATGGGTTATTAACCTTATATAATCAACATCAAATTAATATATTTATATATAATAATAATTTATAAAATCTAATTATTTATTTCTGAGTATTGTATTGTAACAGATCAAACTAAATATGAAGACTTGATTGACAACGTACCATGTACATTGTGCAATGTACGTAACACATCGTACATCGTACGTGGTACATTTTACACTGTACAATACACGTTAATATTGTAATATTGTAATATTGTACAATGTACAGCGTATGTGGTGTGGTACAGTGAACGAAGGCCCTCGACATGTACTATAACACTACACTATAGCACTACACAAGTCATTATTGTCACTTTAGTATTTTAAAAGATAATAATATCTAATGTTATCAAGTTTCGTATTATAACATTATAAGTGGGTGTATTGTAAATGCACCATACTATAATACCCGAGAATGATATCGATAAATTAGAAAATCTCTCATACTTAATTTATCATGATATAATTATGTTATAAATTATAATATGTAGTACATTTTATACCGACACTATTATATTTAGCCTAAACTCGGAAGGATGGAGTTAAACATTGTAAAAATTAAAGCATTATTCAAAAACCATATTTTTATATACTTAATGTATTCTATTAATTAAGGAGAAGAGGACTGCCGTTGTAGAATTATAATTACGATCTTCGTAAATATGTTAGTATTTTAATACATAAGTGTTGATTATGTATACTTAACCGATATAAACAGTTAAAAGCACGATATCGCGTTTCTATTACCATGATGTATATAAATATAATATATATCATACATATATACTATACTAATATTTATATAATAAAATATATTATAGAATTTGAATTCAAATTTATTATATATGGATAAATCAAAATTTATTTCCGAAATACTTATATACTAAATATGGGCATATCAAATGAATGCCTGCTATCGTTTATATGAAAATTACTATGATAATTAATATATATATATATATATTTATATATATATATATATATATATTTATATATATATATATATATATATATTATATATATATATATATATATATATAAATTTATATATATATATATTTAACTTGTAATATGTATCAACATTCTAATATTTTATTATCATTGAGAATTCATGTAAGAGTGTCCTAATAATTTATATATATTTACCAAATTTTACAAAATAACACTATATACTAAACTAAGTACTAAGATCTTTCCACCGAATCAATGCACGATACTTCATTATAGTAAAGATAAATGTAATACTGTGACAACACACACACATATATATATATATATATATATATATATATATATATAATATGTGTAAATTACATATTTACATCTGATATATTTGAAATAAAAATATATGGAAAATATAGATAATTTCGCATACAATAGAAACAAAAGAAAATGGTAAATAAATAGTTTACAAATTTAACAGTTGAATAAAAAAAACTTCTTTTAATGGTTTGTCTTAAATACATAATTTCGTAGGTGAAGTAAATATTCAACAGTTTCTATTAAATAAACTATATGTAGCACTTTTCATAATAATTGTTGTGATATCGCTGTATTTACCTAGCCATGATATATCAGATTTATGAATAGTATTTTATGTAGCTATTTTATGTGGTATATCATTATCAAGCTATTATCAATGACATTTAATAATACATATACACTTATATTAGTATTTAACATATACAGAAGTGATTTCCAGAAGATAACCTTGAAGATCTTTACTATGGATTCGAAAAATATAGAATCGCGTACCTACCTAGACACCGGGTGGGCGTGGTTTTGTTTGGCAGGTTTGAAATGCATTTATAAATAATAATATACTAATCATATACTATTAATGATTAAAGGTGGTACTATCAGTAATAATGTTCATTATTGAAACCAGTTTTATTAACTTTCAACGATGTATCATATATGCATTGTAAATATGTAATTTTTTCAATATAAATACTAATTTTTATTTATTTACAAATTGTTGTATAATATTACCAATTGAATATATAAAGGAGATTTAAAATTTTAAATAATAATAATTATAATAATAAGATACCAGTCACTCTAAATTCCAGATTTAGCGAGTAATTAGATATATTTGTTTAGCTATATATTATCTTATAATTAAAATAACATTCAATTATTTATAATGGATGCTATTTTTGTTTATGTTTATAAATTAATATTATTTTGAAAATCTATATTACATGGCTTATGTATAATATTAATTCCGATGCAACTATATTATGTATTTGTATAAATTAATTTTTTTTAAATAATGTTTATAAATTGTGTTTGTAATGAAAAAAAATCATAAACAATTTAAAGTATTATTTCATCCTCATTTATTAATTATTCTATTACTACGAAATAAACCTTCTATGAGTCATAATTGTTTTGATTCCATTGTCAGCCTTCTTACAATAGTAGCGCTTCTTCAAGTTAATATGACTCACCGATAACCCCACGAACTAATTATGTAACTTGACCTTCTATTGCTAGTTACGACTAACAACTACGTACTTTAAAGTTTGTTTTGAGAGTTTTTATAAAATCCTTAAAATAATTATTCAAAATAATTACTATAATGAATGAAATTATGATATTCAGTAAATAGATTAATATTAATGACTTTGGACTAATTCCACTCATATCCGTCTAAACCCTACTCCTAACTCGGCATTTAACCATGCCCCATATACAGGAGC
>OZ038312.1:14324570-14430715 GCA_964035775.1 Osedax frankpressi | reverse complement strand
TAATGAAAATACATATGTAATACATGGTTTATTAAACAGATAGAGAGACATTTTATGAATTACACTTATCTTTAACACAGTGGCTGTAATGTAACTTAAATATGGGGGTTTCATTTATTTCTATATATTTAGATATACACTTATTTATTTATAACTAGAGAAATACTAAGTTATCATTTATGAATATGAAATACATATTCATTCCCTTCAAAAAGAGATGTTTCTGCTAATATCAGGAGTAACTTTAAACTTGGTGGTTTGCGGTTGCCTTCTAAGACCGATCTCATTCTACAATAGGAAATACAAGAACATCAGACACAACGGTTATGAAGTTTGCAAAGCTAAGAATATACACTTAACTTAAATTAACATAATATATATATATATATATATATATATATATATATATATATAATGCAATAATATTATAATTAATATTCCCTCGCAGTAATACTGAACGAAAAGACATCGATTCCTGACTTAAAAATAAATATAATTGTCAACGATGATTTTATAAAATCATCGTCAGATTATCAAAAAAAAGAAACCAATGCTTACGAAACGAAAAAAAATAGGTCGTAAAAAGATATATATATATATTTAAATTATTTATTGAATATATCTAATGCTATTATAATTATTAACGAAAAAATGAATTAATGTAAATGTAAACGATAACGTTTAAATGATAATAGGTAAAACTCTTGTCAATCATCGCTATGGATAAAAGTTGCACATATGTGTGCAACTTTTATGTGCAACTTATATGTGCAACACATATGTAATCCCATTGGCAACCTAACTATGTATTCCCAAGAATATGAGAATAATGAAAATAAGCGAAAATATATATAACTATAGTCATTTTATTCTCTTCAGAAGCATGGAGTTATATTTGGCCAAAGACATCGTACTTGTGATTTACTGCATAACATACTCGCTGATATTGGGCTCTTTTGTTTCTTCTTATGTAATGATCGCACCACATTTAAAAAACCTCGGTTACTCCAACGGTTAGTATACAAACGTGTATATTTTATGTCATCCTTTATCAGTTTACCATTCGTAATGATCATAGAAGTTGCTGTAATCAAAATTCTAATTTACAAAATTTTTTTAAATACTATTTTATAGTTGACATCTTTCGACTAAGAAAATATTTGATTTTAAGAAACAAAGAATAATATTATTTATTTAAAATATTAATTTTAATTACCTAATTTAATTTAATTATATACACATAATATTCAGGATATATATAATTATATTAATATATTAATAGTTAATATATACATATATTTCCGCAATATACTATGATCCAATATCTGCAATGAAGTAAATATCTCTAGTTTATTGACCGTGATGAAATTACGTTAATCTACTTGTTATTAGATATATTTACGTATTTATTTTCTGGCGCCTCCAGAATAAGAGATACTCTCTAAAATATCGCAATATATCCTCGCCGCACTAAGTGTAGTCCTTTATAAGAATAACTTTACTTCCTCTACTAATATTACTCTAATGACTGTCCATATAAATGTTGCAGTCTTCATTAATGTCCCGCAAACGTAGTTATGAAATAGTTCTAAAAAATAATTGATTAACATATAAGAAATTAAGCAATTCAGCAAATTAAAATCCTGTATTACTTGCCGGAATGGTGTATACGATATCTAATTATCCCGTAATGACTCGTAACAATATGTATTCAAATGTTATACTTTACTCATTGTTTGGTCTAGTGTGGAATCCTTATTAAATACGGTGTAGTATATGTTGTATTGCGTATATTTCTTATATATTATATCTACGTGCACACACATTCGGATATACACACACATACACATACATACATAAACATACACACATATACACACACACACACACACATATATATATATATATATATATATAGTAATTTGCCTAATTTAAATAAATGGAAATAACTAATATAATATAACAGTAATTAAAACATAATAGATATTCAATTATTACCATATGTGAATATATAGATTGGTATCTATAAGATTGGTAATTGTTAAAAACGTACATGAAAATATGCAAACTTATTAATATATTTAAAAATATGTTTATTTATAATTCTATATATTTTACAATATATACATATATATATATTTCATTATATGGAACTTAGATATAGTAATTAATATATCAAATTAGAATAATATATATAAAATATTAAGCAACAAAATAAATTTAATAGCAATTTTCATTTATTTAAATTACTTCATTCTCGTAGAATAAAAATTATGATATGCTCAAGGGTTGTTTTCAATATATTGATTAATATTATTTTAATATATATTAAATTATGAAGCTACCTTAATTCTCAATATTTAAGCCTTAAACTCCATTACACACATTATACATAGTAAATAATATACTACATTTGATCAACAATATAACTATTTTTTAGACAGTCTTAGGAAATGTGAAACAATACTTTATTACAGAGAATGCGGCTATTGTTATTCAGATAATGGGTGCATCGGATATAATAACGAGGATCGTGATGGGAATTATAGCAGGGTCAGATTTCATAAAAAAGGATATAATATACATTGTAAGTATTCATCTAATTACTAGATAATATACTAGCAATATTGATAGATTAAAATGTTTTCGCTCATAACCGTGTTCTTTATTTTAAATAATTCTAAATATTGAATTGTATATATTTTCTACAATCCATAAAAGTACTAAATATATAAAATAGTAATGTTACATTAGTAACACAATCTTACTATAGTAGTGTTACTATAGTAAATGTTTAAATTAGTGTTTTATATGGTAGGATTATATATATAATTACTTATATGAGTTATTTATACCTATATATATATATATATATATATATATATATATATATATATATATATATATATATATATACCTATATATATATATATGTATATATAATTTACATATATCATATCTAATCATACTATGACACAATCAGACATATTGGCAATAAATCAAAAGGCTCAATAAGAACTTCTCATCAATAATTCTATTTTCAGATCACATTATTTTCCGCATCTTTAAGTTTCTTCGGTGTTACTTTATCCAATAATCTCTATGCTGTCTCATTCTTCTCAACAATAGGTTATTATAAACTATATTGCATAAATTCACTGATTTAAAATTACTGATTTATTATATACATCAAAGCCTAACATCATTATTTATCTAAATGTAAATTTCAATTGAAAATATGAAATATTAAATACATTAGAGTCATATGCATTGCTAATATGTATTTATATACATATATATATATATATATATATATATATATATATATATATATATATATATATATATCTAATACATTAAGGTATATCTGCATGCGGATCAGTTGTCTGTTTAATGCCTACCTTGTGTTGTGAAGTATTCAAACAAAATCACATGCCTACTACTTATGGATTAATGTCAATTATAAGTGGTTTTTGGATTTTCGTATTCCTAATTGCAATGGGTGAGTATTCCATCACCAACAAAAGATTATAATATATTACACCATTTTATATATATATCATTTTAAATTAAACTTAACATATAAATAATCTGAAACATATAACTTGTAACTTTATATTGTGTTTAGGTTATAATTAATGAATTCACCTAACCAGGTAAACTGAGGGATAGTACTAATGACTGGAATATGTCTTTCATGATTTGTAGTTTAATGGCTATGATAGCTGGTTGCCTTCAGTTAACAGTAATATTTCTTAAAAAAAATAAAATACACAAGAAATTTTTTGTAGACGAAAAATCTGTAAATATTAAATATTAAATATAAATATTAAATGTTCTGTATGATGTAGATATGCAACATATATTAGATAGTTATATTAATATATACGATTTCGTAATTAAATGACTAGCTTCAAGATGAATATACTTATTAAGTGTTATATTTAACTATACTCAAGAAATTAATTTGATATAACATGAAGGCCTCGATAAGATAATGATGTTATAGTTATATAATGACTTATTTTTAATTATCCATTCCCGGATCAATTGTAATTTATGATTATTTTGAATATATGTGTTCACTTATTTTTCATTATTCTCAATCAATTTAATATCTAAATGTCAATGTACATGCTAATATTTTTATAATTCACATAATTCAATTATTTAAATATTAATTATGAAATAATATTATATATGCGATATCTATGTATAAGTCAAATAAATTAGTGTTTTGTTATCTATTTACGTATTCTCAAAGATATCTTGTTAGTTAAAATTAATGAAATAGTTATACATTAACAGTCACTAAATGGTTTATATCCTATAGGATAACCGAAACATATATGTTACATGTATAACCCCATACGATAGGATCAAGTATTTCAATATTATTTCAGTAGATATATTTGTTTATCTGAAATGCTTGAATAATTAACATTCTTATTTTTATTCCTATTTAAAAAAAATAATAATTAAATTTACTTTATGATCAAGACATTGGAAAAATATATAACCAAGAAAACTCATTGATATAACCACCCGCTTAATAAAGTATTCAACATTATTAGAAAAGTCTATCTATATATTTCACATCAGGGGGATTGTTATCAAACAAAATACAATTACATGATTTAAATAACTAGGAATGATCGCATATTTTATATTTAATTAAATGTTTTATGTACATTATTGATATAATTATAACCTAAATAATAATCTATGTCACCTTATGATTAATATAAAAATTAGATATTTAATTTTTATATGTAAGATCGTTTGCTAATATATTATTATTTTTGTAAATTAACAATTTAATAGAGACATTAGGAATTATTATATGCTATAGTTTATATGCTTAGTTTATATGCTTAGTTTATATGCTTAGTTTATATGCTTAGTTTATATGCTTAGTTTATATGCTTAGTTTATATGCTTAGTTTATATGCTTAGTTTATATGCTTAGTTTATATGCTTAGTTTATATGCTTAGTTTATATGCTTAGTTTATATGCTTAGTTTATATGCTTAGTTTATATGCTTAGTTTATATGCTTAGTTTATATGCTTAGTTTATATGCTTAGTTTATATGCTTAGTTTATATGCTTAGTTTATATGCTTAGTTTATATGCTTAGTTTATATGCTTAGTTTATATGCTTAGTTTATATGCTTAGTTTATATGCTTAGTTTATATGCTTAGTTTATATGCTTAGTTTATATGCTTAGTTTATATGCTTAGTTTATATGCTTAGTTTATATGCTTAGTTTATATGCTTAGTTTATATGCTTAGTTTATATGCTTAGTTTATATGCTTAGTTTATATGCTTAGTTTATATGCTTAGTTTATATGCTTAGTTTATATGCTTAGTTTATATGCTTAGTGTATATGCTTAGTTTATATGCTTAACGTATATGTTTCAATTCAATTATTTTCCAAGGAACATTTTCTCTCCCACAATTTTGTTTAAAATTATTTTTCAATATATGCATAAATGTATATATATATATATATATATATATAATTTGCATGATATAATCTATTTACTGTATATTAATATAATAATGTATTTAAAGTAAATATAAATACATAACATATATAATATAGTATAACAACTAATGATTTAATTGAACGCATTTTTTATTTAGATATTTATCATTGTCTTTGCCACTGTCTGATAGACAGAAAGCCTTTATTGTTTTTTTATATTGTATTATTTTAATATATATTTTATACAAATTTTAAATTTGTGTAATTTTATTTTAAATCAGTTTTATAGTTTATTTATATTGCATGTTGTGAAGTACTTTACAAAGACTTAAACTAGTAATCTTGAATCTTTCTGGTTACATTATTTAACATTTTGAATGCTTTTATTTAATTATTGGTATAAATATACTATAGAATATTTATATTATTTTTCTGCATATATAGTCTGCAGTATAGTCTACAATATAAATTATTTACTATACATTATATTATAAAATAATAGTTTGTTCCATATAATATAATATAATATAAATTATATTAATTTAAAATATTTATAGTTAGCAATATAATAATTATTACATAACTATAATTATAGTAATTCTAATTATGATGACCTACTCTTATTAATAATTAATTAAACTAGTTTAACTACTTAAGCTCAAATAAGTAATATAGTAGTACATGTAACCATAATAACACAGTTTCATATATATATAGGATATATATATATATATATATAGGATATATATATATAAATACTAAAATCGACTTAAATTTAAATTGTATAAAAATCCTTCGCCCAAAAAATCGTTCCTGCACCTCTAATTGAGATTATATATACTTAAAGTTGAATAGTTAAATAAATAATAATATACATTATATTAAATATATATGATTGTATTGAATACATATATATATATATATATATATATATATATATATATATATATATATATAAATTAAATAGATATATCCAAATAAATAAATTTATACAAATAATTATTCCTATATTTTCTCGTTTATATATTATTAAAACTATTGATTTTCTATAATTATAAGTAAATCTCATAGGAAGTAGAACTTAACATTGTACATTCAGATATAAAAATAATATTATTACTATTATAGAGTATTATATAAACATATCAAATTGATGAATATTTTTAATTAAAATTTTTTGTTATGAATTGACATACTTCTAATCATCTTACATAAATATAGATTTTAATATTATAAACACATATTATAAAAGTGAAATAATTAATATAGATTATAATAGTTTTTAAATTTTATAGATTAGATAAAAAGTAAAAAAGTTATTCTAATTATTAGACATTATTTATCATAAAAATCATACATGAAAATCATACATATTCATTACATAATATCAAAATGATTTGTTTATTATATGAACATTATATGAATGAATGTATCTTTTAAGAATGATTTAATCTGATTTGCTCATGAGTACAGCTTTTTACTAAAGTCATTATATTCATACAATACAAGTAAAAATACATATTTCATATTTTTTTAATTCAACAGTTTTCACTAATATTTCATGAAGTAGAATTAATATAATTCTATTTCAATAGATATATGGTTAAATAAAGTATTTATATGTCATTTTTATTTATATAAATAATCATTATTGAATTTGTATATATTTAATCAAGATTGATGTGTATATTATTAGCGCGATGATTTAAGAGTATGTTGGTTTTACCCTACGATTCAAGACTAAATACAAAGAAGGGTTAAAATATTTTATTAAAACCATAAAATGTCTCAACTATAATATACATTTTTTATACATTATACTTTATAAATAGTATTCATGGTATACCATATAGTAGTAGAAGTAGTATATAGTAATTAACCTGCATAACAATAATTATCTTTATTTCTAATTATAGCCGTGACTGGACAATTGTATAAATGTAATCATAAATAATTATATATGATGCATATAAATGTATTAAATTATATTGACAATAAAAATATTGTGAGTTAATACTTCTTAATATTTGTCCATATATCATTACTATTAGTATACTTACTAATACTATTATTTATTTGGTATATTTTTAAAGTAAAAACCTGAAATTCACTTATTAACCCTTTTTAATTTGTTCTGTACATGGCGATTTATTGACCATAGTAAAATATTGAAATATATGTAACATTTAGTCTATAGACTAGATTTTACGAATATTTCAATATTTTACTATGGTCAATAAAATAGCTTATAACTTGGTCAATATTAATATTAAGAATATAAAAGTATCTATGTTATTAAATTATACATATATATAGTATATTTTATAATTAAAAACAACAACATATGAATATATTTTTTAAATTAATTAAAATAATGAATATAGCAAAAGTTATAATACAAAAACACCATCGTATATTACGTTCGTTTTACGAACATTTATATAAAAAATTTAATTACAAGATGTATTTTCATACGGCTTTTATAATTTCTAATAACTCGAGACCTATAAATATTTCTTAAATAAAACTTTTACCCATATTAAAAATTACTAACTACTATATAATAAATTATTATTTATTCAATAATAAAATTAAAAACTAATTTAGGGACCCTAGATAAATAATTTTAAAAAAAATTTTAATAAAATGTATTACAAAATTTATTTATTGCTATTTTACCAAATTAATTATATAATTTGAGAATAATAATGCCAATAGAAAATTTTAAATAATAAAGTTATCTATCGTGTGGTTTTTAAATTATTAATATTAATTAAATTTGACAAAAGTTATAACGATTTTTTAATTATATATATGTTTAAACCATTTCCAGAAATAAAAACAATATGTCATTATATATATTTTATTTTTTCATAAATATTTATATATTTATACTATCAGTGACTTCATATAATACTATAAACAATATATAAGATTGAAAATAAAATATATATTCATAAAATAACATATATATATATAATTTAGAATAAATATATATATATATATATATATATATATATACAAACCTCTTCAATAGTGCAGTGGCTTAGTAAACTAAAAAAAATAGTTTGGTTCATAAAAAATATCACAATTCATATATATATATATATATATATATATATATATATATATATATAATAACCTTTTAAATAGCGTGGCTAATATAATCATAATATATATAAGAAAATATGTACAAATATAATACAAAAAATATATATAAAGTAGGATAATAAAATAATTAAATTGACACATTATCATGATATACAATGTATATACAACGTATGTTAAATGTGAATACTTCTCTATCACTTAACATTACATCCCTGCCGGAGTAAATTTCATATCGCATACAATAGCCGGTAATCAAATCGCATATAGCAAAACACTTAATGCCATATTTTGTAGGTTTAGTCGGCAAATACTGCTTAAAATAAGCCGACCCTTGTATGCGATCATACCTTCGTCGATAGACAGACGTTGATTTGGTGAATAGAGTTTCACAAAGTTCCATTCCAAAACATTCAGAAATGGACGGACTTGAGATAATTATATATATCATTAGATATATCTGTAGCATATATAATATAAATAATATATATATTTGTATACCTTGCGAAGCTTATCACCAGTAATTTCCTGTGAGGGAATCGAAATGTGAAACATTTTTGATATCTCACGGAAACGTCTACCCGAGATCCTCGATGATATGTAGGAGTTGTGGCGCCTTTCACTATTTGACCAATAATGACTTAATTGGCATACTGGGCTAATGCTTAAGAAGATGATGACACCAATATATGCCTTTATTTCATTTTCATCCAGCATCAAATTCATCCCTAGAAGATAATTTTTTTTAATTATTTATTTTTTTAAATTTACTTATTACATTATAAAACCATTGCAACTTGCATACGCCGTAGACGACGAGACCAGATACTTGATGAAGTGTAATCACAAGATTTGCCTCAAATAACCCAAGGCCGACTCGTCGGTGCTGACATTTTCGAAGGTCCCACTCTACTTGTGAAAGTAACATCAGCAGAAGAAGGTATATTAGAAGTGCATCCTTCTGATGGAAATGCCTCCTCGCCAGACCTGGTAGTAGAGTGTACCCCTCGAGCTCGCCTACACGAATTTCCTCTACCTCTACATGTACTGATACCAGCAGAAGTAGCAGGAACCAGTGGCTCGTCATCAGATAAGTCGCTGCCATTCTAAAAATATTTGTTTAAAACGTGAGAACTAATAAGAGAATTAAAATAGTGTTACAATATAAATGTTTATAATAGGGTAGCTCATAGTTGAGGATCAGTTCTTGAATTGGATCGAAATCAGAACTCTGATCCTCTTCTACCTAATAGTAATATGAAATAAGTAAACATAGGAAACGGACAAAAATACAAATATTTTAAAATTAAAATAAGTATTGTATATTATATATGATATATCACTATATTTTACTTATAAATATATATTGTATTATGTTATTAGTTTAGTATATATAATAAAGTTTATATAATACATAATAACCTGATCCACAATACCATCTAATGAATCAGCAGAAGAATAATCATCATATTCATTTAAATTAGAAATGTTCTCCATTTTAAAAATAAAAATTGAAAAAGCAACGATTTATTTGTAAACATCTCATATAGTTATATACAGACCATTTTCTTATGTATTAATGCGTTAGAAACCATTAAGTTCACTATTTTAATTTATAAAATAAGATTTATAATGTTATATGCAATTCTTTTTTTTATATCATATCTATAAATATATTTATAATTAATATATATTTATATTGAATATATTGAAATCAGAATATTCAATAAACGAATCAATAAATAAATGCAATTATTATGGATAATTTTATTTTTATTTTACTTATATAATATTAATTATCTAAATAATATTTGATATAAACATATTAAAAATTAATATTAATACATAATGTTAAAAATGATATAATATTTATAAAATGATTATTTTTAATTTATAGAAATATCTTTAAAATAGAATTTTAAATAATTAGTTATTATAAGTATTTGTTTGACGATTCGTGACGTTGATTATTTCGTAAGCGAGAAGATCCTTAACAATACTCTACTATTTAATTTTAATTCACTCCGACGCCGATATAATATTTAGGATAGCAGAAATAGTTCCTAAATGTATGATCGTCTTCTAGTAAAATAATATTATATTGAATGATTTTAAGTTTATTAACATCAATCACAATATATATGTATATATACATATATATATATATATATATATATATATATATATACATATATATATATACATATATATATACATATATATATATATATATATTATAATTTAATGTATTTGATTATGTATTAAAGAGTAGTACAGCTGTTAAAGGCATGTTCGTGTATATTTAATAATTATTCTTTCAGGGAATAGTACCGTAGAATTTTATATTCTATTATTAAAGCATATTTAATTTGATATATCTAATTAAATATATACATATGTGAAATACGAACCTTTAGAAAATATAACACAACTAATAAAATTCACTCGAAATTTAAATAACAAAGTCTCAATTTCGCTGTCAGTTTGTATATGCTACTCAATAACGCCCACAATTTATTTATATATATAATTTATATTATATAATGTATGCATATATTAAAATAAGTAGACAACATAATATGAATTTGAGTGGATTTAGTTTATATAATTGTTTGTAAAAATAACAAAATAAAAACTATGGTTTATTTTATTATTTATTAATTATAACCCAGGAAACTAATACACGGTTGGGTGTATCAATGACATAGTTGAGATCGATGATGGGTTAATCTTGGTTAATTAACTTATATTAAAAAATAACCGCGACCCACGATATAACCCATGTTAAAAAATAACGCTAGTCCACAAGTTAACCATTGGAAAATTTGAAACAAATAAAAAATCGGTTATTAATATTAATATTAATATTAATATTAATATTAATATAAGATTTAAATATATTTTAAAATATTCAAATTCTGGTTGGTCATGTATAAGTTTTTATCTATTAATTATTAATTTCAGACGAAATGATTTCATTTTCAATACAATCCTAATATCCATTATATATTTATAAAATGTTATTATATTTATAAGGATTTATTAGAATCTATATTTATAACATATATATTATATATGTATTATTAATTAATTGACCAATTTGTAGTACAATTAATGACTATTTATATATACTCTCATTATTTTGTAATATCATAATATTTATATTAAAAATGATATAATATTAATATGTTATCAATATTAGCGATTAACAATAATATCACGATATTATAATAACAGAGGTTAGTACTTATATTTATTAGATTTAACATTATGTAGTTTTTATGACAACACATTAAAATAAAATTTATTAAAATATAAATGCATATATGAGAACATATTATTATAATTTAGATTTTCTTTTATAAAATTACTCATAAGGTTTATGTATCTCAAATTCAAATTTTTTTCTAAATTTCACAACAGTTAATTCTAAATCTCATCATATAAAATATATTTATCAATTATATTAATAATATGTTTCAGTTTATTGAACTCATCGTATATAAAGAGTTGTGTAGCTTATATTTATTATTAGTGCAAGTAATTTTATAAATAATACATTTTATATTGTAAAATAAATATATTTTAATAAAAGAATAATTATTAAATCATGTGATATAATAATTATAACTAGAAATTAGTAATCTCAAAATCTTATTATAATTTTTAGTCTATAGTTACTATTTCTATTTCTAGTATATTATATATGATATATCACTATATTTTATAACTTCTATTAAAATCCATCTATACTTATTTCTATTTATTATTAATTTGTAATTAAGACCCATATATCAACAATATAGTAACTTTATCTTTTTCTGTTTTTAAGTAATAATAGAGTATAGTATAATTATAATTTTAAATATCACTTGAAAAATATACAGAAATTAACATAGAGATTTTAAAATTTTAACATAATTATAATTAGTATTATTTTTAAAATTTTGAATGATTAGATATTACATTTATAAAAAAACTGTATAAATACAGGTGTGTACAGAGTAAGTGCTATTAACCTATTCACCTATTGGTCTAGTCCACTATATAGTATAGCATATGAAGTATATGTTTCTAGCAAATCTACCCGGGTGAGATATAAAAGTGTGCGTCCATTTAAAATGGTCTATTGGAATGCAATACTATATACTTTTTATATATATATATATATATATATATATATATATATATATATATATATTACTCCCTGTGTATATTAATAGGATATCTTAATGATAATACTTCAGGGTTTGGTATTATAAAATGGTCTAGAACGTATAAAGATATCTTATACGAATGCTAAATATGTAAAAAAAAAAAACTCAATGTTTATAATTATTCACATAGTTCACATATAATTATAATGAGGTTTATATAATGAACTCATCATAAACTAAAGAAATAGTGAACTTATTATTTCCCAGGGAACTGGGCCGTACATTGTACGGCGTACACTGTACGGCGTACAGTGTACGGCGTACACTGTACGGCGTACACCAAAGTTAATATGCATTAAAATGAATGTATTATTTATTGCAATGTTTTACTTATAAAATAATAGATTATTTATGGGTTCCCAGTGTGCAAGTTAATCCAGTAATTTTAAATCTTTTTTACCGTAGTTTTTTACACTTAAATAATAACCTGGGTTAAATAACCCAGACTAGCACATTCTTTATACAATGTTTTTTACACTTAAATAATAACCCGGGTTAAATAACCCAGATTAACCCATTCTTTATACAATGGTGTTTTGTACTTAAATAATAACCTGGGTTAAATAACCAATCCTGGCACATTCTTTATACCATGGTTTTTGTGCCCAAATACAAACTCGGGTTCAATAATCCAAACTGATCCACTCATTGTACCATGGTTTTTGCACCCAAATAAAATGTATGGTTAAATAACCTTTCCTGACCCTTTAAACAATATAAATTATATATATAAATGAAATGTGGGCGTTATTGAATATCATATACAAACTGACAGCGAAATTGAGTTATTATTGACTTATAAAGGTTCGTATTTCTCATATGTATATATTTAATAATTTAATTGTACTTTCCCTGAAATAATAATGATTTGATATACACGTAATACGTACGACGTACGACGTTATATACGTACTACGTACGTCGTACGTATATAACATCTGTACAACATAATCAAAATATTAAATTATAAGATTCATATATATATATATATATATATATATATATATATATATATATATATATATATATTATGATTGATGTTAATACTCTTAAAAGCATACAGTTAATTACATTTATAAATTATTTCTAATCAGTATTAATATTATAAAATAATTAAATTTATTAAATTTACAAATCATTTTTAATTCTGTTATTGATCATAGAATACGAATTTAAGAAATATTCATTATATATATTATTATTATTATATATATATATATATATATATGTGTGTGTGTGTATGTGTGTGTGTGTATTACAACATATATTATTATGGAGACATGTTAAACAATCAAACTAATTGTATTTTATTGCATCCTTAATAATCAGTTTTATATGTTTTTAAAATGAACTATTACATAACATAATCAATCCGAATAACATATTTGTATCTTACATATTATAATATGTTCCTTATTTGTACTTAAAATCTTATAATATGTTCCTTATTTGTATATTAAATCTTGTACCACGTATCTTATTTGTATTTTATATCTTGTAATATGTACCTTATTTACACATTATGTGTTATCCACCAATATATATATATAATTATATGATGTGCTCACATATCAATCATTATGATCATAGTATATGAATATAGCTTAACAATGAATTTATTTTAATTTATTAAATACAAAATATATACCGAACCAAATTCAAACCAAACCATGGCTCATATATGAATTAACAATTATATCAAGGCTTTATTATATTAGTGTAGTGTGTATGTCGATACTTCACTATTGTTCCTTGGTATTGCTTCAATCAGTTTAAATATCTTATATGCTAGAGTTAGACTCTCTTTTGTGTCATAGTTTTACAGCCTAGTGCAGTTCATATAGCATACGTGATGGGGGTTAGACTATCGATAACCTTACTATATAACAGTCCGATCCAGTTCATACATTTAAATTCATAATCATGTTTACGCTAGCATGATATAGCTTATATATTCAAATACACGTATATAATGAACGCGAGACCTTCAAAATTCATCGAAATACTAAAGACTCATCAATTTACTAAAGACTCTAGAAATTTCGTTTTCGAAAAATATCAAAAAATATAATGAATACTTTCTAGTTGAATATCGAATATCGAAAAACGAGAATGTTTTGACCCGTTTTGGTATATTAATTACATAATTTTGGAAATATCTAAATCCTATATCGTAAATTTATCATTTTATATCTTAGGTTAATAATATTTACCTTATTAAAAACTGGTTTACGGAATATAAATAAATATATATATATATGCATTTGTTATCGAGATCAAAAGCCGAGGTATTTCTTATACATTATGGAAATATCAATCTTATAGATTTCGGGCCACGAATTACAAATCCGTTATCCATTTTTAATAATCTCCACCATAGTAGCTGAGAAGCGTACTTATTCCTTTAAAACCCGAACATGTATTATTAAGCGAAAATAATAGAAAACACTATAGATACATTATATATAACTATAGTATATATATATATATATATATATATATATATATATATGTGTGTATATATATATGTATATATATATATATATATATATATATATATATATATATATATACTATTATTATTTAGTTAGTTTACTTATTTAAGACATATTTATAAAAGCTTAATACATAATTTACATATACGACATACGTATCATTACTATATACTATATACGCGATATACTAAATGGGCCATCTGAATAATGTAACCAATGCATTTATAGAGCAATACTATAATTTACATGCGCGTATTTATGGGAAACTCTAAATTTTCAAATAATTAACATATTAATTATATAAGTTGTTAAAGTTTTTTTTTATAAATCGCTAAATTTAATATTTTTGAATAGCTATCCAAATGATTTAGGGGTGAGGATACATAATCAGTATTCAGATTTTAATAATCCTGGTCATGTTTACCAATAAATGGACGTGCTTTTTTCTAAATAGAAAACCGTTAATTTGTTATATACATTGTACATCGTCTGGATTCCGATATCAGCACTATCGTTAGTTAGCTATTATTATTTCGTGATTAGGTCTATACTATGCGTAATAAAGACTAAATTAAAACTAAATCTGAAAATATAGAGATCATACGTCATAGAAACAACCAAAAGATCTACCGAAAGATCTACCAAAAGATCTACAAAAAGATCTACCAAAAGATCTACCAAAAGATCTACCAAAAGATCTACCAAAAGATCTACAAAAAGATCTACCAAAAGATCTACCAAAAGATCTACCAAAAGATCTACCAAAAGATCTACCAAAAGATCTACCAAAAGATCCACCAAAAGATCTACCAAAAGATCTACCAAAAGATCTACCAAAAGATCTACCAAAAGATCTACCAAAAGATCTACCAAAAGATCTACCAAAAGATCTACCAAAAGATCTACCAAAAGATCTACCAAAAGATCTACCAAAATATCTACCAAAAGATCTACCAAAAGATCTACCAAAAGATCTAGTAGATTGTAAATTTTGTAAACATTTAGAATAATATCAAAAAATTAGAAATCTCTCATTCTTAGTTTATTATACTAATTTATCAACATTATTATGTTATTACTTTAGTATTTATAAATCTTACTGTAGTAAATGTATACATTAGTGTTTTATATCGTAGTTTTATATATATTTACGTATATGTATTATTTATACCTATATATATATATATATATCTATATATATATATATAGATATATATATATATAATCCTAGATTTAAAATAAAATATTTTATATATTATTCCAAAAGTATTAACTTTCTAATCTATTTAGGTTCTAATGAATTAATCTATGTTATCAGGTACTAATTATTGTTAAATATTGAACATAAAATAATATTGTACATACGATATATATAAGTCAAATTAATTAGTTTTTCGTTATCTATTTACATATTAATACGTAAATAGATAACACAATTCTCAATGATATCTTGTCAGTTTAATCTTAATAAATGAGTTATACGTGAGCAATCAATACGTTGTTCATATCCTATATCACTTGTAAAACTACATGCAATAGGATCAAGTCTTTTTAATATTATTTATATCTACGAGATATTTTTGCTTGGATATTTTTTATGTGAATAATTAAAATTCTTATATATATTACTACTGTTAAAAAATAATAATTAATTTTAATTTATGATCAATACACTGGCAAATAATATAACTTAAAAAACTCATTGATATGACCACCCGTTTATTATAGTATTATAATTTATTATAAAAGTCTATCAATACATTTGAAAACAGAGGGATTGTTATCAAATAAAATCCAAGTAAATTATTTAAATAACTAGGAATTATTACATATTTTATATTTATTTAAAAGATTTTATGTCAATTAATGATATAATTATAATCAAAATAATTATCTATATCACTTTAAAATCAATATACAAATTATATATTTAATGTTTATATCTTCTACTCTAAAAAGAGTATTATTTCTTGTAAATTGTACATAAATATATAATGGGGAAATTAGGAAATATTATATGCTATAATTTATATGGTGTAACTACACTTTTTTGATATTATTTTTTAACTTATTGAACTTTATTAACTTATTTTATTTTTATTATCTTAAGATAATTATTTTGTTTTAAATGGAACATGGAAAGTTTCCTATATATATATATATATATATATATATATATATATATATTATAATTTATTTATTTAATAAGTTATGTGTGGATATCAATTCTGGTATATGATGTAATTTCTTTATTCAATGAAATTAAGATAGAATATTGATTTATATTAAATTTTATATATTTATTTATTAAAATTAAATATTATAGGATAACATGTATCATGATCAATGTATATTGAACATAGTATACATGTTTAAATATATATTAAAATAAACGTAATATCAAAGTATTAAAAAAAATGTTATTTATATTTTGAAATAATACGATTACTATCAAAGTTACATTAACACGTGGTTTTCATATTATACATATAAGAATTATATATATATACGTATATATATATATATATATATATATATATATATATCATAGTAATCATACATATACGATAATAAGATTAGAAATTTAATAATTTTATATATACAATTATTATGATATGTTTTAAAAATATATTACAAACATAAAAATAATATATGACAAATTATACAATGCAAAATAATAGATAAGATTAATAAACTAATTCAACACTAATGTACATATATATATATATATATATATATTTATATATATATATATATATATATAAATATATATATATATATATATATCCAGGAAACTACCAGATATCCAGATAATATGTATTATAGTTTATAGTATAGTTATAATATATTTTGTATGTATTTAAATATATTATTTTTTATTAATATTTTAAATAATTATATAATAATTTACAATAATTACATTACCTACTCTCTTGAGTAATTTGTTTTAACATTAAAAAAATAAATATATATCAGATTATTGTTTTAAATAATTATTTTAATATTTGAAATAAAAACAAAAATGCAATGATAAAATGTCCTTTATATCATGAGTACATTTGAATTTATATAATCTACAAGTAATTTGAAATAATTATTTTTTGCATATTTTATAAATGACCTACAAAAATATTAATCAATATTATATTTTAATTAATTATGTATTTATATAATGTATACTTAAAGTTTAATGATTAATACATAGTATATTAAATAATTGTATCAAGTAAATAAATATATCCTAATAATTAAAATTATTAATAAAATAATAATCTAAATTAAAATATTTGTTTAAATATGAAACCGTTTCTCAAATACAATTTTGAATTTTTTTATAATAAAATTACAATCCAATTATACTTTACAAAAATTATTTACGTTATACCATGAATAATATTTGTAATTTATAATTGTATTGTAATTAACTTGCTTATAAATAATTATCTGTATCTCTAAATATAGCCGTGACTAAATAATTGTATACATTAATTATAATATTAATTATAATATCGGCAATATAAATCTTGTAAGTTAATACTTATTAATCTTTTACTATATACTAAATTAATAGTAGTATTAGTAACAATACAAGTATTACTTATAATACTACTAGTAATACTAATATTACTACTATTACTAATATTTATTTGGTTAAAGTTTGAAAACCTAAAATTGACTCTTTAATCAATAATCTAATATTTAATTTTTAATTGACTTCGACACCAATGTTTTTAGGAAGATACATTACTTCTTTATTAACTGTTTGTTTACAACATAAGATATGTATAAAAATCTATACGTTTTAAAGATATATTCTTATGTTAATTATTATGAAATCAAAGCAAATTATAAAATTTAAATATAACTAAATGATTATATAATTCATATTAAATATTTATATTTATACAATTAATGTAAACTATACAATCAAAATAAAGGTAATGTCAAACTTATTTACTAAAATATTTTATTAATAATATTAATATTTAACGTGTTAAATTTTAATTAACTTCTTTAATTCACTGCTAGATAAAAAAAAGTTTTTAACTAGTAGATAATACATGTAATAATAAGACATTATTTTTGATTCTGGAATTACCTCGAAATTATTTATTTTATAAATCTTAATAAGAATAAATTATTTATTTATAAATTAAAAAATAACAGTTTATGTAATATTTTATATTTGTGAAATTATTCACAATACTTTTACAATTATAAATTATGAAGATAATTATGTTATTATAACCAAATAGGATTCCCCACAAAGGTTAATTTACACATTAATTACTCCAGAGTATTTTACAAAGTAAATTCATATTACAAATTAATGAATTTTAATAAATATATTAGGCATTTTTATAGTCAATAGAGTATATGAAGACGATAATAATAGTTTAAAATTAGATAATGCTATGGATGAAGATGTAAATTATATGTTAAATATAGTAAATGATCCATATAGTAAGTAATACTTTAACATTTTTATTAATATCTATCAGTTATAATACTTTAAATTATACAAATAATTTATATAACTAATAAGTAAGATTTTGTTTTTATATAAGATTCATGAGGAGATATCCAGGCATACTTATAACTTCGCATGATTTAGATATATGGATATATTTAATAAACCATATTTTAAATTTAATTTATGATTTATAAATATACCCATTAGTCCGAGGTACAGATAATGATTTATTTGTTATATAATCTAATGTCGTATTTTCGTTTCACCTTTTACAGATTTGAGAAGTTCTCCACGCTGCAGTTGTAAGAAGTATAAGTGTTCTTGTTCAATAGGTATCAAAATTTTCCACTTTCATGAAACATGTTAGTAAAAGGTTTTGGCATTACCTTTATTTTCACTATATAATATTTAATATGAATTACATAAGTATTAATATAACGTATAGTTAAATATTGTTCATATATTTTAATTTAATATCGATTAACATAATGTCTAGTTAGATTTTAATCGATATTACAATAATAATATTAAACCTAATATATTTTAAATGTATCGCTTTTTATAAACATCTTAAACACATTTTATTAACAAACAGTTACTATTGAAGTAATGTATCTTCCGAAAAACATCGGGGTCGGAGTAGATTTAAAATTAAATGGTAGAGTACTGATTAAGAAGTCAGTTTCAGGTTTGTTATATTTAACTATATAAAAGTAAAGTACACATTTCTTTATTATTAACTATAATCAAAATAAAATACATCAATTATTATATTTATTTAAAATGCAAATGCCATATTTTGTACCGAAACTAATATTATTATTATTTTTGCAGTTAATAACCCTCCCCCGATTTGCGCCCGAATTCCATATACCTGGAAGACCAGGGCTTGTCTTCGCTTATACGATAATCAATTGATAAACAAGCATTACCATACATGTGTAAAATTCGTCATCAAAACTTTCGGATACGAGTTGCTCAACAAGAAAATCGGTTGTTTCAGGATTCCAATCTAAAATATCCATAATCTTATAATTACGACATTATGTATCTTCCGAAAAACATCGGGGTCGGAGTAGATTTAAAATTAAATGGTAGAGTACTGATTAAGAAGTCAGTTTCAGGTTTGTTATATTTAACTATATAAAAGTAAAGTACACATTTCTTTATTATTAACTATAATCAAAATAAAATACATCAATTATTATATTTATTTAAAATGCAAATGCCATATTTTGTACCGAAACTAATATTATTATTATTTTTGCAGTTAATAACCCTCCCCCGATTTGCGCCCGAATTCCATATACCTGGAAGACCAGGGCTTGTCTTCGCTTATACGATAATCAATTGATAAACAAGCATTACCATACATGTGTAAAATTCGTCATCAAAACTTTCGGATACGAGTTGCTCAACAAGAAAATCGGTTGTTTCAGGATTCCAATCTAAAATATCCATAATCTTATAATTACGACATTTAACTACGGTTGTTTATAGAATCCAATCTAGTCCGTTGCATTTTGTCGTTTGATCTATCATTCATATTCATATGGTTTACATATGTTACGATTAATTAATACTATATTATTACATTGTTTTATGCAAACTTAAATAATAAATACATTTTAATAAAACTCCGAGTGAAAATTAAATATAAATTTATATATATTTCCTTTTCTTTAATATACATGAATTATATTTACAAAACCATTTGAATATCAATTATTAATTTCCTGTATAATATTAAAAATTATGGATTTGATTATCGGTAAGAAACCCGAATAGCGGAATTAAATATAAATATCACCATAGGAATAAATAATATAATATTATGTTATCGTTTATTTGAACAGAAAAATATAATTTATCTGAATTATTTATTTTTAAACAATGGTTATTGGCAAGCGATAGGATATATTTTTAAGATTCTTTTTGAGTGTAGGAAGATATTGAAACTATTTAAGTCATTGTGACATCTTATTGATATATAGTGTATTATTATTATTATTATTATTACTTCATATTAACATTTAATGAATTTTTTAATAATTCGATAACAAATTTGATAGCATATACACTTTTTAAATGTATATTGATTCTATAATAAATTATTAATTAAAGTTAGAAAATAATGAAAACTGTAATTGTGATATTGATATTAGGATAATTGGTATTACATAATTTAGTAATATCTATAAATATGGAATCAGCGATAAACCGAAGTTAGAGTTCGATATAAATTAAATTATAAATATAATAGCGTAAAATGTACAGCATCTATACAATACGTTAAATATATAACTTGACAATCTAATTTATAGTCATTATTTAAATGATATCATATTATTTTTCTAGCGGACGATCTTTCATTTAGCCATTGTTTCTACTTGTCTACACATCTTAAATACGACGATTTATTTTTATTTCCTGAAATTTATGGTGGGTTTGTTATATTGATTTTCCATAGTGTCTCTTAATTTTAATATTGGTAAAGTAATTTATTTTATCTATGTCACCAAGTATATACAACATAGAAATTAAAAATTAATTAAAGTTATAACAATATATATATTTAAATTAAATTAAATGTTAATTAAATTTTTATTTAATTTAATGTGAGCAGTTCAACAGCATAACGTGTACTAACTTGAGAATAATGTAGAACAATTACAATATAATCTAATCAAGGGAACTATACAACATGTTATGATGTAGAAATTAAGAAGAGGTCGAATATTTAAAATAAAAATATTATCGTGTCAAGTTATTACATTATGAAATAAAGATAACATATTATCATTATAAAAATGCTCATATATTTATTTTAAATCAATAAATTGTAATATGAATTAACTCTGGAAACAACTTTGGAGTATTTAATGGGAATACTATTTTATTATAATAACATACTTTATTTCATAATTTATGGTTTTAAAAGTGTTGTAAATAATTTCATAAATATAATATATTATATAAATCTGGTGTTTTTCAATTTATAAATAAAAAATTATTTATATTAAGATTTTTAAATAAACCATTTCGGTGAATTTACAGGTAAACAAATTATTTCTTATTATTACAGGTATTATGCACTACTTGAACACGTTTTCATCTAGTAGAGCGCACCAATGGTTTTACATCAGTGTTAAATACGTAGTGTTATTATTAATATTATTTTACATAATAATATTTACGCTATCAATTGGAATTTCTAAGTATTATTTACGAGATATAAATAAATAAAATTGTTATTTTTATAATATGCTATTTTAAAATAAATTTATTTTTAGTAAAATATTAAAACACTAATTCATCATTTATAGCAAATGATTTTGAGACACCAATTATAGATATCTAGACAATATTTATATATAAAACATTATATATATGAAAACAATGTTAATCACATTTATATACTATTACATTTTTGATTTTTAACATGTCCAATTTTACTATTTATAGACTTTTCTATTGCCATTTATATATTTTTTATTCTAGGGTGATAGAAATGGCCATAAAAGTTTTAAAACGTTTGGAAATTAAGCTCACATTTACTACTTTACTAAATAACACACAATCTGGTATAATTTATTCTTTCCAGACAATAACCAGTATCATTAAACAAAATAAACAAAATAAAGTAATATATCAAAATTATAAATCTATACAATTTCTCAAATATATTCTATTGTTTTTTATTGAATACATTTACGAGGAATGATTTATTTTCTTACTTGGAATTATTGAAGATAAATCATAATAATTAACATATAATACAATATCTATTCGTAGTCGTTATTGACCAGATGTATTAAGTTTAAACCAGAGATATTGGATTTATTCATGATTTCTAAATTTTATTTTAGGTCTATAAATAATTCCGGTCAATTGAAATCTTAAACTACGATTAACAGTCTACAATTTAGCTACTACGATACCGAAACAGATTTTGTATATACAATATATAAATATATGCGATCATCCAAATATAATAATATATAATATAATATATATAATATAATAATAATAACAACTTTTTAATGAAATAACTAATAAACTTTACAAAAATTATATAATAATTTCAAATAAAAAATGTACATTTTAAAATTATTTATCTTAAGATTTTTTAATTATTGCGAATATAAATATAATATATTTAAATATATTATTTAAAATCTTAATAATAACAGAATCTGTGATAATTAGAATTACAATATGTATCTTCTATCGGGTTAAATATAGATACAATTATTTGTTATAAAATATTAAACTAATTTATTTATAAAATTTCGGTTATAAATTGATTATATACTAACCATGGATATTTAATTCATATTTACATTTAAACAAAATTGATAATTCATTTTATAAGAAAAAATAATTCTAATTTTATTACAATACTTAATTAATTAAACTTGTATATTCTAATATAAGTAAATCACTTTTAATTCGATAATAGTAGTATAATAATAACTTTTAAGTAAATAAGTTTATTATTTTGTAAGTATTAAACTATTTTATTATTTTGTAGAATAACATTAAATAATTAAAATATCTAATAAATATCAGTGTTTAAAAATAGATAAATTATTATATAACTCTATTTATTGTTTACTTTTCTATAAGGAACTTCGGTAATTTGAAATTGCTTTTAATTTATTACCAATTAGCGTTAAAATGTCAACGCTATTCATTTATAAGCTCATTTTCTAAATTGAATTTCACAGATACTCTCGTAGGTCCGATTATCTTAAGAAAAGTTTACCGCACTTTCTAGAAATATAATGAAGTTTATTTTCACTTTTACGATATTATGTATTGTTTGCATTAATGCTTTATACATCGATGATGCCCTTGAAAAAGAAGACAATCGTGTATCGGACGTAGTCAATACAGTTTATGAAGACGATATTAATAGCTTAAAATTAGATAATGCTATGGATGAAGATGTAAATTATATGTTAAATATAGTAAATGATCCATATAGTAAGTAAAACTTTATCATTTTTATTAATATCTATTAGTTATAATACTTTAAATTATACAAATAATTTATATAACTAGTAAGTAAGATTTTGTTTTTATATAAGATTCATGAAGAGCTATCCAGGCACACTTACTTATAACTTCACATGATTTAGATATATGGATATATTTAATAAACCATATTTTAAATTTAATTTATGATTAATTTATAAATATACCCATTAGTCCGAGGTACAGATAATGATTTATTTGTTATATAATCTAATGTCGTATTTTCGTTTCACCTTTTACAGATTTGAGAAGTTCTCCACGCTGCAGTTGTAAGAAGTATAAGTGTTCTTGTTCAATAGGTATCAAAATTTTCCACTTTCATGAAACATGTTAGTAAAAGGTTTTGGCATTACCTTTATTTTCACTATATAATATTTAATATGAATTACATAAGTATTAATATAACGTATAGTTAAATATTGTTCATATATTTTAATTTAATATCGATTAACATAATGTCTAGTTAGATTTTAATCGATATTACAATAATAATATTAAACCTAATATATTTTAAATGTATCGCTTTTTATAAACATCTTAAACACATTTTATTAACAAACAGTTACTATTGAAGTAATGTATCTTCCGAAAAACATCGGGGTCGGAGTAGATTTAAAATTAAATGGTAGAGTACTGATTAAGAAGTCAGTTTCAGGTTTGTTATATTTAACTATATAAAAGTAAAGTACACATTTCTTTATTATTAACTATAATCAAAATAAAATACATCAATTATTATATTTATTTAAAATGCAAATGCCATATTTTGTACCGAAACTAATATTATTATTATTTTTGCAGTTAATAACCCTCCCCCGATTTGCGCCCGAATTCCATATACCTGGAAGACCAGGGCTTGTCTTCGCTTATACGATAATCAATTGATAAACAAGCATTACCATACATGTGTAAAATTCGTCATCAAAACTTTCGGATACGAGTTGCTCAACAAAAAAATCGGTTGTTTCAGGATTCCAATCTAAAATATCCATAATCTTATAATTACGACATTTAACTACGGTTGTTTATAGAATCCAATCTAGTCCGTTGCATTTTGTCGTTTGATCTATCATTCATATTCATATGGTTTACATATGTTACGATTAATTAATACTATATTATTACATTGTTTTATGCAAACTTAAATAATAAATACATTTTAATAAAACTCCGAGTGAAAATTAAATATAAATTTATATATATTTCCTTTTCTTTAATATACATGAATTATATTTACAAAACCATTTGAATATCAATTAGTAATTTCCTGTATAATATTAAAAATTATGGATTTGATTATCGGTAAGAAACCCGAATAGCGGAATTAAATATAAATATCACCATAGGAATAAATAATATAATATTATGTTATCGTTTATTTGAACAGAAAAATATAATTTATCTGAATTCTTTAATTTTAAACAATGGTTATTGGCAAGCGATAGGATATATTTTTAAGATTCTTTTTGAGTGTAGGAAGATATTGAAACTCTTTAAGCTATTGTGACATCTTATTGATATATAGTTTATTATTATTATTATTATTATTATTACTTCATATTAACATTTAATGAATTTTTTAATAATTCGATAACAAATTTGATAGCATATACACTTTTTAAATGTATATTGATTCTATGATAAATTATAAATTAAAGTTAGAAAATAATGAAAACTGTAATTGTGATATTGATATTAGGATAATTGGTATTACATAATTTAGCAATATCTATAAATATGGAATCAGCGATAAACCGAAGTTAGAGTTCGATATAAATTAAATTATAAATATAATAGCGTAAAATGTACAGCATCTATACAATAAGTTAAATACATAACTAGACAATCTAATTTATAGTCATTATTTAAATGATATCATATTATTTTTCTAGCGGACGATCTTTCATTTAGCCATTGTTTCTACTTGTCTACACATCTTAAATACGACGATTTATTTTTATTTCCTGAAATTTATGGTGGGTTTGTTATATTGATTTTCCATAGTGTCTCTTAATTTTAATATTGGTAAAGTAATTTATTTTATCTATGTCACCAAGTATATACAACATAGAAATTAAAAATTAATTAAAGTTATAACAATATATATATTTAAATTAAATTAAATGTTAATTAAATTTTTATTTAATTTAATGGGAGCAGTTCAACAGCCTAACGTGTACTAACTTGAGAATAATGTAGAACACTTACAATATAATCTAATCAAGGGAACTATACAACATGTTATGATGTAGAAATTAAGAAGAGGTCGAATATTTAAAATCAAAATATTATCGTGTCAAGTTATTACATTATGAAATAAAGATAACATATTATCATTATAAAAATGCTCATATATTTATTTTAAATCAATTATTTGTAATATGAATTTACTCTGTAAACAACTTTGGAGTATTTAATGGGAATACTATTTTATTATAATAACATACTTTATTTCATAATTTATGGTTTTAAAAGTGTTGTAAATAATTTCATAAATATAATATATTATATAAATCTGGTGTTTTTCAATTTATAAATAAAAAATTATTTATATTAAGATTTTTAAATAAATCATTTCGGTGAAATTACAGGTAAACAAATTATTTCTTATTATTACAGGTATTATGCACTATTTGAACACGTTTTCATCTAGTAGAGCGCACCAATGGTTTTACATCAGTGTTAAATACGTAGTGTTATTATTAATATTATTTTACATAATAATATTTACGCTATCAATTGGAATTTCTAAGTATTATTTACGAGATATAAATAAATAAAATTGTTATTTTTATAATATGCTATTTTAAAATAAATTTATTTTTAGTAAAATATTAAAACACTAATTCATCATTTATAGCAAATGATTTTGAGACACCAATTATAGATATCTAGACAATATTTATATATAAAACATTATATATATGAAAACAATGTTAATCACATTTATATACTATTACATTTTTGATTTTTAACATGTCCAATTTTACTATTTATAGACTTTTCTATTGCCATTTATATATTTTTTATTCTAGGGTGATAGAAATGGCCATAAAAGTTTTAAAACGTTTGGAAATTAAGCTCACATTTACTACTTTACTAAATAACACACAATCTGGTATAATTTATTCTTTCCAGACAATAACCAGTATCATTAAACAAAATAAACAAAATAAAGTAATATATCAAAATTATAAATCTATACAATTTCTCAAATATATTCTATTGTTTTTTATTGAATACATTTACGAGGAATGATTTATTTTCTTACTTGAAATTATTGAAGATAAATCATAATAATTAACATATAATACAATATCCATTCGTAGTCGTTATTGACCAGATGTATTAAGTTTAAACCAGAGATATTGGATTTATTCATGATTTCTAAATTTTATTTTAGGTCTATAAATAATTCCGGTCAATTGAAATCTTAAACTACGATTAACAGTCTACAATTTAGCTACTACGATACCGAAACAGATTTTGTATATACAATATATAAATATATGCGATCATCCAAATATTAATATAATAATAATAACTTTTTAATAAAATAACTAATAAACTTTACAAAGATTATATAATAATTTCAAATAAAAAATGTACATTTTTAAATTAATTATCTTAAGATTTTTTAATTATTACGAATATAAATATAATATATTTAAATATATTATTTAAAATCTTAATAATAACAGAATCTGTGATAATTAGAATTACAATATGTATCTTCTATCGGGTTAAATATATATACAATTATTTGTTATAAAATATTAAACTAATTTATTTATAAAATTTCGTTTATAAATTGATTATATACTAACCATGGATATTTAATTCATATTTACATATAAACAAGATTGATAATTCATTTTATAAGAAAAAATAATTATAATTTGTTTACAATACTTAATTAAAACTAGTATATTCTAATATAAGTAAATCACTTTTAATTCGATAATAGTAGTATAATAATAACTTTTAAGTAAATAAGTTTATTATTTTGTAAGTATTAAACTATTTTATTATTTTGTAGAATAACATTAAATAATTAAAATATCTAATAAATATCAGTGTTTAAAAATAGATAAATTATTATATAACTCTATTTATTGTTTACTTTTCTATAAGGAACTTCGGTAATTTGAAATTGCTTTTAATTTATTACCAATTAGCGTTAAAATGTCAACGCAATTCATTTATAAGCTCATTTTCTAAATTGAATTTCACAGATACTCTCGTAGGTCCGATTATCTTAAGAAAAGTTTACCGCACTTTCTAGAAATATAATGAAGTTTATTTTCACTTTTACGATATTATGTATTGTTTGCATTAATGCTTTATACATCGATGATGCCCTTGAAAAAGAAGACAATCGTGTATCGGACGTAGTCAATACAGTTTATGAAGACGATATTAATAGCTTAAAATTAGATAATGCTATGGATGAAGATGTAAATTATATGTTAAATATAGTAAATGATCCATATAGTAAGTAAAACTTTATCATTTTTATTAATATCTATTAGTTATAATACTTTAAATTATACAAATAATTTATATAACTAGTAAGTAAGATTTTGTTTTTATATAAGATTCATGAGGAGCTATCCAGGCACACTTACTTATAACTTCACATGATTTAGATATATGGATATATTTAATAAACCATATTTTAAATTTAATTTATGATTAATTTATAAATATACCCATTAGTCCGAGGTACAGATAATGATTTATTTGTTATATAATCTAATGTCGTATTTTCGTTTCACCTTTTACAGATTTGAGAAGTTCTCCACGCTGCAGTTGTAAGAAGTATAAGTGTTCTTGTTCAATAGGTATCAAAATTTTCCACTTTCATGAAACATGTTAGTAAAAGGTTTTGGCATTACCTTTATTTTCACTATATAATATTTAATATGAATTACATAAGTATTAATATAACGTATAGTTAAATATTGTTCATATATTTTAATTTAATATCGAGTAACATAATGTCTAGTTAGATTTTAATCGATATTACAATAATAATATTAAACCTAATATATTTTAAATGTATCGCTTTTTATAAACATCTTAAACACATTTTATTAACAAACAGTTACTATTGAAGTAATGTATCTTCCGAAAAACATCGGGGTCGGAGTAGATTTAAAATTAAATGGTAGAGTACTGATTAAGAAGTCAGTTTCAGGTTTGTTATATTTAACTATATAAAAGTAAAGTACACATTTCTTTATTATTAACTATAATCAAAATAAAATACATCAATTATTATATTTATTTAAAAAGCAAATGCCATATTTTGTACCGAAACTAATATTATTATTATTTTTGCAGTTAATAATCCTCCCCCGATTTGCGCCCGAATTCCATATACCTGGAAGACCAGGGCTTGTCTTCACTTATACGATAATCAATTGATAAACAAGCATTACCATACATGTGTAAAATTCGTCATCAAAACTTTCGGATACGAGTTGCTCAACAAGAAAATCGGTTGTTTCAGGATTCCAATCTAAAATATCCATAATCTTATAATTACGACATTTAACTACGGTTGTTTATAGAATCCAATCTAGTCCGTTGCATTTTGTCGTTTGATCTATCATTCATATTCATATGGTTTACATATGTTACGATTAATTAATACTATATTATTACATTGTTTTATGCAAACTTAAATAATAAATACATTTTAATAAAACTCCGAGTGAAAATTAAATATAAATTTATATATATTTCCTTTTCTTTAATATACATGAATTATATTTACAAAACCATTTGAATATCAATTATTAATTTCCTGTATAATATTAAAAATTATGGATTTGATTATCGGTAAGAAACCCGAATAGCGGAATTAAATATAAATATCACCATAGGAATAAATAATATAATATTATGTTATCGTTTATTTGAACAGAAAAATATAATTTATCTGAATTCTTTAATTTTAAACAATGGTTATTGGCAAGCGATAGGATATATTTTTAAGATTCTTTTTGAGTGTAGGAAGATATTGAAACTCTTTAAGTCATTGTGACATCTTATTTATATATAGTTTATTATTATTATTATTATTACTTCATATTAACATTTAATAAATATTTTAATAATTCGATAACAAATTTGATAGCAAATACACTTTTTAAATGTATATTGATTCTATGATAAATTATTAATTAAAGTTAGAAAATAATGAAAACTGTAATTGTGATATTGATATTAGGATAATTGGTATTACATAATTTAGTAATATCTATAAATATGGAATCAGCGATAAACCGAAGTTATAGTTCGATATAAATTAAATTATAAATATAATAGCGTAAAATGTACAGCATATATACAATAAGTTAAATACATAACTAGACAATCTAATTTATAGTCATTATTTAAATGATATCATATTATTTTTCTAGCGGACGATCTTTCATTTAGCCATTGTTTCTACTTGTCTACACATCTTAAATACGACGATTTATTTTTATTTCCTGAAATTTATGATGGGTTTGTTATATTGATTTTCCATAGTGTCTCTTAATTTTAATATTGGTAAAGTAATTTATTTTATCTATGTCACCAAGTATATACAACATAGAAATTAAAAATTAATTAAAGTTATAACAATATATATATTTAAATTAAATTAAATGTTAATTAAATTTTTATTTAATTTAATGGGAGCAGTTCAACAGCCTAACGTGTACTAACTTGAGAATAATGTAGAACACTTACAATATAATCTAATCAAGGGAACTATACAACATGTTATGATGTAGAAATTAAGAAGAGGTCGAATATTTAAAATCAAAATATTATCGTGTCAAGTTATTACATTATGAAATAAAGATAACATATTATCATTATAAAAATGCTCACATATTTATTTTAAATCAATTATTTGTAATATGAATTTACTCTGTAAACAACTTTGGAGTATTTAATGGGAATACTATTTTATTATAATAACATACTTTATTTCATAATTTATGGTTTTAAAAGTGTTGTAAATAATTTCATAAATATAATATATTATATAAATCTGGTGTTTTTCAATTTATAAATAAAAAATTATTTATATTAAGATTTTTAAATAAACCATTTCGGTGAATTTACAGGTAAACAAATTATTTCTTATTATTACAGGTATTATGCACTATTTGAACACGTTTTCATCTAGTAGAGCGCACCAATGGTTTTACATCAGTGTTTAATACGTAGTGTTATTATTAATATTATTTTACATAATAATATTTACGCTATCAATTGGAATTTCTAAGTATTATTTACGAGATATAAATAAATAAAATTGTTATTTTTATAATATTAAAACACTAATTCATCATTTATAGCAAATGATTTTGAGACACCAATTATAGATATCTAGACAATATTTATATATAAAACATTATATATATGAAAACAATGTTAATCACATTTATATACTATTACATTTTTGATTTTTAACATGTCCAATTTTACTATTTATAGACTTTTCTATTGCCATTTATATATTTTTTATTCTAGGGTGATAGAAATGGCCATAAAAGTTTTAAAACGTTTGGAAATTAAGCTCACATTTACTACTTTACTAAATAACACACAATCTGGTATAATTTATTCTTTCCAGACAATAACCAGTATCATTAAACAAAATAAACAAAATAAAGTAATATATCAAAATTATAAATCTATACAATTTCTCAAATATATTCTATTGTTTTTTATTGAATACATTTACGAGGAATGATTTATTTTCTTACTTGGAATTATTGAAGATAAATCATAATAATTAACATATAATACAATATCCATTCGTAGTCGTTATTGACCAGATGTATTAAGTTTAAACCAGAGATATTGGATTTATTCATGATTTCTAAATTTTATTTTAGGTCTATAAATAATTCCGGTCAATTGAAATCTTAAACTACGATTAACAGTCTACAATTTAGCTACTACGATACCGAAACAGATTTTGTATATACAATATATAAATATATGCGATCATCCAAATATAATAATATATAATATAATATATATAATATAATAATAATAACAACTTTTTAATGAAATAACTAATAAACTTTACAAAAATTATATAATAATTTCAAATAAAAAATGTACATTTTAAAATTATTTATCTTAAGATTTTTTAATTATTGCGAATATAAATATAATATATTTAAATATATTATTTAAAATCTTAATAATAACAGAATCTGTGATAATTAGAATTACAATATGTATCTTCTATCGGGTTAAATATAGATACAATTATTTGTTATAAAATATTAAACTAATTTATTTATAAAATTTCGGTTATAAATTGATTATATACTAACCATGGATATTTAATTCATATTTACATTTAAACAAAATTGATCATTCATTTTATAAGAAAAAATAATTCTAATTTTATTACAATACTCAATTAAACTTGTATATTCTAATATAAGTAAATCACTTTTAATTCGATAATAGTAGTATAATAATAACTTTTAAGTAAATAAGTTTATTATTTTGTAAGTATTAAACTATTTTATTATTTTGTAGAATAACATTAAATAATTAAAATATCTAATAAATATCAGTGTTTAAAAATAGATAAATTATTATATAACTCTATTTATTGTTTACTTTTCTATAAGGAACTTCGGTAATTTGAAATTGCTTTTAATTTATTACCAATTAGCGTTAAAATGTCAACGCAATTCATTTATAAGCTCATTTTCTAAATTGAATTTCACAGATACTCTCGTAGGTCCGATTATCTTAAGAAAAGTTTACCGCACTTTCTAGAAATATAATGAAGTTTATTTTCACTTTTACGATATTATGTATTGTTTGCATTAATGCTTTATACATCGATGATGCCCTTGAAAAAGAAGACAATCGTGTATCGGACGTAGTCAATACAGTTTATGAAGACGATATTAATAGCTTAAAATTAGATAATGCTATGGATGAAGATGTAAATTATATGTTAAATATAGTAAATGATCCATATAGTAAGTAAAACTTTATCATTTTTATTAATATCTATTAGTTATAATACTTTAAATTATACAAATAATTTATATAACTAGTAAGTAAGATTTTGTTTTTATATAAGATTCATGAGGAGCTATCCAGGCACACTTACTTATAACTTCACATGATTTAGATATATGGATATATTTAATAAACCATATTTTAAATTTAATTTATGATTAATTTATAAATATACCCATTAGTCCGAGGTACAGATAATGATTTATTTGTTATATAATCTAATGTCGTATTTTCGTTTCACCTTTTACAGATTTGAGAAGTTCTCCACGCTGCAGTTGTAAGAAGTATAAGTGTTCTTGTTCAATAGGTATCAAAATTTTCCACTTTCATGAAACATGTTAGTAAAAGGTTTTGGCATTACCTTTATTTTCACTATATAATATTTAATATGAATTACATAAGTATTAATATAACGTATAGTTAAATATTGTTCATATATTTTAATTTAATATCGATTAACATAATGTCTAGTTAGATTTTAATCGATATTACAATAATAATATTAAACCTAATATATTTTAAATGTATCGTATTTTTATAAACATCTTAAACACATTTTATTAACAAACAGTTACTATTGAAGTAATGTATCTTCCGAAAAACATCGGGGTCGGAGTAGATTTAAAATTAAATGGTAGAGTACTGATTAAGAAGTCAGTTTCAGGTTTGTTATATTTAACTATATAAAAGTAAAGTACACATTTCTTTATTATTAACTATAATCAAAATAAAATACATCAATTATTATATTTATTTAAAATGCAAATGCCATATTTTGTACCGAAACTAATATTATTATTATTTTTGCAGTTAATAACCCTCCCCCGATTTGCGCCCGAATTCCATATACCTGGAAGACCAGGGCTTGTCTTCGCTTATACGATAATCAATTGATAAACAAGCATTACCATACATGTGTAAAATTCGTCATCAAAACTTTCGGATACGAGTTGCTCAACAAGAAAATCGGTTGTTTCAGGATTCCAATCTAAAATATCCATAATCTTATAATTACGACATTTAACTACGGTTGTTTATAGAATCCAATCTAGTCCGTTGCATTTTGTCGTTTGATCTATCATTCATATTCATATGGTTTACATATGTTACGATTAATTAATACTATATTATTACATTGTTTTATGCAAACTTAAATAATAAATACATTTTAATAAAACTCCGAGTGAAAATTAAATATAAATTTATATATATTTCCTTTTCTTTAATATACATGAATTATATTTACAAAACCATTTGAATATCAATTAGTAATTTCCTATATAATATTTAAAATTATGGATTTGATTATCGGTAAGAAACCCGAATAGCGGAATTAAATATAAATATCACCATAGGAATAAATAATATAATATTATGTTATCGTTTATTTGAACAGAAAAATATAATTTATCTGAATTCTTTAATTTTAAACAATGGTTATTGGCAAGCGATGTGATATATTTTTAAGATTCTTTTTGAGTGTAGGAAGATATTGAAACTCTTTAAGCTATTGTGACATCTTATTGATATATAGTTTATTATTATTATTATTATTATTACTTCATATTAACATTTAATGAATTTTTTTATAATTCGATAACAAATTTAATTGCATATACACTTTTTAAATGTATATTGATTCTATGATAAATTATTAATTAAAGTTAGAAAATAATGAAAACTGTAATTATGATATTGATATTAGGATAATGTATTACATAATTTAGTAATATCTATAAATATGGAATCAGCGATAAACCGAAGTTATAGTTCGATATAAATTAAATTATAAATATAATAGCGCAAAATGTACAGCATCTATACAATAAGTTAAATACATAACTAGACAATCTAATTTATAGTCATTATTTAAAGGATATCATTTTATTTTTCTAGCGGACGATCTTTCATTTAGCCATTGTTTCTACTTGTCTACACATCTTAAATACGACGATTTATTTTTATTTCCTGAAATTTATGGTGGGTTTGTTATATTGATTTTCCATAGTGTCTCTTAATTTTAATATTGGTAAAGTAATTTATTTTATCTATGTCACCAAGTATATACAACATAGAAATTAAAAATTAATTAAAGTTATAACAATATATATATTTAAATTAAATTAAATGTTAATTAAATTTTGATTTAATTTAATGGGAGCAGTTTAACAGCATAACGTGTACTAACTTGAGAATAATGTAGAACAATTACAATATAATCTAATCAAGGGAACTATACAACATGTTATGATGTAGAAATTAAGAAGAGGTCGAATATTTTAAATAAAAATATTATCGTGTCAAGTTATTACATTATGAAATAAAGATAACATATTATCATTATAAAAATGCTCATATATTTATTTTAAATCAATAAATTGTAATATGAATTAACTCTGGAAACAACTTTGGAGTATTTAATGGGAATACTATTTTATTATAATAACATACTTTATTTCATAATTTATGGTTTTAAAAGTGTTGTAAATAATTTCATAAATATAATATATTATATAAATCTGTTGTTTTTCAATTTATAAATAAAAAATTATTTATATTAAGATTTTTAAATAAATCATTTCGGTGAAATTACAGATAAACAAATTATTTCTTATTATTACAGGTATTATGCACTATTTGAACACGTTTTCATCTAGTAGAGCGCACCAATGGTTTTACATCAGTGTTAAATACGTAGTGTTATTATTAATATTATTTTACATAATAATATTTACGCTATCAATTGGAATTTCTAAGTATTATTTACGAGATATAAATAAATAAAATTGTTATTTTTATAATATATCTAATATGCTATTTTAAAATAAATTTATTTTTAGTAAAATATTAAAACACTCATTCATCATTTATAGCAAATGATTTTGAGACACCATTTATAGATATTTAGACAATATTTATATATACAACATTATATATATGAAAACAATGTTAATCACATTTATATACTATTACATTTTTGATTTTTAACATGTCCATTTATAGACTTTTCTATTGCCATTTATATATTTTTTATTCTAGGGTGATAGAAATGGCCATAAAAGTTTTAAAACGTTTGGAAATTAAGCTCACATTTACTACTTTACTAAATAACACACAATCTGGTATAATTTATTCTTTCCAGACAATAACCAGTATCATTAAACAAAATAAAGTAATATATCAAAATTATAAATCTATACAATTTCTCAAATATATTCTATTGTTTTTTATTGAATACATTTACGAGGAATGATTTATTTTCTTACTTGGAATTATTGAAGATAAATCATAATAATTAACATATAATACAATATCCATTCGTAGTCGTTATTGACCAGATGTATTAAGTTTAAACCAGAGATATTGGATTTATTCATGATTTCTAAATTTTATTTTAGGTCTATAAATAATTCCGGTCAATTGAAATCTTAAACTACGATTAACAGTCTACAATTTAGCTACTACGATACCGAAACAGATTTTGTATATACAATATATAAATATATGCGATCATCCAAATATAATAATATATAATATAATATATATAAAATAATAATAATAACAACTTTTTAATGAAAGAACTAATAAACTTTACAAAAATTATATAATAATTTCAAATAAAAAATGTACATTTTAAAATTATTTATCTTAAGATTTTTTAATTATTGCGAATATAAATATAATATATTTAAATATATTATTTAAAATCTTAATAATAACAGAATCTGTGATAATTAGAATTACAATATGTATCTTCTACCGGGTTAAATATAGATACAATTATTTGTTATAAAATATTAAACTAATTTATTTATAAAATTTCGGTTATAAATTGATTATATACTAACCATGGATATTTAATTCATATTTACATTTAAACAAAATTGATAATTCATTTTATAAGAAAAAATAATTATAATTTTATTACAATACTTAATTAAACTTGTATATTCTAATATAAGTAAATCACTTTTAATTCGATAATAGTAGTATAATAATAACTTTTAAGTAAATAAGTTTATTATTTTGTAAGTATTAAACTATTATATTATTTTGTAGAATAACATTAAATAATTAACATATCTAATAAATATCAGTGTTTAAAAATAGATAAATTATTATATAACTCTATTTATTGTTTACTTTTCTATAAGGAACTTCGGTAATTTGAAATTGCTTTTAATTTATTACCAATTAGCGTTAAAATGTCAACGCAATTCATTTATAAGCTCATTTTCTAAATTGAATTTCATAGATACTCTCGTAGGTCCGATTATCTTAAGAAAAGTTTACCGCACTTTCTAGAAATATAATGAAGTTTATTTTCACTTTTACGATATTATGTATTGTTTGCATTAATGCTTTATACATCGATGATGCCCTTGAAAAAGAAGACAATCGTGTATCGGACGTAGTCAATACAGTTTATGAAGACGATATTAATAGCTTAAAATTAGATAATGCTATGGATGAAGATGTAAATTATATGTTAAATATAGTAAATGATCCATATAGTAAGTAAAACTTTATCATTTTTATTAATATCTATTAGTTATAATACTTTAAATTATACAAATAATTTATATAACTAGTAAGTAAGATTTTGTTTTTATATAAGATTCATGAGGAGCTATCCAGGCACACTTACTTATAACTTCACATGATTTAGATATATGGATATATTTAATAAACCATATTTTAAATTTAATTTATGATTAATTTATAAATATACCCATTAGTCCGAGGTACAGATAATGATTTATTTGTTATATAATCTAATGTCGTATTTTCGTTTCACCTTTTACAGATTTGAGAAGTTCTCCACGCTGCAGTTGTAAGAAGTATAAGTGTTCTTGTTCAATAGGTATCAAAATTTTCCACTTTCATGAAACATGTTAGTAAAAGGTTTTGGCATTACCTTTATTTTCACTATATAATATTTAATATGAATTACATAAGTATTAATATAACGTATAGTTAAATATTGTTCATATATTTTAATTTAATATCGATTAACATAATGTCTAGTTAGATTTTAATCGATATTACAATAATAATATTAAACCTAATATATTTTAAATGTATCGCTTTTTATAAACATCTTAAACACATTTTATTAACAAACAGTTACTATTGAAGTAATGTATCTTCCGAAAAACATCGGGGTCGGAGTAGATTTAAAATTAAATGGTAGAGTACTGTTAAAGAAGTCAGTTTCAGGTTTGTTATATTTAACTATATAAAAATAAAGTACACATTTCCTTATTATTAACTATAATCAAAATAAAATACATCAATTATTATATTAATTTAAAATGCAAATGCCACATTTTGTACCGAAACTAATATTATTATTATTTTTGCAGTTAATAACCCTCCCCCGATTTGCGCCCGAATTCCATATACCTGGAAGACCAGGGCTTGTCTTCGCTTATACGATAATCAATTGATAAACAAGCATTACCATACATGTGTAAAATTCGTCATCAAAACTTTCGGATACGAGTTGCTCAACAAGAAAATCGGTTGTTTCAGGATTCCAATCTAAAATATCCATAATCTTATAATTACGACATTTAACTACGGTTGTTTATAGAATCCAATATAGTCCGTTGCATTTTGTCGTTTGATCTATCATTCATATTCATATGGTTTACATATGTTACGATTAATTAATACTATATTATTACATTGTTTTATGCAAACTTAAATAATAAATACATTTTAATAAAACTCCGAGTGAAAATTAAATATAAATTTATATATATTTCCTTTTCTTTAATATACATGAATTATATTTACAAAACCATTTGAATATCAATTAGTAATTTCCTGTATAATATTAAAAATTATGGATTTGATTATCGGTAAGAAACCCGAATAGCGGAATTAAATATAAATATCACCATAGGAATAAATAATATAATATTATGTTATCGTTTATTTGAACAGAAAAATATAATTTATCTGAATTATTTAATTTTAAACAATGGTTATTGGCAAGCGATAGGATATATTTTTAAGATTCTTTTTGAGTGTAGGAAGATATTGAAACTCTTTAAGTCATTGTGACATCTTATTTATATATAGTTTATTATTATTATTATTATTACTTCATATTAACATTTAATAAATATTTTAATAAATCGATAACAAATTTGATAGCAAATACACTTTTTAAATGTATATTGATTCTATGATAAATTATTAATTAAAGTTAGAAAATAATGAAAACTGTAATTGTGATATTGATATTAGGATAATTGGTATTACATAATTTAGTAATATCTATAAATATGGAATCAGCGATAAACCGAAGTTATAGTTCGATATAAATTAAATTATAAATATAATAGCGTAAAATGTACAGCATATATACAATAAGTTAAATACATAACTAGACAATCTAATGTATAGTCATTATTTAAATGATATCATATTATTTTTCGAGCGGACGATCTTTCATTTAGCAATTGTTTCTACTTGTCTACACATCTTAAATACGACGATTTATTTTTATTTCCTGAAATTTATGGTGGGTTTGTTATATTGATTTTCCATAGTGTCTCTTAATTTTAATATTGGTAAAGTAATTTATTTTATCTATGTCACCAAGTATATACAACATAGAAATTAAAAATTAATTAAAGTTATAACAATATATATATTTAAATTAAATTAAATGTTAATTAAATTTTGATTTAATTTAATGGGAGCAGTTCAACAGCATAACGTGTACTAATTTGAGAATAATGTAGAACAATTACAATCTAATCTAATCAAGGGAACTATACAACATGTTATGATGTAGAAATTAAGAAGAGGTCGAATATTTAAAATAAAAATATTATCGTGTCAAGTTATTACATTATGAAATAAAGATAACATATTATCATTATAAAAATGCTCATATATTTATTTTAAATCAATTATTTGTAATATGAATTTACTCTGTAAACCACTTTGGAGTATTTAATGGGAATACTATTTTATTATAATAACATACTTTATTTCATAATTTATGGTTTTAAAAGTGTTGTAAATAATTTCATAAATATAATATATTATATAAATCTGGTGTTTTTCAATTTATAAATAAAAAATTATTTATATTAAGATTTTTAAATAAACCATTTCGGTGAAATTACAGGGAAACAAATTATTTCTTATTATTACAGGTATTATGCACTATTTGAACACGTTTTCATCTAGTAGAGCGCACCAATGGTTTTACATCAGTGTTTAATACGTAGTGTTATTATTAATATTATTTTACATAATAATATTTACGCTATCAATTGGAATTTCTAAGTATTATTTACGAGATATAAATAAATAAAATTGTTATTTTTATAATATTAAAACACTAATTCATCATTTATAGCAAATGATTTTGAGACACCAATTATAGATATCTAGACAATATTTATATATAAAACATTATATATATGAAAACAATGTTAATCACATTTATATACTATTACATTTTTGATTTTTAACATGTCCAATTTTACTATTTATAGACTTTTCTATTGCCATTTATATATTTTTTATTCTAGGGTGATAGAAATGGCCATAAAAGTTTTAAAACGTTTGGAAATTAAGCTCACATTTACTACTTTACTAAATAACACACAATCTGGTATAATTTATTCTTTCCAGACAATAACCAGTATCATTAAACAAAATAAACAAAATAAAGTAATATATCAAAATTATAAATCTATACAATTTCTCAAATATATTCTATTGTTTTTTATTGAATACATTTACGAGGAATGATTTATTTTCTTACTTGGAATTATTGAAGATAAATCATAATAATTAACATATAATACAATATCCATTCGTAGTCGTTATTGACCAGATGTATTAAGTTTAAACCAGAGATATTGGATTTATTCATGATTTCTAAATTTTATTTTAGGTCTATAAATAATTCCGGTCAATTGAAATCTTAAACTACGATTAACAGTCTACAATTTAGCTACTACGATACCGAAACAGATTTTGTATATACAATATATAAATATATGCGATCATCCAAATATAATAATATATAATATAATATATATAATATAATAATAATAACAACTTTTTAATGAAATAACTAATAAACTTTACAAAAATTATATAATAATTTCAAATAAAAAATGTACATTTTAAAATTATTTATCTTAAGATTTTTTAATTATTGCGAATATAAATATAATATATTTAAATATATTATTTAAAATCTTAATAATAACAGAATCTGTGATAATTAGAATTACAATATGTATCTTCTATCGGGTTAAATATAGATACAATTATTTGTTATAAAATATTAAACTAATTTATTTATAAAATTTCGGTTATAAATTGATTATATACTAACCATGGATATTTAATTCATATTTACATTTAAACAAAATTGATCATTCATTTTATAAGAAAAAATCATTCTAATTTTATTACAATACTCAATTAAACTTGTATATTCTAATATAAGTAAATCACTTTTAATTCGATAATAGTAGTATAATAATAACTTTTAAGTAAATAAGTTTATTATTTTGTAAGTATTAAACTATTTTATTATTTTGTAGAATAACATTAAATAATTAAAATATCTAATAAATATCAGTGTTTAAAAATAGATAAATTATTATATAACTCTATTTATTGTTTACTTTTCTATAAGGAACTTCGGTAATTTGAAATTGCTTTTAATTTATTACCAATTAGCGTTAAAATGTCAACGCAATTCATTTATAAGCTCATTTTCTAAATTGAATTTCACAGATACTCTCGTAGGTCCGATTATCTTAAGAAAAGTTTACCGCACTTTCTAGAAATATAATGAAGTTTATTTTCACTTTTACGATATTATGTATTGTTTGCATTAATGCTTTATACATCGATGATGCCCTTGAAAAAGAAGACAATCGTGTATCGGACGTAGTCAATACAGTTTATGAAGACGATATTAATAGCTTAAAATTAGATAATGCTATGGATGAAGATGTAAATTATATGTTAAATATAGTAAATGATCCATATAGTAAGTAAAACTTTATCATTTTTATTAATATCTATTAGTTATAATACTTTAAATTATACAAATAATTTATATAACTAGTAAGTAAGATTTTGTTTTTATATAAGATTCATGAGGAGCTATCCAGGCACACTTACTTATAACTTCACATGATTTAGATATATGGATATATTTAATAAACCATATTTTAAATTTAATTTATGATTAATTTATAAATATACCCATTAGTCCGAGGTACAGATAATGATTTATTTGTTATATAATCTAATGTCGTATTTTCGTTTCACCTTTTACAGATTTGAGAAGTTCTCCACGCTGCAGTTGTAAGAAGTATAAGTGTTCTTGTTCAATAGGTATCAAAATTTTCCACTTTCATGAAACATGTTAGTAAAAGGTTTTGGCATTACCTTTATTTTCACTATATAATATTTAATATGAATTACATAAGTATTAATATAACGTATAGTTAAATATTGTTCATATATTTTAATTTAATATCGATTAACATAATGTCTAGTTAGATTTTAATCGATATTACAATAATAATATTAAACCTAATATATTTTAAATGTATCGTATTTTTATAAACATCTTAAACACATTTTATTAACAAACAGTTACTATTGAAGTAATGTATCTTCCGAAAAACATCGGGGTCGGAGTAGATTTAAAATTAAATGGTAGAGTACTGATTAAGAAGTCAGTTTCAGGTTTGTTATATTTAACTATATAAAAGTAAAGTACACATTTCTTTATTATTAACTATAATCAAAATAAAATACATCAATTATTATATTTATTTAAAATGCAAATGCCATATTTTGTACCGAAACTAATATTATTATTATTTTTGCAGTTAATAACCCTCCCCCGATTTGCGCCCGAATTCCATATACCTGGAAGACCAGGGCTTGTCTTCGCTTATACGATAATCAATTGATAAACAAGCATTACCATACATGTGTAAAATTCGTCATCAAAACTTTCGGATACGAGTTGCTCAACAAGAAAATCGGTTGTTTCAGGATTCCAATCTAAAATATCCATAATCTTATAATTACGACATTTAACTACGGTTGTTTATAGAATCCAATCTAGTCCGTTGCATTTTGTCGTTTGATCTATCATTCATATTCATATGGTTTACATATGTTACGATTAATTAATACTATATTATTACATTGTTTTATGCAAACTTAAATAATAAATACATTTTAATAAAACTCCGAGTGAAAATTAAATATAAATTTATATATATTTCCTTTTCTTTAATATACATGAATTATATTTACAAAACCATTTGAATATCAATTAGTAATTTCCTATATAATATTTAAAATTATGGATTTGATTATCGGTAAGAAACCCGAATAGCGGAATTAAATATAAATATCACCATAGGAATAAATAATATAATATTATGTTATCGTTTATTTGAACAGAAAAATATAATTTATCTGAATTCTTTAATTTTAAACAATGGTTATTGGCAAGCGATGTGATATATTTTTAAGATTCTTTTTGAGTGTAGGAAGATATTGAAACTCTTTAAGCTATTGTGACATCTTATTGATATATAGTTTATTATTATTATTATTATTATTACTTCATATTAACATTTAATGAATTTTTTTATAATTCGATAACAAATTTAATTGCATATACACTTTTTAAATGTATATTGATTCTATGATAAATTATTAATTAAAGTTAGAAAATAATGAAAACTGTAATTGTGATATTGATATTAGGATAATGTATTACATAATTTAGTAATATCTATAAATATGGAATCAGCGATAAACCGAAGTTAGAGTTCGATATAAATTAAATTATAAATATAATAGCGTAAAATGTACAGCATCTATACAATAAGTTAAATACATAACTAGACAATCTAATTTATAGTCATTATTTAAATGATATCATATTATTTTTCTAGCGGACGATCTTTCATTTAGCAATTGTTTCTACTTGTCTACACATCTTAAATACGACGATTTATTTTTATTTCCTGAAATTTATGGTGGGTTTGTTATATTTATTTTCCATAGTGTCTCTTAATTTTAATATTGGTAAAGTAATTTATTTTATCTATGTCACCAAGTATATACAACATAGAAATTAAAAATTAATTAAAGTTATAACAATATATATATTTAAATTAAATTAAATGTTAATTAAATTTTTATTTAATTTAATGGGAGCAGTTCAACAGCATAACGTGTACTAACTTGAGAATAATGTAGAACAATTACAATCTAATCTAATCAAGGGAACTATACAACATGTTATGATGTAGAAATTAAGAAGAGGTCGAATATTTAAAATAAAAATATTATCGTGTCAAGTTATTACATTATGAAATAAAGATAACATATTATTATTATAAAAATGCTCATATATTTATTTTAAATCAATAAATTGTAATATGAATTTACTCTGTAAACAACTTTGGAGTATTTAATGGGAATACTATTTTATTATAATAACATACTTTATTTCATAATTTATGGTTTTAAAAGTGTTGTAAATAATTTCATAAATATAATATATTATATAAATCTGGTGTTTTTCAATTTATAAATAAAAAATTATTTATATTAAGATTTTTAAATAAACCATTTCGGTGAAATTACAGGTAAACAAATTATTTCTTATTATTACAGGTATTATGCACTATTTGAACACGTTTTCATCTAGTAGAGCGCACCAATGGTTTTACATCAGTGTTAAATACGTAGTGTTATTATTAATATTATTTTACATAATAATATTTACGCTATCAATTGGAATTTCTAAGTATTATTTACGAGATATAAATAAATAAAATTGTTATTTTTATAATATTCTATTTTTAAATAAAATTATTTTTAGTAAAATATTAAAACACTAATTCATCATTTATAGCAAATGATTTTGAGACACCAATTATAGATATCTAGACAATATTTATATATAAAACATTATATATATGAAAACAATGTTAATCACATTTATATACTATTACATTTTTGATTTTTAACATGTCCAATTTTACTATTTATAGACTTTTCTATTGCCATTTATATATTTTTTATTCTAGGGTGATAGAAATGGCCATAAAAGTTTTAAAACATTTGGAAATTAAGCTCACATTTACTACTTTACTAAATAACACACAATCTGGTATAATTTATTCTTTCCAGACAATAACCAGTATCATTAAACAAAATAAAGTAATATATCAAAATTATAAATCTATACAATTTCTCAAATATATTCTATTGTTTTTTATTGAATACATTTACGAGGAATGATTTATTTTCTTACTTGGAATTATTGAAGATAAATCATAATAATTAACATATAATACAATATCCATTCGTAGTCGTTATTGACCAGATGTATTAAGTTTAAACCAGAGATATTGGATTTATTCATGATTTCTAAATTTTATTTTAGATGTATAAATAATTCCGGTCAATTGAAAACTTAAACTACGAATAGCCGTCTACAACTTAGCCACTACGATACCGAAACTTATTTTGTATATACAATATATAAATATATGCGATCATCCAAATATTAATATAATAATAATAACTTTTTAATGAAATAATTAATAAACTTTACAAAGATTATATAATAATTTCAAATAAAAAATGTACATTTTTAAATTAATTATCTCAAGATTTTTTAATTATTGCGAATATAATATATAAAATATTTAAATATATTATTTAAAATCTTAATAATAACAGAATCTGTGATAATTAGAATTACAATATGTATCTTCTATCGGGTTAAATATATATACAATTATTTGTTATAAAATATTACACTAATTTATTTATAAAATTTCGTTTATAAATTGATTATATACTAACCATGGATATTTAATTCATATTTACATATAAACAAGATTGATAATTCATTTTATAAGAAAAAATAATTATAATTTGTTTACACTACTTAATTAAAACTAGTATATTCTAATATAAGTAAATCACTTTTAATTCGATAATAGTAGTATAATATTAACTTTTAAGTAAATAAGTTTATTATTTTGTAAGTATTAAACTATTTTATTATATTGTAGAATAACATTAAATAATTAAAATATCTAGTAAATATCAGTATTTAAAAATAGATAAATTATTATATAACTCTATTTATTGTTTACTTTTCTATAAGGAACTTCGGTAATTTGAAATTGCTTTTAATTTATTACCAATTAGCGTTAAAATGTCAACGCAATTCATTTATAAGCTCATTTTCTAAATTGAATTTCACAGATACTCTCGTAGGTCCGATTATCTTAAGAAAAGTTTACCGCACTTTCTAGAAATATAATGAAGTTTATTTTCACTTTTACGATATTATGTATTGTTTGCATTAATGCTTTATACATCGATGATGCCCTTGAAAAAGAAGACAATCGTGTATCGGACGTAGTCAATACAGTTTATGAAGACGATATTAATAGCTTAAAATTAGATAATGCTATGGATGAAGATGTAAATTATATGTTAAATATAGTAAATGATCCATATAGTAAGTAAAACTTTATCATTTTTATTAATATCTATTAGTTATAATACTTTAAATTATACAAATAATTTATATAACTAGTAAGTAAGATTTTGTTTTTATATAAGATTCATGAGGAGCTATCCAGGCACACTTACTTATAACTTCACATGATTTAGATATATGGATATATTTAATAAACCATATTTTAAATTTAATTTATGATTAATTTATAAATATACCCATTAGTCCGAGGTACAGATAATGATTTATTTGTTATATAATCTAATGTCGTATTTTCGTTTCACCTTTTACAGATTTGAGAAGTTCTCCACGCTGCAGTTGTAAGAAGTATAAGTGTTCTTGTTCAATAGGTATCAAAATTTTCCACTTTCATGAAACATGTTAGTAAAAGGTTTTGGCATTACCTTTATTTTCACTATATAATATTTAATATGAATTACATAAGTATTAATATAACGTATAGTTAAATATTGTTCATATATTTTAATTTAATATCGATTAACATAATGTCTAGTTAGATTTTAATCGATATTACAATAATAATATTAAACCTAATATATTTTAAATGTATCGCTTTTTATAAACATCTTAAACACATTTTATTAACAAACAGTTACTATTGAAGTAATGTATCTTCCGAAAAACATCGGGGTCGGAGTAGATTTAAAATTAAATGGTAGAGTACTGATTAAGAAGTCAGTTTCAGGTTTGTTATATTTAACTATATAAAAGTAAAGTACACATTTCTTTATTATTAACTATAATCAAAATAAAATACATCAATTATTATATTTATTTAAAATGCAAATGCCATATTTTGCACCGAAACTAATATTATTATTATTTTTGCAGTTAATAACCCTCCCCCGATTTGCGCCCGAATTCCATATACCTGGAAGACCAGGGCTTGTCTTCGCTTATACGATAATCAATTGATAAACAAGCATTACCATACATGTGTAAAATTCGTCATCAAAACTTTCGGATACGAGTTGCTCAACAAGAAAATCGGTTGTTTCAGGATTCCAATCTAAAATATCCATAATCTTATAATTACGACATTTAACTACGGTTGTTTATAGAATCCAATCTAGTCCGTTGCATTTTGTCGTTTGATCTATCATTCATATTCATATGGTTTACATATGTTACGATTAATTAATACTATATTATTACATTGTTTTATGCAAACTTAAATAATAAATACATTTTAATAAAACTCCGAGTGAAAATTAAATATAAATTTATATATATTTCCTTTTCTTTAATATACATGAATTATATTTACAAAACCATTTGAATATCAATTATTAATTTCCTGTATAATATTAAAAATTATGGATTTGATTATCGGTAAGAAACCCGAATAGCGGAATTAAATATAAATATCACCATAGGAATAAATAATATAATATTATGTTATCGTTTATTTGAACAGAAAAATATAATTTATCTGAATTATTTAATTTTAAACAATGGTTATTGGCAAGCGATAGGATATATTTTTAAGATTCTTTTTGAGTGTAGGAAGATATTGAAACTCTTTAAGCTATTGTGACATCTTATTGATATATAGTTTATTATTATTATTATTATTATTACTTCATATTAACATTTAATGAATTTTTTAATAATTCGATAACAAATTTGATAGCATATACACTTTTTAAATGTATATTGATTCTATGATAAATTATTAATTAAAGTTAGAAAATAATGAAAACTGTAATTGTGATATTGATATTAGGATAATTGGTATTACATAATTTAGCAATATCTATAAGTATGGAATCAGCGATAAACCGAAGTTAGAGTTCGATATAAATTAAATTATAAATATAATAGCGTAAAATGTACAGCATCTATACAATAAGTTAAATACATAACTAGACAATCTAATTTATAGTCATTATTTAAATGATATCATATTATTTTTCTAGCGGACGATCTTTCATTTAGCCATTGTTTCTACTTGTCTACACATCTTAAATACGACGATTTATTTTTATTTCCTGAAATTTATGGTGGGTTTGTTATATTGATTTTCCATAGTGTCTCTTAATTTTAATATTGGTAAAGTAATTTATTTTATCTATGTCACCAAGTATATACAACATAGAAATTAAAAATTAATTAAAGTTATAACAATATATATATTTAAATTAAATTAAATGTTAATTAAATTTTTATTTAATTTAATGGGAGCAGTTCAACAGCCTAACGTGTACGTACTTGAGAATAATGTAGAACACTTACAATATAATCTAATCAAGGGAACTATACAACATGTTATGATGTAGAAATTAAGAAGAGGTCGAATATTTAAAATCAAAATATTATCGTGTCAAGTTATTACATTATGAAATAAAGATAACATATTATCATTATAAAAATGCTCATATATTTATTTTAAATCAATTATTTGTAATATGAATTTACTCTGTAAACAACTTTGGAGTATTTAATGGGAATACTATTTTATTATAATAACATACTTTATTTCATAATTTATGGTTTTAAAAGTGTTGTAAATAATTTCATAAATATAATATATTATATAAATCTGGTGTTTTTCAATTTATAAATAAAAAATTATTTATATTAAGATTTTTAAATAAACCATTTCGGTGAAATTACAGGTAAACAAATTATTTCTTATTATTACAGGTATTATGCACTATTTGAACACGTTTTCATCTAGTAGAGCGCACCAATGGTTTTACATCAGTGTTAAATACGTAGTGTTATTATTAATATTATTTTACATAATAATATTTACGCTATCAATTGGAATTTCTAAGTATTATTTACGAGATATAAATAAATAAAATTGTTATTTTTATAATATGCTATTTTAAAATAAATTTATTTTTAGTAAAATATTAAAACACTAATTCATCATTTATAGCAAATGATTTTGAGACACCAATTATAGATATCTAGACAATATTTATATATAAAACATTATATATATGAAAACAATGTTAATCACATTTATATACTATTACATTTTTGATTTTTAACATGTCCAATTTTACTATTTATAGACTTTTCTATTGCCATTTATATATTTTTTATTCTAGGGTGATAGAAATGGCCATAAAAGTTTTAAAACGTTTGGAAATTAAGCTCACATTTACTACTTTACTAAATAACACACAATCTGGTATAATTTATTCTTTCCAGACAATAACCAGTATCATTAAACAAAATAAACAAAATAAAGTAATATATCAAAATTATAAATCTATACAATTTCTCAAATATATTCTATTGTTTTTTATTGAATACATTTACGAGGAATGATTTATTTTCTTACTTGGAATTATTGAAGATAAATCATAATAATTAACATATAATACAATATCCATTCGTAGTCGTTATTGACCAGATGTATTAAGTTTAAACCAGAGATATTGGATTTATTCATGATTTCTAAATTTTATTTTAGGTCTATAAATAATTCCGGTCAATTGAAATCTTAAACTACGATTAACAGTCTACAATTTAGCTACTACGATACCGAAACAGATTTTGTATATACAATATATAAATATATGCGATCATCCAAATATAATAATATATAATATAATATATATAATATAATAATAATAACAACTTTTTAATGAAATAACTAATAAACTTTACAAAAATTATATAATAATTTCAAATAAAAAATGTACATTTTAAAATTATTTATCTTAAGATTTTTTAATTATTGCGAATATAAATATAATATATTTAAATATATTATTTAAAATCTTAATAATAACAGAATCTGTGATAATTAGAATTACAATATGTATCTTCTATCGGGTTAAATATAGATACAATTATTTGTTATAAAATATTAAACTAATTTATTTATAAAATTTCGGTTATAAATTGATTATATACTAACCATGGATATTTAATTCATATTTACATTTAAACAAAATTGATAATTCATTTTATAAGAAAAAATAATTCTAATTTTATTATAATACTTAAGTAAACTTGTATATTCTAATATAAGTAAATCACTTTTAATTCGATAATAGTAGTATAATAATAACTTTTAAGTAAATAAGTTTATTATTTTGTAAGTATTAAACTATTTTATTATTTTGTAGAATAACATTAAATAATTAAAATATCTAATAAATATCAGTGTTTAAAAATAGATAAATTATTATATAACTCTATTTATTGTTTACTTTTCTATAAGGAACTTCGGTAATTTGAAATTGCTTTTAATTTATTACCAATTAGCGTTAAAATGTCAACGCAATTCATTTATAAGCTCATTTTCTAAATTGAATTTCACAGATACTCTCGTAGGTCCGATTATCTTAAGAAAAGTTTACCGCACTTTCTAGAAATATAATGAAGTTTATTTTCACTTTTACGATATTATGTATTGTTTGCATTAATGCTTTATACATCGATGATGCTCTTGAAAAAGAAGACAATCGTGTATCGGACGTAGTTAATACAGTTTATGAAGACGATATTAATAGCTTAAAATTAGATAATGCTATGGATGAAGATGTAAATTATATGTTAAATATAGTAAATGATCCATATAGTAAGTAAAACTTTATCATTTTTATTAATATCTATTAGTTATAATACTTTAAATTATACAAATAATTTATATAACTAGTAAGTAAGATTTTGTTTTTATATAAGATTCATGAGGAGCTATCCAGGCACACTTACTTATAACTTCACATGATTTAGATATATGGATATATTTAATAAACCATATTTTAAATTTAATTTATGATTAATTTATAAATATACCCATTAGTCCGAGGTACAGATAATGATTTATTTGTTATATAATCTAATGTCGTATTTTCGTTTCACCTTTTACAGATTTGAGAAGTTCTCCACGCTGCAGTTGTAAGAAGTATAAGTGTTCTTGTTCAATAGGTATCAAAATTTTCCACTTTCATGAAACATGTTAGTAAAAGTTTTGGCATTACCTTTATTTTCACTATATAATATTTAATATGAATTACATAAGTATTAATATAACGTATAGTTAAATATTGTTCATATATTTTAATTTAATATCGATTAACATAATGTCTAGTTAGATTTTAATCGATATTACAATAATAATATTAAACCTAATATATTTTAAATGTATCGCTTTTTATAAACATCTTAAACACATTTTATTAACAAACAGTTACTATTGAAGTAATGTATCTTCCGAAAAACATCGGGGTCGGAGTAGATTTAAAATTAAATGGTAGAGTACTGATTAAGAAGTCAGTTTCAGGTTTGTTATATTTAACTATATAAAAGTAAAGTACACATTTCTTTATTATTAACTATAATCAAAATAAAATACATCAATTATTATATTTATTTAAAAAGCAAATGCCATATTTTGTACCGAAACTAATATTATTATTATTTTTGCAGTTAATAATCCTCCCCCGATTTGCGCCCGAATTCCATATACCTGGAAGACCAGGGCTTGTCTTCACTTATACGATAATCAATTGATAAACAAGCATTACCATACATGTGTAAAATTCGTCATCAAAACTTTCGGATACGAGTTGCTCAACAAGAAAATCGGTTGTTTCAGGATTCCAATCTAAAATATCCATAATCTTATAATTACGACATTTAACTACGGTTGTTTATAGAATCCAATCTAGTCCGTTGCATTTTGTCGTTTGATCTATCATTCATATTCATATGGTTTACATATGTTACGATTAATTAATACTATATTATTACATTGTTTTATGCAAACTTAAATAATAAATACATTTTAATAAAACTCCGAGTGAAAATTAAATATAAATTTATATATATTTCCTTTTCTTTAATATACATGAATTATATTTACAAAACCATTTGAATATCAATTATTAATTTCCTGTATAATATTAAAAATTATGGATTTGATTATCGGTAAGAAACCCGAATAGCGGAATTAAATATAAATATCACCATAGGAATAAATAATATAATATTATGTTATCGTTTATTTGAACAGAAAAATATAATTTATCTGAATTATTTAATTTTAAACAATGGTTATTGGCAAGCGATAGGATATATTTTTAAGATTCTTTTTGAGTGTAGGAAGATATTGAAACTCTTTAAGCTATTGTGACATCTTATTGATATATAGTTTATTATTATTATTATTATTATTACTTCATATTAACATTTAATGAATTTTTTAATAATTCGATAACAAATTTGATAGCATATACACTTTTTAAATGTATATTGATTCTATGATAAATTATTAATTAAAGTTAGAAAATAATGAAAACTGTAATTGTGATATTGATATTAGGATAATTGGTATTACATAATTTAGCAATATCTATAAGTATGGAATCAGCGATAAACCGAAGTTAGAGTTCGATATAAATTAAATTATAAATATAATAACGTAAAATGTACAGCATCTATACAATAAGTTAAATACATAACTAGACAATCTAATTTATAGTCATTAATTAAATGATATCATATTATTTTTCTAGCGGACGATCTTTCATTTAGCCATTGTTTCTACTTGTCTACACATCTTAAATACGACGATTTATTTTTATTTCCTGAAATTGATGGTGGGTTTGTTATATTGATTTTCCATAGTGTCTCTTAATTTTAATATTGGTAAAGTACTTTATTTTATCTATGTCACAAAGTATATACAACATAGAAAGTAAAAATTAATTAAAGTTATAATAATATATATATTTAAATTAAATTAAATTTTAATTAAATTTTGATTTAATTTAATGGGAGCAGTTCAACAGCATAACGTGTACTAACTTGAGAATAATGTAGAACAATTACAATCTAATCTAATCAAGGGAACTATACAACATGTTATGATGTAGAAATTAAGAAGAGGTCGAATATTTAAAATAAAAATATTATCGTGTCAAGTTATTACATTATGAAATAAAGATAACATATTATCATTATAAAAATGCTCATATATTTATTTTAAATCAATTATTTGTAATATGAATTTACTCTGTAAACAACTTTGGAGTATTTAATGGGAATACTATTTTATTATAATAACATATTTTATTTCATAATTTATGGTTTTAAAAGTGTTGTAAATAATTTCATAAATATAATATATTACGTAAATCTGTTGTTTTTCAATTTATAAATAAAAAATTATTTATATTAAGATTTTTAAATAAATCATTTCGGTGAAATTACAGGTAAACAAATTATTTCTTATTATTACAGGTATTATGCACTATTTGAACACGTTTTCATCTAGTAGAGCGCACCAATGGTTTTACATCAGTGTTAAATACGTAGTGTTATTATTAATATTATTTTACATAATAATATTTACGCTATCAATTGGAATTTCTAAGTATTATTTACGAGATATAAATAAATAAAATTGTTATTTTTATAATATGCTTTTTTAAAATAAATTTATTTTTAGTAAAATATTAAAACACTAATTCATCATTTATAGCAAATGATTTTGAGACACCAATTATAGATATCTAGACAATATTTATATATAAAACATTATATATATGAAAACAATGTTAATCACATTTATATACTATTACATTTTTGATTCTTAACATGTCCAATTTTACTATTTATAGACTTTTCTATTGCCATTTATATATTTTTTATTCTAGGGTGATAGAAATGGCCATAAAAGTTTTAAAACGTTTGGAAATTAAGCTCACATTTACTACTTTACTAAATAACACACAATCTGGTATAATTTATTCTTTCCAGACAATAACCAGTATCATTAAACAAAATAAACAAAATAAAGTAATATATCAAAATTATAAATCTATACAATTTCTCAAATATATTCTATTGTTTTTTATTGAATACATTTACGAGGAATGATTTATTTTCTTACTTGGAATTATTGAAGATAAATCATAATAATTAACATATAATACAATATCCATTCGTAGTCGTTATTGACCAGATGTATTAAGTTTAAACCAGATATATTGGATTTATTCATGATTTATAAATTTTATTTTAGGTCTATAAATAATTCCGGTCAATTGAAATCTTAAACTACGATTAACAGTCTACAATTTAGCTACTACCATACCGAAACAGATTTTGTATATACAATATATAAATATATGCGATCCAAATATAATAATATATAATATAATATATATAATATAATAATAATAACAACATTTTCAATGAAATAACTAATAAACTTTACAAAAATTATATAATAATTTCAAATAAAAAATGTACATTTTAAAATTATTTATCTTAAGATTTTTTAATTATTGCGAATATAAATATAATATATTTAAATATATTATTTAAAATCTTAATAATAACAGAATCTGTGATAATTAGAATTACAATATGTATCTTCTATCGGGTTAAATATAGATACAATTATTTGTTATAAAATATTAAACTAATTTATTTATAAAATTTCGGTTATAAATTGATTATATACTAACCATGGATATTTAATTCATATTTACATTTAAACAAAATTGATAATTCATTTTATAAGAAAAAATAATTCTAATTTTATTACAATACTTAATTAAACTTGTATATTCTAATATAAGTAAATCACTTTTAATTCGATAATAGTAGTATAATAATAACTTTTAAGTAAATAAGTTTATTATTTTGTAAGTATTAAACTATTTTATTATTTTGTAGAATAACATTAAATAATTAAAATATCTAATAAATATCAGTGTTTAAAAATAGATAAATTATTATATAACTCTATTTATTGTTTACTTTTCTATAAGGAACTTCGGTAATTTGAAATTGCTTTTAATTTATTACCAATTAGCGTTAAAATGTCAACGCAATTCATTTATAAGCTCATTTTCTAAATTGAATTTCACAGATACTCTCGTAGGTCCGATTATCTTAAGAAAAGTTTACAGCACTTTCTAGAAATATAATGAAGTTTATTTTCACTTTTACGATATTATGTATTGTTTGCATTAATGCTTTATACATCGATGATGCCCTTGAAAAAGAAGACAATCGTGTATCGGACGTAGTCAATACAGTTTATGAAGACGATATTAATAGCTTAAAATTAGATAATGCTATGGATGAAGATGTAAATTATATGTTAAATATAGTAAATGATCCATATAGTAAGTAAAACTTTATCATTTTTATTAATATCTATTAGTTATAATACTTTAAATTATACAAATAATTTATATAACTAGTAAGTAAGATTTTGTTTTTATATAAGATTCATGAGGAGCTATCCAGGCACACTTATAACTTCACATGATTTAGATATATGGATATATTTAATAAACCATATTTTAAATTTAATTTATTATTTTTAAATATACCCATTAGTCCGAGGTACAGATAATGATTTATTTGTTATATAATCTAATGTCGTATTTTCGTTTCACCTTTTACAGATTTGAGAAGTTCTCCACGCTGCAGTTGTAAGAAGTATAAGTGTTCTTGTTCAATAGGTATCAAAATTTTCCACTTTCATGAAACATGTTAGTAAAAGGTTTTGGCATTACCTTTATTTTCACTATATAATATTTAATATGAATTACATAAGTATTAATATAACGTATAGTTAAATATTGTTCATATATTTTAATTATTATCGATTAACATAATGTCTAGTTAGATTTTAATCGATATTACACTAATAATATTAAACCTAATATATTTTAAATGTATCGCTTTTTATAAACATCTTAAACACATTTTATTAACAAACAGTTACTATTGAAGTAATGTATCTTCCGAAAAACATCGGGGTCGGAGTAGATTTAAAATTAAATGGTAGAGTACTGTTTAAGAAGTCAGTTTCAGGTTTGTTATATTTAACTATATAAAAGTAAAGTACACATTTCTTTATTATTAACTATAATCAAAATAAAATACATCAATTATTATATTTATTTAAAATGCAAATGCCATATTTTGTACCGAAACTAATATTATTATTATTTTTGCAGTTAATAACCCTCCCCCGATTTGCGCCCGAATTCCATATACCTGGAAGACCAGGGCTTGTCTTCGCTTATACGATAATCAATTGATAAACAAGCATTACCATACATGTGTAAAATTCGTCATCAAAACTTTCGGATACGAGTTGCTCAACAAGAAAATCGGTTGTTTCAGGATTCCAATCTAAAATATCCATAATCTTATAATTACGACATTTAACTACGGTTGTTTATAGAATCCAATCTAGTCCGTTGCATTTTGTCGTTTGATCTATCATTCATATTCATATGGTTTACATATGTTACGATTAATTAATACTATATTATTACATTGTTTTATGCAAACTTAAATAGTAAATACATTTTAATAAAACTCCGAGTGAAAATTAAATATAAATTTATATATATTTCATTTTCTTAAATATACATGAATTATATTTACAAAACCATTTGAATATCAATTATTAATTTCCTGTATAATATTAAAAATTATGGATTTGATTATCGGTAAGAAACCCGAATAGCGGAATTAAATATAAATATCACCATAGGAATAAATAATATAATATTATGTTATCGTTTATTTGAACAGAAAAATATAATTTATCTGAATTATTTAATTTTAAACAATGGTTATTGGCAAGCGATAGGATATATTTTTAAGATTCTTTTTGAGTGTAGGAAGATATTGAAACTCTTGTGACATATTAAGCTATTGTGACATATTATTGATATATAGTTTATTATTATTATTATTATTATTACTTCATATTAACATTTAATGAATTTTTTAATAATTCGATAACAAATTTGATAGCATATACACTTTTTAAATGTATATTGATTCTATGATAAATTATTAATTAAAGTTAGAAAATAATGAAAACTGTAATTGTGATATTGATATTAGGATAATTGGTATTACATAATTTAGCAATATCTATAAATAGCGTAAAATGTACAGCATCTATACAATAAGTTAAATACATAACTAGACAATCTAATTTATAGTCATTATTTAAATGATATCATATTATTTTTCTAGCGGACGATCTTTCATTTAGCCATTGTTTCTACTTGTCTACACATCTTAAATACGACGATTTATTTTTATTTCCTGAAATTTATGGTGGGTTTGTTATATTGATTTTCCATAGTGTCTCTTAATTTTAATATTGGTAAAGTAATTTATTTTATCTATGTCACCAAGTATATACAACATAGAAATTAAAAATTAATTAAAGTTATAACAATATATATATTTAAATTAAATTAAATGTTAATTAAATTTTTATTTAATTTAATGGGAGCAGTTCAACAGCCTAACGTGTACTAACTTGAGAATAATGTAGAACACTTACAATATAATCTAATCAAGGGAACTATACAACATGTTATGATGTAGAAATTAAGAAGAGGTCGAATATTTAAAATCAAAATATTATCGTGTCAAGTTATTACATTATGAAATAAAGATAACATATTATCATTATAAAAATGCTCATATATTTATTTTAAATCAATTATTTGTAATATGAATTTACTCTGTAAACAACTTTGGAGTATTTAATGGGAATACTATTTTATTATAATAACATAATTTATTTCATAATTTATGGTTTTAAAAGTGTTGTAAATAATTTCATAAATATAATATATTATATAAATCTGGTGTTTTTCAATTTATAAATAAAAAATTATTTATATTAAGATTTTTAAATAAACCATTTCGGTGAATTTACAGGTAAACAAATTATTTCTTATTATTACAGGTATTATGCACTATTTGAACACATTTTCATCTAGTAGAGCGCACCAATGGTTTTACATCAGTGTTTAATACGTAGTGTTATTATTAATATTATTTTACATAATAATATTTACGCTATCAATTGGAATTTCTAAGTATTATTTACGAGATATAAATAAATAAAATTGTTATTTATTGCTATTTTAAAATAAATTTATTTTTAGTAAAATATTAAAACACTAATTCATCATTTATAGCAAATGATTTTGAGACACCAATTATAGATATCTAGACAATATTTATATATAAAACATTATATATATGAAAACAATGTTAATCACATTTATATACTATTACATTTTTGATTTTTAACATGTCCAATTTTATTATTTATAGACTTTTCTATTGCCATTTATATATTTTTTATTCTAGGGTGATAGAAATGGCCATAAAAGTTTTAAAACGTTTGGAAATTAAGCTCACATTTACTACTTTACTAAATAACACACAATCTGGTATAATTTATTCTTTCCAGACAATAACCAGTATCATTAAACAAAATAAACAAAATAAAGTAATATATCAAAATTATAAATCTATACAATTTCTCAAATATATTCTATTGTTTTTTATTGAATACATTTACGAGGAATGATTTATTTTCTTACTTGGAATTATTGAAGATAAATCATAATAATTAACATATAATACAATATCCATTCGTAGTCGTTATTGACCAGATGTATTAAGTTTAAACCAGAGATATTGGATTTATTCATGATTTCTAAATTTTATTTTAGGTCTATAAATAATTCCGGTCAATTGAAATCTTAAACTACGATTAACAGTCTACAATTTAGCTACTACGATACCGAAACAGATTTTGTATATACAATATATAAATATATGCGATCATCCAAATATAATAATATATAATATAATATATATAATATAATAATAATAACAACTTTTTAATGAAATAACTAATAAACTTTACAAAAATTATATAATAATTTCAAATAAAAAATGTACATTTTAAAATTATTTATCTTAAGATTTTTTAATTATTGCGAATATAAATATAATATATTTAAATATATTATTTAAAATCTTAATATTAACAGAATCTGTGATAATTAGAATTACAATATGTATCTTCTATCGGGTTAAATATAGATACAATTATTTGTTATAAAATATTAAACTAATTTATTTATAAAATTTCGGTAATAAATTGATTATATACTAACCATGGATATTTAATTCATATTTACATTTAAACAAAATTGATAATTCATTTTATAAGAAAAAATAATTCTAATTTTATTACAATACTTAATTAAACTTGTATATTCTAATATAAGTAAATCACTTTTAATTCGATAATAGTAGTATAATAATAACTTTTAAGTAAATAAGTTTATTATTTTGTAAGTATTAAACTATTTTATTATTTTGTAGAATAACATTAAATAATTAAAATATCTAATAAATATCAGTGTTTAAAAATAGATAAATTATTATATAACTCTATTTATTGTTTACTTTTCTATAAGGAACTTCGGTAATTTGAAATTGCTTTTAATTTATTACCAATAAGCGTTAAAATGTCAACGCAATTCATTTATAAGCTCATTTTCTAAATTAAATTTCACAGATACTCTCGTAGGTCCGATTATCTTAAGAAAAGTTTACCGCACTTTCTAGAAATATAATGAAGTTTATTTTCACTTTTACGATATTATGTATTGTTTGCATTAATGCTTTATACATCGATGATGTCCTTGAAAAAGAAGACAATCGTGTATCGGACGTAGTAAATACAGTATATGAAGACGATATTAATAGCTTAAAATTAGATAATGCTATGGATGAAGATGTAAATTATATGTTAAATATAGTAAATGATCCATATAGTAAGTAAAACTTTATCATTTTTATTAATATCTATTAGTTATAATACTTTAAATTATACAAATAATTTATATAGCTAGTAAGTAAGATTTTGTTTTTATATAAGATTCATGAGGAGCTATCCAGGCACACTTACTTATAACTTCACATGATTTAGATATATGGATATATTTAATAAACCATATTTTAAATTTAATTTATAATTAATTTATAAATATACCCATTAGTCCGAGGTACAGATAATGATTTATTTGTTATATAATCTAATGTCGTATTTTCGTTTCACCTTTTACAGATTTGAGAAGTTCTCCACGCTGCAGTTGTAAGAAGTATAAGTGTTCTTGTTCAATAGGTATCAAAATTTTCCACTTTCATGAAACATGTTAGTAAAAGGTTTTGGCATTACCTTTATTTTCACTATATAATATTTAATATGAATTACATAAGTAGTAATATAACGTATAGTTAAATATTGTTCATATATTTTAATTTAATATCGATTAACATAATGTCTAGTTAGATTTTAATCGATATTACAATAATAATATTAAACCTAATATATTTTAAATGTATCTCTTTTTATAAACATCTTAAACACATTTTATTAACAAACAGTTACTATTGAAGTAATGTATCTTCCGAAAAACATCGGGGTCGGAGTAGATTTAAAATTAAATGGTAGAGTACTGATTAAGAAGTCAGTTTCAGGTTTGTTATATTTAACTATATAAAAGTAAAGTACACATTTCTTTATTATTAACTATAATCAAAATAAAATACATCAATTATTATATTTATTTAAAATGCAAATGCCATATTTTGTACCGAAACTAATATTATTATTATTTTTGCAGTTAATAACCCTCCCCCGATTTGCGCCCGAATTCCATATACCTGGAAGACCAGGGCTTGTCTTCGCTTATACGATAATCAATTGATAAACAAGCATTACCATACATGTGTAAAATTCGTCATCAAAACTTTCGGATACGAGTTGCTCAACAAGAAAATCGGTTGTTTCAGGATTCCAATCTAAAATATCCATAATCTTATAATTACGACATTTAACTACGGTTGTTTATAGAATCCAATATAGTCCGTTGCATTTTGTCGTTTGATCTATCATTCATATTCATATGGTTTACATATGTTACGATTAATTAATACTATATTATTACATTGTTTTATGCAAACTTAAATAATAAATACATTTTAATAAAACTCCGAGTGAAAATTAAATATAAATTTATATATATTTCCTTTTCTTTAATATACATGAATTATATTTACAAAACCATTTGAATATCAATTAGTAATTTCCTGTATAATATTAAAAATTATGGATTTGATTATCGGTAAGAAACCCGAATAGCGGAATTAAATATAAATATCACCATAGGAATAAATAATATAATATTATGTTATCGTTTATTTGAACAGAAAAATATAATTTATCTGAATTCTTTAATTTTAAACAATGGTTATTGGCAAGCGATAGGATATATTTTTAAGATTCTTTTTGAGTGTAGGAAGATATTGAAACTCTTTAAGTCATTGTGACATCTTATTTATATATAGTTTATTATTATTATTATTATTATTACTTCATATTAACATTTAATAAATATTTTAATAATTCGATAACAAATTTGATAGCAAATACACTTTTTAAATGTATATTGATTCTATGATAAATTATTAATTAAAGTTAGAAAATAATGAAAACTGTAATTGTGATATTGATATTAGGATAATTGGTATTACATAATTTAGTAATATCTATAAATATGGAATCAGCGATAAACCGAAGTTATAGTTCGATATAAATTAAATTATAAATATAATAGCGTAAAATGTACAGCATATATACAATAAGTTAAATACATAACTAGACAATCTAATTTATAGTCATTATTTAAATGATATCATATTATTTTTCGAGCGGACGATCTTTCATTTAGCAATTGTTTCTACTTGTCTACACATCTTAAATACGACGATTTATTTTTATTTCCTGAAATTTATGGTGCGTTTGTTATATTGATTTTCCATAGTGTCTCTTAATTTTAATATTGGTAAAGTAATTTATTTTATCTATGTCACCAAGTATATACAACATAGAAATTAAAAATTAATTAAAGTTATAACAATATATATATTTAAATTAAATTAAATGTTAATTAAATTTTGATTTAATTTAATGGGAGCAGTTCAACAGCATAACGTGTACTAATTTGAGAATAATGTAGCACAATTACAATCTAATCTAATCAAGGGAACTATACAACATGTTATGATGTAGAAATTAAGAAGAGGTCGAATATTTAAAATAAAAATATTATCGTGTCAAGTTATTACATTATGAAATAAAGATAACATATTATCATTATAAAAATGCTCATATATTTATTTTAAATCAATTATTTGTAATATGAATTTACTCTGTAAACAACTTTGGAGTATTTAATGGGAATACTATTTTATTATAATAACATACTTTATTTCATAATTTATGGTTTTAAAAGTGTTGTAAATAATTTCATAAATATAATATATTATATAAATCTGGTGTTTTTCAATTTATAAATAAAAAATTATTTATATTAAAATTTTTAAATAAACCATTTCGGTGAAATTACAGGTAAACAAATTATTTCTTATTATTACAGGTATTATGCACTATTTGAACACGTTTCATCTAGTAGAGCGCACCAATGGTTTTACATCAGTGTTAAATACGTAGTGTTATTATTAATATTATTTTACATAATAATATTTACGCTATCAATTGGAATTTCTAAATATTATTTACGAGATATAAATAAATAAAATTGTTATTTTTATAATATGCTATTTTAAAATAAAATTATTTTTAGTAAAATATTAAAACACTAATTCATCATTTATAGCAAATGATTTTGAGACACCAATTATAGATATCTAGACAATATTTATATATAAAACATTATATATATGAAAACACTGTTATATATAAACAATATTTATATATAAAACATTATATATATGAAAACAATGTTAATCACATTTATATACTATTACATTTTTGATTTTTAACATGTCCAATTTTACTATTTATAGACTTTTCTATTGCCATTTATATATTTTTTATTCTAGGGTGATAGAAATGGCCATAAAAGTTTTAAAACGTTTGGAAATTAAGCTCACATTTACTACTTTACTAAATAACACACAATCTGGTATAATTTATTCTTTCCAGACAATAACCAGTATCATTAAACAAAATAAACAAAATAAAGTAATATATCAAAATTATAAATCTATACAATTTCTCAAATATATTCTATTGTATTTTATTGAATACATTTACGAGGAATGATTTATTTTCTTACTTGGAATTATTGAAGATAAATCATAATAATTAACATATAATACAATATCCATTCGTAGTCGTTATTGACCAGATGTATTAAGTTTAAACCAGAGATATTGGATTTATTCATGATTTCTAAATTTTATTTTAGGTCTATAAATAATTCCGGTCAATTGAAATCTTAAACTACGATTAACAATCTACAATTTAGCTACTACGATACCGAAACAGATTTTGTATATACAATATATAAATATATGCGATCATCCAAATATAATAATATATAATATAATATATATAAAATAATAATAATAACAACTTTTTAATGAAAGAACTAATAAACTTTACAAAAATTATATAATAATTTCAAATAAAAAATGTACATTTTAAAATTATTTATCTTAAGATTTTTTAATTATTGCGAATATAAATATAATATATTTAAATATATTATTTAAAATCTTAATAATAACAGAATCTGTGATAATTAGAATTACAATATGTATCTTCTATCGGGTTAAATATAGATACAATTATTTGTTATAAAATATTAAACTAATTTATTTATAAAATTTCGGTTATAAATTGATTATATACTAACCATGGATATTTAATTCATATTTACATTTAAACAAAATTGATAATTCATTTTATAAGAAAAAATAATTATAATTTTATTACAATACTTAATTAAACTTGTATATTCTAATATAAGTAAATCACTTTTAATTCGATAATAGTAGTATAATAATAACTTTTAAGTAAATAAGTTTATTATTTTGTAAGTATTAAACTATTATATTATTTTGTAGAATAACATTAAATAATTAACATATCTAATAAATATCAGTGTTTAAAAATAGATAAATTATTATATAACTCTATTTATTGTTTACTTTTCTATAAGGAACTTCGGTAATTTGAAATTGCTTTTAATTTATTACCAATTAGCGTTAAAATGTCAACGCAATTCATTTATAAGCTCATTTTCTAAATTGAATTTCATAGATACTCTCGTAGGTCCGATTATCTTAAGAAAAGTTTACCGCACTTTCTAGAAATATAATGAAGTTTATTTTCACTTTTACGATATTATGTATTGTTTGCATTAATGCTTTATACATCGATGATTCCCTTGAAAAAGAAGACAATCGTGTATCGGACGTAGTCAATACAGTTTATGAAGACGATATTAATAGCTTAAAATTAGATAATGCTATGGATGAAGATGTAAATTATATGTTAAATATAGTAAATGATCCATATAGTAAGTAAAACTTTATCATTTTTATTAATATCTATTAGTTATAATACTTTAAATTATACAAATAATTTATATAACTAGTAAGTAAGATTTTGTTTTTATATAAGATTCATGAGGAGCTATCCAGGCACACTTACTTATAACTTCACATGATTTAGATATATGGATATATTTAATAAACCATATTTTAAATTTAATTTATGATTAATTTATAAATATACCCATTAGTCCGAGGTACAGATAATGATTTATTTGTTATATAATCTAATGTCGTATTTTCGTTTCACCTTTTACAGATTTGAGAAGTTCTCCACGCTGCAGTTGTAAGAAGTATAAGTGTTCTTGTTCAATAGGTATCAAAATTTTCCACTTTCATGAAACATGTTAGTAAAAGGTTTTGGCATTACCTTTATTTTCACTATATAATATTTAATATGAATTACATAAGTATTAATATAACGTATAGTTAAATATTGTTCATATATTTTAATTTAATATCGATTAACATAATGTCTAGTTAGATTTTAATCGATATTACAATAATAATATTAAACCTAATATATTTTAAATGTATCGCTTTTTATAAACATCTTAAACACATTTTATTAACAAACAGTTACTATTGAAGTAATGTATCTTCCGAAAAACATCGGGGTCGGAGTAGATTTAAAATTAAATGGTAGAGTACTGTTAAAGAAGTCAGTTTCAGGTTTGTTATATTTAACTATATAAAAATAAAGTACACATTTCCTTATTATTAACTATAATCAAAATAAAATACATCAATTATTATATTTATTTAAAATGCAAATGCCACATTTTGTACCGAAACTAATATTATTATTATTTTTGCAGTTAATAACCCTCCCCCGATTTGCGCCCGAATTCCATATACCTGGAAGACCAGGGCTTGTCTTCGCTTATACGATAATCAATTGATAAACAAGCATTACCATACATGTGTAAAATTCGTCATCAAAACTTTCGGATACGAGTTGCTCAACAAGAAAATCGGTTGTTTCAGGATTCCAATCTAAAATATCCATAATCTTATAATTACGACATTTAACTACGGTTGTTTATAGAATCCAATATAGTCCGTTGCATTTTGTCGTTTGATCTATCATTCATATTCATATGGTTTACATATGTTACGATTAATTAATACTATATTATTACATTGTTTTATGCAAACTTAAATAATAAATACATTTTAATAAAACTCCGAGTGAAAATTAAATATAAATTTATATATATTTCCTTTTCTTTAATATACATGAATTATATTTACAAAACCATTTGAATATCAATTAGTAATTTCCTGTATAATATTAAAAATTATGGATTTGATTATCGGTAAGAAACCCGAATAGCGGAATTAAATATAAATATCACCATAGGAATAAATAATATAATATTATGTTATCGTTTATTTGAACAGAAAAATATAATTTATCTGAATTATTTAATTTTAAACAATGGTTATTGGCAAGCGATAGGATATATTTTTAAGATTCTTTTTGAGTGTAGGAAGATATTGAAACTCTTTAAGTCATTGTGACATCTTATTTATATATAGTTTATTATTATTATTATTATTACTTCATATTAACATTTAATAAATATTTTAATAAATCGATAACAAATTTGATAGCAAATACACTTTTTAAATGTATATTGATTCTATGATAAATTATTAATTAAAGTTAGAAAATAATGAAAACTGTAATTGTGATATTGATATTAGGATAATTGGTATTACATAATTTAGTAATATCTATAAATATGGAATCAGCGATAAACCGAAGTTATAGTTCGATATAAATTAAATTATAAATATAATAGCGTAAAATGTACAGCATATATACAATAAGTTAAATACATAACTAGACAATCTAATGTATAGTCATTATTTAAATGATATCATATTATTTTTCGAGCGGACGATCTTTCATTTAGCAATTGTTTCTACTTGTCTACACATCTTAAATACGACGATTTATTTTTATTTCCTGAAATTTATGGTGGGTTTGTTATATTGATTTTCCATAGTGTCTCTTAATTTTAATATTGGTAAAGTAATTTATTTTATCTATGTCACCAAGTATATACAACATAGAAATTAAAAATTAATTAAAGTTATAACAATATATATATTTAAATTAAATTAAATGTTAATTAAATTTTGATTTAATTTAATGGGAGCAGTTCAACAGCATAACGTGTACTAATTTGAGAATAATGTAGAACAATTACAATCTAATCTAATCAAGGGAACTATACAACATGTTATGATGTAGAAATTAAGAAGAGGTCGAATATTTAAAATAAAAATATTATCGTGTCAAGTTATTACATTATGAAATAAAGATAACATATTATCATTATAAAAATGCTCATATATTTATTTTAAATCAATTATTTGTAATATGAATTTACTCTGTAAACCACTTTGGAGTATTTAATGGGAATACTATTTTATTATAATAACATACTTTATTTCATAATTTATGGTTTTAAAAGTGTTGTAAATAATTTCATAAATATAATATATTATATAAATCTGGTGTTTTTCAATTTATAAATAAAAAATTATTTATATTAAGATTTTTAAATAAACCATTTCGGTGAAATTACAGGGAAACAAATTATTTCTTATTATTACAGGTATTATGCACTATTTGAACACGTTTTCATCTAGTAGAGCGCACCAATGGTTTTACATCAGTGTTAAATACGTAGTGTTATTATTAATATTATTTTACATAATAATATTTACGCTATCAATTGGAATTTCTAAGTATTATTTACGAGATATAAATAAATAAAATTGTTATTTTTATAATATGCTATTTTAAAATAAATTTATTTTTAGTAAAATATTAAAACACTAATTCATCATTTATAGCAAATGATTTTGAGACACCAATTATAGATATCTAGACAATATTTATATATAAAACATTATATGTATGAAAACAATGTTAATCACATTTATATACTATTACATTTTTGATTTTTAACATGTCCAATTTTACTATTTATAGACTTTTCTATTGCCATTTATATATTTTTTATTCTAGGGTGATAGAAATGGCCATAAAAGTTTTAAAACGTTTGGAAATTAAGCTCACATTTACTACTTTACTAAATAACACACAATCTGGTATAATTTATTCTTTCCAGACAATAACCAGTATCATTAAACAAAATAAACAAAATAAAGTAATATATCAAAATTATAAATCTATACAATTTCTCAAATATATTCTATTGTTTTTTATTGAATACATTTACGAGGAATGATTTATTTTCTTACTTGGAATTATTGAAGATAAATCATAATAATTAACATATAATACAATATCCATTCGTAGTCGTTATTGACCAGATGTATTAAGTTTAAACCAGAGATATTGGATTTATTCATGATTTCTAAATTTTATTTTAGGTCTATAAATAATTCCGGTCAATTGAAATCTTAAACTACGATTAACAGTCTACAATTTAGCTACTACGATACCGAAACAGATTTTGTATATACAATATATAAATATATGCGATCATCCAAATATAATAATATATAATATAATATATATAAAATAATAATAATAACAACTTTTTAATGAAAGAACTAATAAACTTTACAAAAATTATATAATAATTTCAAATAAAAAATGTACATTTTAAAATTATTTATCTTAAGATTTTTTAATTATTGCGAATATAAATATAATATATTTAAATATATTATTTAAAATCTTAATAATAACAGAATCTGTGATAATTAGAATTACAATATGTATCTTCTACCGGGTTAAATATAGATACAATTATTTGTTATAAAATATTAAACTAATTTATTTATAAAATTTCGGTTATAAATTGATTATATACTAACCATGGATATTTAATTCATATTTACATTTAAACAAAATTGATAATTCATTTTATAAGAAAAAATAATTATAATTTTATTACAATACTTAATTAAACTTGTATATTCTAATATAAGTAAATCACTTTTAATTCGATAATAGTAGTATAATAATAACTTTTAAGTAAATAAGTTTATTATTTTGTAAGTATTAAACTATTTTATTATTTTGTAGAATAACATTAAATAATTAAAATATCTAATAAATATCAGTGTTTAAAAATAGATAAATTATTATATAACTCTATTTATTGTTTACTTTTCTATAAGGAACTTCGGTAATTTGAAATTGCTTTTAATTTATTACCAATTAGCGTTAAAATGTCAACGCAATTCATTTATAAGCTCATTTTCTAAATTGAATTTCACAGATACTCTCGTAGGTCCGATTATCTTAAGAAAAGTTTACCGCACTTTCTAGAAATATAATGACGTTTATTTTCACTTTTACGATATTATGTATTGTTTGCATTAATGCTTTATACATCGATGATGTCCTTGAAAAAGAAGAAAATCGTGTATCGGACGTAGTCAATACAGTTTATGAAGACGATATTAATAGCTTAAAATTAGATAATGCTATGGATGAAGATGTAAATTATATGTTAAATATAGTAAATGATCCATATAGTAAGTAAAACTTTATCATTTTTATTAATATCTATTAGTTATAATACTTTAAATTATACAAATAATTTATATAACTAGTAAGTAAGATTTTGTTTTTATATAAGATTCATGAGGAGCTATCCAGGCACACTTACTTATAACTTCACATGATTTAGATATATGGATATATTTAATAAACCATATTTTAAATTTAATTTATGATTAATTTATAAATATACCCATTAGTCCGAGGTACAGATAATGATTTATTTGTTATATAATCTAATGTCGTATTTTCGTTTCACCTTTTACAGATTTGAGAAGTTCTCCACGCTGCAGTTGTAAGAAGTATAAGTGTTCTTGTTCAATAGGTATCAAAATTTTCCACTTTCATGAAACATGTTAGTAAAAGGTTTTGGCATTACCTTTATTTTCACTATATAATATTTAATATGAATTACATAAGTATTAATATAACGTATAGTTAAATATTGTTCATATATTTTAATTTAATATCGATTAACATAATGTCTAGTTAGATTTTAATCGATATTACAATAATAATATTAAACCTAATATATTTTAAATGTATCGCTTTTTATAAACATCTTAAACACATTTTATTAACAAACAGTTACTATTGAAGTAATGTATCTTCCGAAAAACATCGGGGTCGGAGTAGATTTAAAATTAAATGGTAGAGTACTGATTAAGAAGTCAGTTTCAGGTTTGTTATATTTAACTATATAAAAGTAAAGTACACATTTCTTTATTATTAACTATAATCAAAATAAAATACATCAATTATTATATTTATTTAAAATGCAAATGCCATATTTTGTACCGAAACTAATATTATTATTATTTTTGCAGTTAATAACCCTCCCCCGATTTGCGCCCGAATTCCATATACCTGGAAGACCAGGGCTTGTCTTCGCTTATACGATAATCAATTGATAAACAAGCATTACCATACATGTGTAAAATTCGTCATCAAAACTTTCGGATACGAGTTGCTCAACAAGAAAATCGGTTGTTTCAGGATTCCAATCTAAAATATCCATACTCTTATAATTACGACATTTAACTACGGTTGTTTATAGAATCCAATATAGTCCGTTGCATTTTGTCGTTTGATCTATCATTCATATTCATATGGTTTACATATGTTACGATTAATTAATACTATATTATTACATTACTTTATGCAAACTTAAATAATAAATACATTTTAATAAAACTCCGAGTGAAAATTAAATATAAATTTATATATATTTCCTTTTCTTTAATATACATGAATTATATTTACAAAACCATTTGAATATCAATTATTAATTTCCTGTATAATATTAAAAATTATGGATTTGATTATCGGTAAGAAACCCGAATAGCGGAATTAAATATAAATATCACCATAGGAATAAATAATATAATATTATGTTATCGTTTATTTGAACAGAAAAATATAATTTATCTGAATTATTTAATTTTAAACAATGGTTATTGGCAAGCGATAGGATATATTTTTAAGATTCTTTTTGAGTGTAGGAAGATATTGAAACTCTTTAAGCTATTGTGACATCTTATTGATATATAGTTTATTATAATTATTATTATTATTACTTCATATTAACATTTAATGAATTTTTTAATAATTCGATAACAAATTTGATAGCATATACACTTTTTAAATGTATATTGATTCTATGATAAATTATTAATTAAAGTTAGAAAATAATGAAAACTGTAATTGTGATATTGATATTAGGATAATTGGTATTACATAATTTAGCAATATCTATAAGTATGGAATCAGCGATAAACCGAAGTTAGAATTCGATATAAATTAAATTATAAATATAATAGCGTAAAATGTACAGCATCTATACAATAAGTTAAATACATAACTAGACAATCTAATTTATAGTCATTATTTAAATGATATCATATTATTTTTCTAGCGGACGATCTTTCATTTAGCCATTGTTTCTACTTGTCTACACATCTTAAATACGACGATTTATTTTTATTTCCTGAAATTTATGGTGGGTTTGTTATATTGATTTTCCATAGTGTCTCTTAATTTTAATATTGGTAAAGTAATTTATTTTATCTATGTCACCAAGTATATATAACATAGAAATTAAAAATTAATTAAAGTTATAACAATATATATATTTAAATTAAATTAAATGTTAATTAAATTTTTATTTAATTTAATGGGAGCAGTTCAACAGCCTAACGTGTACTAACTTGAGAATAATGTAGAACACTTACAATATAATCTAATCAAGGGAACTATACAACATGTTATGATGTAGAAATTAAGAAGAGGTCGAATATTTAAAATCAAAATATTATCGTGTCAAGTTATTACATTATGAAATAAAGATAACATATTATCATTATAAAAATGCTCATATATTTATTTTAAATCAATTATTTGTAATATGAATTTACTCTGTAAACAACTTTGGAGTATTTAATGGGAATACTATTTTATTATAATAACATAATTTATTTCATAATTTATGGTTTTAAAAGTGTTGTAAATAATTTCATAAATATAATATATTATATAAATCTGGTGTTTTTCAATTTATAAATAAAAAATTATTTATATTAAGATTTTTAAATAAACCATTTCGGTGAATTTACAGGTAAACAAATTATTTCTTATTATTACAGGTATTATGCACTATTTGAACACATTTTCATCTAGTAGAGCGCACCAATGGTTTTACATCAGTGTTTAATACGTATTGTTATTATTAATATTATTTTACATAATAATATTTACGCTATCAATTGGAATTTCTAAGTATTATTTACGAGATATAAATAAATAAAATTGTTATTTTTATAATATGCTATTTTAAAATAAATTTATTTTTAGTAAAATATTAAAACACTAATTCATCATTTATAGCAAATGATTTTGAGACACCAATTATAGATATCTAGACAATATTTATATATAAAACATTATATATATGAAAACAATGTTAATCACATTTATATACTATTACATTTTTGATTTTTAACATGTCCAATTTTACTATTTATAGACTTTTCTATTGCCATTTATATATTTTTTATTCTAGGGTGATAGAAATGGCCATAAAAGTTTTAAAACGTTTGGAAATTAAGCTCACATTTACTACTTTACTAAATAACACACAATCTGGTATAATTTATTCTTTCCAGACAATAACCAGTATCATTAAACAAAATAAACAAAATAAAGTAATATATCTAAATTATAAATCTATACAATTTCTCAAATATATTCTATTGTTTTTTATTGAATACATTTACGAGGAATGATTTATTTTCTTACTTGGAATTATTGAAGATAAATCATAATAATTAACATATAATACAATATCTATTCGTAGTCGTTATTGACCAGATGTATTAAGTTTAAACCAGAGATATTGGATTTATTCATGATTTCTAAATTTTATTTTAGGTCTATAAATAATTCCGGTCAATTGAAATCTTAAACAACGATTAGCAGTCTACAACTTAGCTACTACGATACCGAAACAGATTTTGTATATACGATATATAAATATATGCGATCATCCAAATATTAATATAATAATAATAACTTTTTAATGAAATAACTAATAAACTTTAAAAGGATTATATAATAATTTCAAATAAAAAATGTACATTTTAAAATTATTTATCTTAAGATTTTTTAATTATTGCGAATATAAATATAATATATTTAAATATATTATTTAAAATCTTAATAATAACAGAATCTGTGATAATTAGAATTATAATATGTATCTTCTATCGGGTTAAATATATATACAATTATTTGTTATAAAATATTAAACTAATTTATTTATAAAATTTCGTTTATAAATTGATTATATACTAACAATGGATATTTAATTCATATTTACATATAAACAAGATTGATAATTCATTTTATAAGAAAAAATAATTATAATTTGTTTACAATACTTAATTAAAACTAGTATATTCTAATATAAGTAAATCACTTTTAATTCGATAATAGTAGTATAATATTAACTTTTAAGTAAATAAGTTTATTATTTTGTAAGTATTAAACTATTTTATTATTTTGTAGAATAACATTAAATAATTAAAATATCTAATAAATATCAGTGTTTAAAAATAGATAAATTATTATATAACTCTATTTATTGTTTACTTTTCTATAAGGAACTTCGGTAATTTGAAATTGCTTTTAATTTATTACCAATTAGCGTTAAAATGTCAACGCAATTCATTTATAAGCTCATTTTCTAAATTGAATTTCACAGATACTCTCGTAGGTCCGATTATCTTAAGAAAAGTTTACCGCACTTTCTAGAAATATAATGAAGTTTATTTTCACTTTTACGATATTATGTATTGTTTGCATTAATGCTTTATACATCGATGATGCCCTTGAAAAAGAAGACAATCGTGTATCGGACGTAGTCAATACAGTTTATGAAGACGATATTAATAGCTTAAAATTAGATAATGCTATGGATGAAGATGTAAATTATATGTTAAATATAGTAAATGATCCATATAGTAAGTAAAACTTCATCATTTTTATTAATATCTATTAGTTATAATACTTTAAATTATACAAATAATTTATATAACTAGTAAGTAAGATTTTGTTTTTATATAAGATTCATGAGGAGCTATCCAGGCACACTTACTTATAACTTCACATGATTTAGATATATGGATATATTTAATAAACCATATTTTAAATTTAATTTATGATTAATTTATAAATATACCCATTAGTCCGAGGTACAGATAATGATTTATTTGTTATATAATCTAATGTCGTATTTTCGTTTCACCTTTTATAGATTTGAGAAGTTCTCCACGCTGCAGTTGTAAGAAGTATAAGTGTTCTTGTTCAATAGGTATCAAAATTTTCCACTTTCATGAAACATGTTAGTAAAAGGTTTTGGCATTACCTTTATTTTCACTATATAATATTTAATATGAATTACATAAGTATTAATATAACGTATGGTTAAATATTGTTTATATATTTTAATTTAAATCGATTAACATAATGTCTAGTTAGATTGTAATCGATATTACAATAATAATATTAAACCTAATATATTTTAAATGTATCGCTTTTTATAAACATCTTAAACACATTTTATTAACAAACAGTTACTATTGAAGTAATGTATCTTCCGAAAAACATCGGGGTCGGAGTAGATTTAAAATTAAATGGTAGAGTACTGTTAAAGAAGTCAGTTTCAGGTTTGTTATATTTAACTATATAAAAATAAAGTACACATTTCCTTATTATTAACTATAATCAAAATAAAATACATCAATTATTATATTTATTTAAAATGCAAATGCCACATTTTGTACCGAAACTAATATTATTATTATTTTTGCAGTTAATAACCCTCCCCCGATTTGCGCCCGAATTCCATATACCTGGAAGACCAGGGCTTGTCTTCGCTTATACGATAATCAATTGATAAACAAGCATTACCATACATGTGTAAAATTTGTCATCAAAACTTTCGGATACGAATTGCTCAACAAGAAAATCGGTTGTTTCAGGATTCCAATCTAAAATATCCATAATCTTATAATTACGACATTTAACTACGGTTGTTTATAGAATCCAATCTAGTCCGTTGCATTTTGTCGTTTGATCTATCATTCATATTCATATGGTTTACATATGTTACGATTAATTTATACTATATTATTACATTGTTTTATGCAAACTTAAATAATAAATACATTTTAATAAAACTCCGAGTGAAAATTAAATATAAATTTATATATATTTCCTTTTCTTTAATATACATGAATTATATTTACAAAACCATTTGAATATCAATTAGTAATTTCCTGTATAATATTAAAAATTATGGATTTGATTATCGGTAAGAAACCCGAATAGCGGAATTAAATATAAATATCACCATAGGAATAAATAATATAATATAATGTTATCGTTTATTTGAACAGAAAAATATAATTTATCTGAATTCTTTAATTTTAAACAATGGTTATTGGCAAGCGATAGGATATATTTTTAAGATTCTTTTTGAGTGTAGGAAGATATTGAAACTCTTTAAGCTATTGTGACATCTTATTGGTATATAGTTTATTATTATTATTATTATTACTATTACTTCATATTAACATTTAATGAATGTAATAAAATGTAATACATATTTTATAATTCGATAACAAATTTGATAGCATATACACTTTTTAAATGTATATTGATTCTATGATAAATTATTAATTAAAGTTAGAAAATAAGGGAAACTGTAATTGTGATATTGATATTAGGATAATGTATTACATAATTTAGTAATATCTATAAATATGGAATCAGCGATAAACCGAAGTTATAGTTCGATATAAATTAAATTATAAATATAATAACGTAAAATGTACAGCATCTATACAATAAGTTAAATACATAACTAGACAATCTAATTTATAGTCATTATTTAAATGATATCATATTATTTTTCTAGCGGACGATCTTTCATTTAGCCATTGTTTCTACTTGTCTACACATCTTAAATACGACGATTTATTTTTATTTCCTGAAATTTATGGTGGGTTTGTTATATTGATTTTCCATAGTGTCTCTTAATTTAATATTGGTAAAGTAATTTATTTTATCTATGTCACCAAGTATATACAAGTATACATTACTTGTCACCAAGTATACATTACTTGTATATGGTTAAATATAACAAACCTGAAACTGACTTCTTAAACAGTACTCTACCATTTCATTTTAAATCTACTCCTACCCAGATGTTTTCTGAAAATACATTACTTCAATAGCAACTGTTTGTTTATAAAATGTTTTTGAGATATTTATGAAAATCAATACATTTTAAAAATATTAGGTTTAATATTATTGTAATATCGATTAAAATATAACTACACATTATGTTAATCAGTATTAAATTAAAATATATAGAATATATACGTTATATTAATACTTATGTAATTCATATTAAATATTATACAATTAAAATAAAGGTAATGCAAAAACCCTGTACTAACACATAATATATCGTTTTCTAATTTGATTATCTATGATTTAGATTAGAAAACAATTTCAATTATTATTTTTATTTCTTATTTTGTAATGTTAATATTAACAAAATGGATCAAGAATGGTCTTCTTTAAACATAAAATTATGTGACAAGGTGTATAAAACAATAGAAGAATGCAACTTCAAAAACATGACACCGGTGCAGGTTTTAACCAGAACAATTTAAAGATAAATTATATACTCTTATCATCGCTCACTTTAGTTTTACAGATAAATATATTATAAATTAATGTTATATAGTATAATATGCTGCTATATATAAATATGTAATATATTTGTTATTTATATTATTGTTATTTAAAATATCTATATTTCCTCAGTTTTATATATTAAAGTTTACATTTACTAATTATTATAAATTATATATGATTATTAACCATAATAGTAGATATAATTTCAGAAATAATATTTAAGTAATACTTACCACAATTGAATATGGATATCTAGTACTGATATTATATTTATATAATTATCTTACAAAAATAGACAATATATAACAGAAGACATATACCCTGATATATATAAGTAATATATCGTAAATATTTTTAATTTGTAGATTTAGATATAAGTTTTAATTGTTAGTAATCAAATCATATATTTGTGTGTCTTAGATGAGAATATATTCTCCGTAATTAAAGTTGTACCCTCCGTAATTATTTATATATTGAAGATTATAGTAGTTAACTAATAGTATAGTTAACTTTAAAGTTATAGTAGTTCTACTATAAATATAATATAATTATAGTGTATACTACTATTGTAACTATAGCATACTAGTGTATTATATATGTAGAAAGTAAACTTGTATCATCAAGTTAAACCTAAATTGATTCAATCATAAACTTTGGTATATTATATTAGTTACCATTTTATATGTATAATATATATTCTTTTAATATAAAAATTTGTATATTGTAATTTACTATACTTAATGTACAAATTATAGTTAATTTTAAGAGCTTGGATAATTATATTTTAACAAAATATCGAACTATCCATAGATGTAAACAAAAACTAGAGTATACATTTATGAATTTAGTTTAATAACTTAATTTAATTATTAATTTCTCTGAGAATAACATAATTATTAGATATAACATATTTCTGAATCTATAATAGATTCTAAATTTATGAAACAGAAATTATAATATTTTCAATTTGAAAAATATTATTGATTATCTATTTTAAATATTTATTATTTTATATTTTACATATTGTCAATATACACGATATGCTTATATTTGATATATATAATGGCCTTATATTAGATATTGGTATTAAGATGGTAATAAATTATACACATTTAAAATGGTGATATAGGTGATCTTAGGTTATAAATAATTTATTAATTGATGAAATATAACAGTCGGCATGCATTCCATTGTTTATGAATAATAAAGATGTTGCGGCAGAAGCAGTTACAGGAAGTGGTAAAACTCTGGCATTCATTATTCCCACTATAGAGATACTATTGCGAAGAGAGCAACCACTACGAAAAGGAGATGTAAGTATTTTAGTTAAAATGAAACAGGTATATCATTTATAATTGTAAAATAAATATTTCACATATCGTTTAGTAAATTTTGCTGAAATGTATGTTCAACTATTTTATAGTATTATTAATTTATGAAATATTAATTTTAATTTGATTATTATACTGATAATTTATTCAATTCTTAAAAATCAATATAGAAAGTATTATCCATATAGATTTTACATGGTACATTCTTCAATGGAATATTATTTATATCTAAAAATATAAGTATATATATATATATAAAATATTTAAAAACACAATTGTTATTAAATTTCGTTTTAAGTTATTCACATAATTTATTAAGTAGTAAATAATTTATATTGTACTATTTAAATTAAATAAACATGTGAAGAATTACAAAAAAACTATTTAATATTAAATCCTATTTTTTATAGATATACAATATATATATATATATATATATATATATATATATATTGTGAGTTTATTACTAAAGGAAAAAGTTCTGAAATATTAGTTTGGTTTGTTTATGATTTACTTTTCTGGTTTATAAAATAATTGTAGAGATCAACTTATGTAATACTTTGTTACAGATTGGTGCCGTGATTATTACACCAACCCGAGAACTTGCAATGCAAATTGATGAAGTACTTCAGTTATTTTTAAATAATCTGCCTCAGTCAAATCGTTTCTCCCATCTCCTGCTGGTGGGTGGTAACAATCCTGGAAAAGATATTGACCATATTATTAATATTGGGTTTATTTAAATTATTAATATAAAATCTAATTTATTGATTTGAGTGTAACATTGTAACAAGCGTCATTTTTAAAACGTCCATATTTCAATTAGTTTTTAAATGAAATGTGAATTATAATATTTTTGTGATTGCTAATAAATATATATAATAGAGATAAACAGAGAAATGCTTTGTTCCTCTTGGACAATCAACATTACAATATAAAAGCGATGTCTATAGAAAGTGCTATAATTAATCTATATTAGGCTTTTTAAATTATTCAAATCTATGAAATATTACTCATTAATTATTCTTCTTTACAAATCATGATAATTGTATTATCTTATACTTATTAATACATTTATAATAACGTTTGGATATTGCGATATGCGAAATTAAAGATTTACATTATAATTGATCTGGTCCGATTAGATATTACGATTTGTATTCAGTTTCTATTTGAATGCGATATATTAGAAAAGTTAGCTTACCATCACTACAATTATATTGGGGAATTATTATTGAGTATATTTTGAAATAAATTGAACTCATCTAAACAGTTGTCATATCATTGTTGCAACTCCTGGCCGATTGGAGGATATGCTGCAAAGGAGAGATGATGGATTTAACCTTTCCATCAGTATTAAAACCTTGGTTAGCATTATATTACATTTATATATTTATTTCCAACAGCTTTTAATTCTATTATATATTATATAAGTATAGAACATAGCATAGATATATATTATATAAGTATAGAACATAGCATAAATATATATTATATAAGTATAGAACATAGCATAGGTATATATTTATTTATACTTAAAGGATATTAACAATTATCTTATTTATAAAGGAAGTACTAGTTATGGATGAGGCTGACCGATTACTTGACATGGGCTTCAGAAACAGGTATTTGTTCAATCAATTATCTTTTTTATTATATAATTTTTTGACTAACCATTTACTTACTTATTTATTTATCCAACACGTAAGAAATTTGCTTGGCTGTCTTTTATGTTGCTATTTGATTTTTTATAAAAACTTTAAATTTGTTAAATAGAATCGTTGCTTATGGTCTTTCTTATTTCCTTCTAGCATAAATGCAATTTTGAGCTTCCTGCCAAGACAAAGAAGAACTGGTCTTTTTTCCGCCACGCAGACAAAAGTTTCAATGCTCATAATATATTTATCTCGTATCATTGAAGTTTTAATATTTTTGAATTAATTGATTTCTAAACAAATTTCAAATACACCTTTAATCCATAAGTACCAGTTCGTTTGTATAACTAGTACATAAGCTAATTACTGACATGTGTTATGTGAATGTAATTGTTTTCCAGGAAGTTGAAGATTTAATCCGTGCTGGTCTCCGTAATCCTGTTAGAGTATCGGTGAAGCAGAAAGTCATAAAATCCTCGGGAAGTCAACTGGTTTCAGCCGAATGTCAGAAAACCCCACAATCTCTCAACAATTTCTTCATGGTAATGATTTTGTTTCCATATGTCCAAGATCTATATTTCACTTATCAATTCTTTAACATTTCCCTTTGATATAATACTCAAAAATATAATATATTCACAATTTTTTCAAATTTGAATGTATATTTGATGTGTTCACACACAATTTGCCCCTAGATTATTTACTAATTTTCAATATTTGCTCTTTAATTGAACATCTAGTGGGAAATTAAAGACTGCAAGCTTGTAATTAATACATGTAGCTGTGTATCTCTATTTCATGCAATGGATGATTCAGTACATTTTAATATATCAAAATAATTATTTATTTTGTTATGAATTTGAATTATTTGATTCATTAAATATCCTATTTTCATGAACAAATATCTTACATTTTATATATTATTTACCTATAGAATATACATTATTATAAGTATACAATTATATATAGAATTTGAATTCCTTTATACAGGATATCTATTACATAACATCCATTGCAATGTGTTTGAATATAATGAATATATTTGCAATATAATGAAAACTTTGATTTGGTTTTTTTTAGAAATTAAAAAAAAATGTATGTTGAATGTTAAATGAAAGTAATTATAAGTATCTATAAAAGCTAATAAGCTTGTAAATTAATTTTTGTAATAATATGGGTTTATATTATAATTAGTTTACCAATATTAGTATTTTAAAATTTATTTCAAAAATTTAACAAATATAATAATTGAGTTGATATTTATGTAGTAGATCTCTGTGCATTAGTTATATCCAATGAAATGAAAGTCTTTGCTCATAAATGATTTTGTTTCTTACATAATTCACACTTTAATATATTTGTTTTAAAACTCCCCCTAGAATTATGGACTTGGTGGTATACGACTTAGATACTACCTAGACACTAATAATTGCAAGTCAATTAAGAATGTTCTATTACTGATCTTTATACAAAAACATTATATTCAGTATTTCATATTTCGAAATAAAAATTTAATTTTGAATAACAATAATTAGTTATACACTACATGTAAATGAAATAAGTTACGATGAATTTATTAGCTATATTGGTTATTAATATTCAAAACACACAGATAATTAAATAGATATATGACAAAATATATTAATTTTCAAATCTAAAAGTGCTGTATTGTAACAAAAGAACATTTTTAACTTTGTGTAAATCTTATGGTGAAATTCACTATTGTTAATGTGTGAAATTGAAGGTGATATTATATTTTAATTTACTTTACTTATTTACCCCAATAAATGAAACTAATTTTAATTTCTAATCTATGCTGTTAATTTGTATTACTAAATTACACTATTAAATTATACTATGAATTTAAATTTAGAATATATATCATTATTATACATTATTATTATATATTATTATTATACACTAACTTGTTAATTATCACCCATGTAGTTGTGTGAGAGTCATGAGAAGTTTAATTATCTGGTGAGTTTTCTTCGTTCTCATAAAGAATTCAAAATTATGTTGTTTCTCAGCACTTGTGCCTGCGTTGATTATTTCTCCAAGGTCATCGGCTTGTTAGTATTCCCTGCACCCGGATGAATCCTGTTTAATGTAAACGTTCCTCGAACTCTGGTCTTAGATCTCAGCGCGTAGACTTCTTTTATATTAATCATCGCTATACCTCTCATTCGCAGCTTGCTTCCTAAAACATCTGTGTTGGCGATCCATGGCAAGAAAGACAATAGAAATAAAGTATTCGATAAATTCAGAAAATTAGAAAGGTTTTTATTTTTTGCTTATACAAAAGAACATTTAGTACAAATTTGTTATAATTTATTTTTGTATTATCAAATAAATATATATAGGTACTTTGATAATTAAAACAAATGGTGATAATAGTTTATCAAGCAAATAAAGTCTATTAACTAAATTGGTGATATATATTTTTACATAATAAGTAATAGTATTTCAAAGCTCGGAACACATTGGTACACAATATATAATGGTTTACTATAACAGAGAATTCATTTTAGTATTTTTTAGTATCTATTTCACATTACCAACAAGTATTTAGTTAAAATGGAGTCACATTTTATTGCATTTAGTAGAAACTTTCCAGAATTAACTAGAAAATATTAGTTATTTTAAAATTAAATTATTTATGATTTATTAATGATATTTTGTATATGTTTATTTATATTTTATAATTATGAATATTTATTTGCCGGATTTTCAGATCTAAGTTTAGTTTAAAATAGTATTCAAAAATAGGAAACTTGAAATTAAAATATTTAAATATCAAAATAATGAAATCATAATTTAGATGCTCATTGTTTTCTAATTTTTTTTATAATTTAAGTAGTATTTTTAAAAAGTTGATTTTTTATAACTACTTTATTAACAGTTTTTAAATAAGTGAAATACCATATTTTAGGCATACATAATTTATTAAATTTTATACTCTATTGATGGCTTATATCGTAAAGAATAAAATATAATTTTTTTTATGATTCGACTTAAAATAATAATAATTAATCTAATAATCTAATGTTTTTAATATTACTATATAAACATTATAATTGAACTTTATTTTGGATGTTTTATAAGTTTGCTGAAATATTTTTCATTTATATATGTCATATATATTTATATATGTCATTTAATCTCATCTTTATATACAATATCAAATTTGTATTTATATAATTATAAGGACTGTTAGAGAGTTATAAATAATATGTTAAATATCATATACCCTTTTATTAAAATTGTATTAATACTGTAATTTATATATATATATGTGTTTATAATGTTGAAACACATAATTAATAGTATCACTTACTGTATGTGATATCATATGCATCAAGATATTTTCTATTATACTTTCATATTACTAATTAATTTGAGTCCACAAGTCTGTTCCTATATCTATTTTTATAGGGTACGTTTGATGTTCAACATTAACGATAGTCTCTTTCTGCCGAAGTTTGCCCACAGTTTATTTCTGGCCACAATGCTCCTATTGAGGAGCATTAGAGGATAATAATTGTGTGCCTTAACTATTGTCCATAACTAGCACTATGGCCTCCTTAACTAGCAACTGGCATCGAAGAAAGACATTTCATTATTGTCAGTAGTATTCGTAATCAATCTTAAGAACTCTTATAGATGTTCACCAAAGTCTACTTTTACGCTATTCCCGAACTAAGGTCATATGATAGAGAAGGTAAAAGTTGGCTTCTTAATTCCATCATTTTTTGATTGGGTGCAAGGACGAATCAACTTTCAAATCTAACTTCTCTTGTAGTTTTTCAGTAATTCTAAATATAAATTTGACTCCTAGTTGGATTTCAAAATTTACTTCATTGTCTTCTTACTTCATTGTCTTCTTAGTATAATATTTTCAATACCCAGTTTAAAATTCTGAAAACTGTGTTTACTTTTAGATAAACATAAAGAGCAACATTTATTCTGATTAAATTTTAGCTAAGTAGCTGCAGATTCATGGATAATAGAACTTAAGATACTTAATATACTTAAAAATTAAGATACTTAAGAACTCAAGATACCTAAGATACCTAAGATACTTAAGAACTTAATAACTTAATAACTTAAGATACGTAAGATACTATTCATATTTTCAAGGTGCTTGACCAGGATAGCACTGTCGTAGTAATGTGTACAGTCATTTAAACGGATTCCCTGAAATTCATCTTAAATAATTAAAATCATCCTAAATCGCCTATAAAGGATATACTGAATATAATTCAGTATATCCTTTATACTAGCTGGAAAAGGGGTACTCTTGAATAGTTATCCTAGTTTTATCATAAGAATTTATCCAAATACATTACTAAGATCTAACTACGGTATGAACAAATCCTATATATATATGTAAATAGAAGTATATAATTAATTGAGGTTTACCTTTATCAAAGTGGATCAAAATATAATTAATTATCATATATATTATTTGATTTTTTATCATGATACCATAATTGAGTGATGAAGGATTTATTAAATCATAGCTTTGTCTTGATTGATTGAAATTATATAAAAAATATATTTGCTATAAAGTGAATTCGAAAAATTTCAAAGTTTTGATAATAAATAATTCAAATTTACTGTTTTTCGTTTTTCAATAGAATAAAAAAAATGCATATTTATATATTTGCAATTATCAACTGAATTAATTAAACAATGATAATAATAATCATTAATAATAACTCCTATATTTAGTATCAACATCAAGTGACTGTTGATGTCTTTAATTGTATAATTACTCCAATACTTCTTATATACTTACTAAATCAATAAATAAAACAACAACTAATACAGTTTGTACAATTTGTACAATTTTTTTATACAACAACAAATATAAAATTATACAAATAGGTCAATTATTTAATCTAATTACATTATATTTTATCTTTTAAAATTGAAAATTATGAAATTGCAGTACAGGGATCAAATACATTATGATCATTACATAATGATCAAAAACATACTAATGTTTTTTTTGTTTCAAATAAATAATGTCATAATAATTTATATTATAATTTTCATTGATTGGGAAATTTTATCTCAGAATTAATAACAATTATTCACTTATTTTACTAGTAAAATTGATCTATGAAATACTATGTTTTGTGTTTTATATAAATTGATAAATTAACTAAGAATATATGTTCTCTATTATAATATAATGTATTTTTATATTATGGAAAGACATCAATTAATTATAGACCTTATTAATTCTGCTATCAAACAATTAATTCATTGATTTTGCAATAAAATAAATATTACATTTCCGCCGATAATTAATGTTATTGGAATATGTTATTAGTAGTTCTAGAAACTCATAACTCTACTCTACTTCTCCCATCTATGCATGTATGAGTTGAGTGTTGGCTAGAGTATAAGATTATACTCTACCATCCAACAAGTACACTTTTTGAATAGTCTACTCTACTCTAATACCTAGTAGATTTTGTGAAAAATATTGTTATTTGTGTTTTATCACATATTTTTTTTTCTAAACAATTTTATTATCATTTCACTTAATGAATGACAATGGAACTTTTAAATTTGCTTTTTAATAAAATAAATTATTATTAAAAATACTTTAATTTATATTATAATAAATTACATTATATAAAAGATAATAAAAACTAACTATTCCTATTTATAGGTAAATATATTAGGTTGGCAAGTAGTGCATAGGCTAAAGAGTAGAGTAGAGTAGAATATCACTGGTACCAGGCATTAGTAGAGTTATTGACAGGTTGTGTATGATTTTCTTGTAATGTTTTATTTCAGAATATATCATCTACATTTTCTAGCCTCCATAATTGTAATTGCATGTCTATTGTCATATTTTTAATCAACCCTTTGCATAGAGTTATTTGCTGTTAAAAATGTGATCTGTGGTCAAGTTTTATTGGGATATACACTGTCCACATGATAATACTAACAACTAAATGTTAAGTATTTCATAGTTATATGCAATTAATTAATTCTATGAAATTCGGTGATTATATTTTACTTGCTAGGATAATAATACACAACCCACTACGATTCCTAGAAACCTGTTATTATAGTTATAATGATATTATCCTATTCAGGATAATTTTATATAAATGTTTATTTCACTAATTAAATGAATACCCATTCATTATCTTGAATCATGGATACTGACCACATATAGAATAGATATGTTATAAACAATTCATAAGTCTTACATTTTAATTGAATATTAATTAAGTGTTATCTTTACAATATCAATCTTCATTATTCATTATTAATTAAAATAATTTGTATATAGTAATTTAATATTATAGTATATCTAGACATTATTTTATAAATGAACTCAAATGTATACAAATATAATTCTATTGGTAATTTAATGTGAGGACAAAATATAAACTAATTATTATAATGAATGAATTAAAAATGTTTGACTTTTATGAAATATGTATTTTTATTCCTGTTTGTAATTTGATATGTATTTAGTATGTACTTATCAAATGATATCTACTTTATATTGAATATATCTACTTTATATTGAATATATCTACTTTATATCTACTTTATATATGCTTTATATTGAAATATGTATGATCTGCATTTAATTCTTGGTGCCATTGATGTACATTTACAATACTATTTTAGTATTTTAAATTTCTATACCAATTATGCAGCTGTATCATTTGTACTAATAACATAAGATGGAGTACATATTATGTACTTACTAATTATAAGGTGTTCTCTATGTTAAATATTTGTGTTAGCTTAAATAAAGTTAAATAAAGATAATATTTAAAAAATCAATTTATAAATTTTAAAGGAGATTTAGAGTATAATTATTTGCATAAGACAAACTAGTTCCATTGTATGTTTTATATTACTTCTTGGCACAATTTGGAAGATAACAAAACGTTTTCAACTCTGTTTTCGGCATTACTTTCTACACCTTTACTTTCTACACCTTTACTTTCTACACCTTTACTTTCTACACCGTTACCTTCTACACCGTTACTTTCTATACCTTTACTTTCTACACCTTTACTTTCTACACCTTTACTTTCTACACCTTTACTTTCTACACCTTTACTTTCTACACCGTTACTTTCTACACCTTTACTTTCTACACCTTTACTTTCTACACCTTTACTTTCTACACCTTTACTTTCTACACCTTTACTTTCTACACCTTTACTTTCTACACCTTTACTTTCTACACCTTTACTTTCTACACCTTTACTTTCTACACCTTTACTTTCTACACCTTTACTTTCTACACCTTTACTTTCTACACCTTTACTTTCTACACCTTTACTTTCTACACCTTTACTTTCTACACCTTTACTTTCTACACCTTTACTTTCTACACCGTTACTTTCTACACCTTTACTTTCTACACCTTTACTTTCTACACCTTTACTTTCTACACCTTTACTTTCTACACCTTTACTTTCTACACCTTTACTTTCTACACCTTTACTTTCTACACCTTTACTTTCTACACCTTTACTTTCTACACCTTTACTTTCTACACCTTTACTTTCTACACCTTTACTTTCTACACCTTTACTTTCTACACAGTTACTTTCTACACCTTTACTTTCTATACCTTTACTTTCTACACCTTTACTTTCTACACCTTTACTTTCTACACCTTTACTTTCTACACCTTTACTTTCTACACAGTTACTTTCTACACCTTTACTTTCTATACCTTTACTTTCTACACCTTTACTTTCTACACCTTTACTTTCTACACCTTTACTTTCTACACCTTTACTTTCTACACCTTTACTTTCTACACCTTTACTTTCTACACCGTTACTTTCTACACCGTTACTGTTTGCTCTACTCGGCAGCAAAAAAATGATTTTCTTACTTTTTTTATATATCATTTTGATCCACTTAATCAGTAGTCCTATCCTTCTATCAAGAAATGCCATTATTATATATTTACATTGTTCATCGATGTAAACATTGATTCCTATATAATAGGACACTCGAGTATATATGACACCCATATCATTGCACCTATAATATAGGTCCTACATCATCTGCAACATCCATTCCACTTACATCCATTCCACTTACATCATCTGCTTCACTCATTCCACCTTCACCTCCTGCATCTACTTTATCTACGATATTTTGACTGCAGTGGTTTGCTGATATGTACTGATGTCATGGGAAGAGGGGTAGACATACCTAATGTATCATGGGTTCTGCAATACGATCCTCCTAAATTCGCGAGGTTTGTTTATTCTCACTACCTACTAATGCATAGACTATGTACGGTAGTCTATACAGTATTAAAGATAATAGAACACGCGATTTATTCGTTAATTCATTTTATATTCGTGTTGAATTGTGTCATATTTTAGCGCTGTAAATATTATACCCATAACTCACACCGCTGACCACTTATACAATTTGCACACACACACACACACACACACACCTTAAAATGTCTTGCAGCCTATCCTATACACCTCAGATTATCACATCCTACACCAATTCTAAGCATCTCTAGACCAAACTCTACAACCTCACACTTTCACAACCTCACACTCTCACACCCTCACACACTCCACAACCTCACACTTTCACACCCTCGCACCCTCACACACTCCACACCCTCACACACTCCATACCCTCACACCCTCATACTTTCACATCCTCACACCCTCACACACTCCACACCCTCACACCCTCACATCCTCACACTTTCACAACCTCACACCCTCACACTCTCACACTTTCACATCCTCACATCCTTACACTCCACACCCTCACACCCTTACACTCTCACACCCTCATATCCTCACATTCTTACACACTCACACCCTCACATTCTTACACTCTCACACACTCACACCCTCATATCCTCATATTCTTGCACTCTCACATACTCACACTCTCACACTTTCACACCCTCACACCCTCACACTTTCACAACCTCACACTCTCACACTTTCACATCCTCACATCCTTACACTCTCACACCCTCATATCCTCACATTCTTACACACTCACACCCTCACATTCTTACACTCTCACACACTCACACCCTCATATCCTCATATTCTTGCACTCTCACATACTCACACCCTCACACTTTCACACCCTCACACCCTCACACTTTCACAACCTCACACTCTCACACTTTCACATCCTCACATCCTTACACTCTCACACCCTCATATCCTCACATTCTTACACACTCACACCCTCACATTCTTACACTCTCACACACTCACACCCTCATATCCTCATATTCTTGCACTCTCACATACTCACACCCTCACACTTTCACACCCTCACACCCTCACACTTTCACAACCTCACACTCTCACACTTTCACATCCTCACATCCTTACACTCTCACACCCTCATATCCTCACATTCTTACACACTCACACCCTCACATTCTTACACTCTCACACACTCACACCCTCATATCCTCATATTCTTGCACTCTCACATACTCACACCCTCACACTTTCACACCCTCACACCCTCACACTTTCACAACCTCACACTCTCACACTTTCACATCCTCACATCCTTACACTCTCACACCCTCATATCCTCACATTCTTACACACTCACACCCTCACATTCTTACACTCTCACACACTCACACCCTCATATCCTCATATTCTTGCACTCTCACATACTCACACCCTCACACTTTCACACCCTCACACCCTCACACTCCACAACTTCATACTCCACAACTTCACATCCTCACACTCTCACACCCTCACACACTCCACACCCTCATAACCTCACACCCTCACTCTCACACACCACAACTTCACATCCTCACACTCCACAACTCCACAACTTCACATCCTCACACTCTCACACCCTCACACTCTCACACTATCACACCCTCACACCCTGATAACCATCCACTATGACACTAATTACACTTCTCCGCCATTTTCAGTAACTTCGTGCATAGATGCGGCAGAACAGCTAGGATTGGTAATGAAGGCAATGCTCTGGTTTTCCTTTTGCCAAGCGAAGACAGTTACGTCGATTTCATAGCAATTAATCAAAAAGTTTGGATATTATAACAATTATTTCTATTTTATATCATTAAATCCTTGTAACTTTATATAACACTCAGAATATGTATACAGGTTCCACTCAAACCTTTGACTCCACCTCCTCCTGATATCGACTTCATCCCAAAACTTAGAAAACTACAAATAACAGACAGGTATTAAATATTGTTTTATCTATATGTGATGTAATTTTCTATGGAATAGTTTTAATTTTAAATAGAATTCATTGGAAAATAATATTTAATTGTGTTGCATTTTATTTATTATCTAACTTTTGCGAAATATAATTATTTCTACAGGGCTATTGCAGATAAAGCCGTTCAGGCTTTTGTATCCTTCATTTCATCATATGTTAAACATGAATGCAATCTCATATTTAGGTTCAAAGGTTAATCTGACTATTAATTATATTTAAGTATATATATATATCATTGTTAACTACACACATATAAATTTTGTACAATTTCAGATTTGGATATTGGTAAAGTTGCAACTGGATTTGGATTGTTAAAAATGCCAAAAATGCCAGAATTAAGAAATAAAACTTTTGATAATTTTACACCTTTTGATATTGACATATTTAATATACCTTATAAGTTAGTAGCCTAATAATGTTGTTTAGTGATATTTAGTTACAGATAAATAAATTATTCTAATGGTTAAAGGAATTCTATAGAATAGGTTAAATAAATATGGTTTTTTCATGTTATATTTATTTGTTTCTGTATTTTATCACATGACTAAAAATAATAATAGTTTATTTTCTTTCATTTACATAGTATTCTTTTTATTTAACCTATTGGTTATATTTATAAATTCTTAATATAATCTAATAGATCTAATGCGTATATAATATATATAGAATACTAATTACTTATAATATAACAAAAATATATATATATATAAATATGCTAATAGTATCATATCATATGTTTATGTGATCTATTCATATTTCAATTTATAAATTATAATTTAATATTACTAATATCAAATTATTATCTTTTCGAAAGATTAATTATTTGAAATCAGATTATAGTTCTAGGGATTATTAATTATTAAATTGTATTTAAAGTTTTTATTTATTTTTTAAAAAAATAATATTTGCAATTTATATTTTTACAGAGATAAAATTCGAGAAAAAGATAGACAAGCAAAATTAAAAATATTCAAAGAAACTGGAGTTTATCCCGGAAAAAAACTACGAAAATTAAAAGTTTATTTAAATTGTGGTTTCATTTGTATCTCATTAAAATGATCTTATTATTGACCTTATTGTAGAGTGTAAAGACATGCTTTGCCACTAAATTAATATTTCCATAACGAGTGCTTATACCTTTTATAAACTTTTTAGAATCCTGAATGTATATCTTGGTCAAAACAAAAGGAGCGTAAAGAGAAGAGGCAAGCTCGAAAGTCGAAGCGAGAACGCTATGAAGATAAACAAATCCGACTCAAGGAACAAGAAGAAGATCTTCAAGAACTTGCTGATGATGCCAGACTCATCAAAAAACTCAAGAAAGGCAAGGTTACATAATTACATACGTATTTTAATGTTAAAATGAACTAACTTGTAACTAATATTCCACATATAACCAATATTTTATGAATATAGTCAATTGAATATAAATCATCTTTTGAATATAATTATGTATTAGAAGAGATTAATTTTAACTGTAAATTTATAATATGATATTAGCCATTTGCTATTAGGTAGTCTTCCAATATATCCAAATTACATGAATACTACAATTTAATTATTTATATGGATCAAACTATATTGATTATATAAAATACTATATATTATATTGTATATAAAATACTATATATATAAATACAATATATTATATAACTACATTTATTATATAGAATACTATATATTATATAAATATATTGATTATATATAGAATACTATATATTATATAACTATATTGATTATATATAGAATACTATATATTATATAACTATATTGATTATATATAGAATACTATATATTATATAACTATATTGATTATATATAGAATACTATATATTATATAACTATTGATTACTCTATATTTAGGTCTCTGAAGAAGACTTTAATAAACATTTCAAATTAGAAGAAGATAAAGATGAACCAATGGAAGAAGAAAATAACAAATAAAAAACAGAATTTATATTCGTTAATTTTATTTACAATTCATAATTGTCATCATTGCTGTAATTGATATTTACAATTATATAATACTATGCTAGCATGTTGTTTGGTTGTTATGGGCAGTTGGGTTTGGTTTAAAAAATGCATTAATGAGTAGCTTCCAAAATCGCAAAAGCTTAAGTCAATCGATAACAAATATATATAGTTGTTGTGGGCGGTTTGTGATAAAATATCGTGTATCTCTTATCACAGATAATGGTGTGAAATAATGTATTTGGGTAGATGGAAAATAAATAACTCTCTACTGGAAATTAAACGATCGTTTGAGTAGCCCCACAATGCTCTTTCTTAATTCCTTTCCATGGTACTTCCAGCTACGGGTGGCGGATATCAAATCAGGATAAGTTAAACAGTTATTCGAGATTAAGAGGTGCAGTTATGTGGACTAACAGGAAGCACTTCCTCTTGTCTGTTCTCCACCAGTTCGCTGCAGGGAACATAGAGGCGAATTCGTTTATGAGCGTCCCTTTTTTTTTGGTTATTGGGATGGCAACACATGTAGTAGGTGCATTGAAAAGCTATTCCAATGAAGAAGCCAATGAAAACTACTAGAATTGCTGGTATAAAATACCTGTTATAAAGATGAGTTGATGGTATATTTATTAGTTATTCGTTCGAACGGAATATTATTTAAGAAATGTCAATGTCGACGTCATTTCAAATAACCATCTATCATCGGATGACATTGACCTAGTTGCATGATACCATCCAAACATCATGACTGCGTTTTCAGCATATATTACAGCTGAATAAAATAAATACCTAAGATTTGGTGATTGGAAAATATTGATAAATTATGGACATCTTGAATATATTCACTGATTAAATCTATTATTAATTATGATAATTAACCTGAGTCTGGTATGTCCATCTACTAGATTTACGTAACAAAACACATAGACCAAAGCCATTACACAGTTGAATAGAAGTTCTTGGATACGCGATCGACAGAAATGTGTGTTTTGCAAGAGAATCCATATCAGCATAACCTGCATTGAGTTGTTGGAGTAGTTGGTCATATATTGTACAAGGATACGTCATGGGAAGGAAGAGAGATAGAGACTTACCATCCAATGAATTGCTCCCAATATAAACACTGCATATGTGTACTGGGCGGCGAATAGGGACAACGCAGTAACCCGTGCTCCTATGGTAAATAAGCGCCAACACACTTGCATAACTATGCCGCATTTCGTCATGTTGGCTTTATCTGCGGGAGCAAAGGTCGCAGGTCATCGAGTACTCGAGCGGCATCGCAAATAGACTAGTAATTAGAAACTCGGGAAATTATAAAAAGTGCCATTCTACGCGTAGTCTATTTATACTTTATGTCCATCGTTAATAGAGTGAGAAGTAGTTCTGGTTAGTGTTTAAGCAAGTTTTATAAATAGTAGAAGGTATAAGCGGCAGTAATACCGCAGAAGATAACCAACTTGGCAACGAGCTTCTCAGGGCCTTATGGTAGGCGACCAGAGCCCACGACAAAGATCCTAGAGCGCTGACACACGCCACAGACTGCGCAAATACTACAAATATTCATATGTTCAATACGTGTCTTCTTCAAACGGTAGAAATAATGTAAAGTTTAGATTGGGATGCGATAGGTAAAGGGAGGTGTAGAGGTAGGGGAAGATACATGATACGCAATCCGAAGATGACATAATGTACTCGTTGAACGTGGAGATACATTCCAGGTCTTGAGAGTGTATAACTAGGTCGGAGTTAGTGTAATTACAGCTATAGTAATAACTTAACATGAGTAATAAATCGATGTTATCTAGCCATATGTTCTACTACCATTTGTGTTACGAAATTTCCACAGCCGCCATTTTGATTACATAAAAGTACCTAGATATGTATACTATATATATAGTATAATATAGTAGGAAATGGTGCATATGGCATTACTGAGTAAGTATTTATAGAGTAATTTATTCAAAAATTTACTTAGTCTTTAATTAAGTTATACTTAGGTATTTAATTTTATATTTACTAAAGTATTATTTATTTTTTTATCATTCAAATATTATCTTTTTATATAAAATAATTGAAAATATATTTTGTTTGTATCCGAAATATATTAAGTATAAGTATAAGTATATCCATGTATAACAATTAAATTCATAACGGTTACATCATATTGTCTTGAGTATTCATAGTCATGAGTCATACAGTTCGTCAATAAATGTAATATCAGTAGTTTAGACAATGTTACTCTAAACGTGGAAAATATATAGAATATTGTGTACTTATAAATTTTGTGATAAATATGAAGAGTTTAACAAAAATTAAGTTACTTTTAAAAACAATTAAGTTATTAATTTCATTAAACCCTCTAATCAACAATCTAAATATGTATATATAAGTATATACTATTAATATCTATATAAGTATATACTATTGATATAGAAGAAAATAGAAGAAAATGATATAATCATTCAAAGTGATATGTCTGCAGTATAAAAATGGGGTCAATTAACAACGGAGACCCACATTACTAAAAACCCATAATATCCATGGTTATTATGGAGAAACTACAATATAGCCTGCATTTGCACCTTGGCCTATTTATCCAAGAGAACTGTAGCTTGAATACGTCGATTACGGGGTGACCGTATGCATTAGTGGTCTAGATTCTAGATAGATCGTGACCTATTTAATGACGCAATCGTATTCTCTAGTTACGCGGTGGTCAGCATTAGACTTACAGGAGAGGCTTTCTACTTTGCGAGGTGTGAGGATAGAGTGGATACACTGTAGAGTGGATAGGGATATGGGCGTAACCGAAGACTTGGTAGAGGATTTTTACAGTGGGCGTGGCATAGGTGTACGCTTGAACGTAATTCACTAGAATTCAGTATTCAGTTAATTAGCGAGGTGACGGCTATAATAATTAATGCGGGGAGGGGGGGGGGTATGGGAGTGTAGGGGGACGTGGCAGGGGGGTGCGGGAGTGTAGGGGGACGTGGCAGGGGGGGTGCGGGAGTACCCGGTAGGTGGTCAAACCGAATATCGTCGTGCCGTGCTGGAAGTTGGTTTGCATGATGTACAGTTGCAGGGTTAATTGAGGGGCAGCTTCCATGAAACATTCGAACAGACGCAGCAGTGCCGAGTCGACATCTTCGTAGACCATCTGATGGAGCGAGGAGGGGTTTAGATTTATAGCTACGTTGAGATTGAGAATTTCGTGAAAGTCACATATATATATTTAAGATAAATTTATTATATAGATGTAAATAGAGTAAAGATAATAGTAAAGAAACAATATGGCAATATGGTTACTAAAGTATATTGATACTCGTCATAACACAGGATATAACACTATTGTTGTCAATTTTCGATATTTATTATTCAATATCATATATATATATATATATATATATTATTAAAATCACTCGAAGTTATTCTATAAATATTATACCCCAATTTATAATAAATGGTATAATATATAACAATACAAAATGTCATTATGAATAGAATCATATATTGAGATATACATCGCATGGAAATTATTTTATAAAAAAGAGATGGGCAAATAATCACTGAATACAATGGAATGCATTATATAATTATTGCTACTGTGAATTGCATAATAATGCTAAATGAATTTAATTATATAATAATATAAATGTTCGCAATACTGTAATGTTATACAACAGTAGAAACCCGTCCATTAATAATATGTATAGTCAACAAACACACACAGATATACAATGGAATATTTGGGATATGAATGCATTAATTATAAATAATAATTTTGAAAGAAGAACCACTAGATTTGGTATCAGTTTTATTTCTAATAAATACATTAACTAGGTGGTATACGCGATGTATTCATTATTACACCAATTATCCACTTTGCAAAAACATAGGTACACAACTACCACATGAATAATTTCATGAGATTCACTCATTCGCTCACCAACTATAATTTATAAAGAGTTTTTCTTAAAACGTCTTCGACTAAACACTATTAAGGTTGATAAATATATTGCGACTTACTTTAAACATGCCCTAGTTGAGCTAGAGTTACATTTGTAGTAGTTACTTACATTGCCCACCTTAATGGAAGGTGAAAATTCCGATTAGGTCGTAAACAAATGAAGTAAGTATGTTATTCGAGGTACGTAGCTTAGGTACGGTGAAGGAAATTCTCTACTAGTAAACCACGACTATACCATATATGGTTAATTCAGGCTATCTATTTTGAACATATCATATATTTATTATTTAGCGAATGTTAAACAACACAAGCTCAGGATTATAAGGTGCCCTGAATAGTGTACTGTATACATACAATGCGTTATTAGCGAGAAACTATTATATAATGAGCGATAATACGAGAGAACCTTCCGTACGCGTACATTATTGCGATGAAATCTTTAGTGGAGCGGACACACGGATTGTGAGTCGCTCCCGCTCTCGCTCTTTTCTCGGAAACTAATTACGCGTTCGTCTAGTCTGGGTATGATCAATTAAACCTGCCGTTGTTCCACTACTATTGTGATATAACGGTACGGTGATCTCTACGACTCATAACCGTAGCCTGCAGATCCTATTCCGAAGACGTGTAACTGGTTGTAACTGTTAGTAATTAACGGATCTTCTGGCTGCAACACCGTGTAATACTTATTGTTACATGTCGTACTTGCGCGCGAAGATGTTTTAATAATTAAGGTGTATCTATGTTCCCTGGAAAGTTACGTGAGTTGCCCAGTAAGTGTCCCCCGCAAGGTTCAAGGAGGTGCAAGTGTTATACACTACGGAGAAGCATAACATACTTTTAGGGGCACACTATGTAACTATTTCTACTTTACCCGAGATCATCAAAGGGTACTGAAATCAGTTACACGTAAATTCTAAAAATATATTAACACCTATATATATGTATTGAAAGTAGCTTAAAATGTATTATATGCTTAAATTAATAATGCCAATAAATTATTTGTGATTAATATGACATTCTTATATAAAGAAGAATCAGTAGGTACCCAGTGCCGTACACGTTATCGGTACTCAGTAAATAGAGTCCATGAATACGTCCATGAGTACGCCCAATCGCTACTAATTAGATATAGTTATCTAAACCATATACTGATAACGAGAGACGGGATCGATCTCATATCAAGGTTATATAACTACACCGGCGAGCAATCATTGCATAATACGTAGAACGAGGTATGTAGTCGTGAAATTTACAGGAAACATATTGAGAGGTCAAGGTGTAATACGAAACTGACCTCGGCGTGCCGAACACAAGTTGTGTAGAACAAATGGACACCGTTTTGTAATATATGCCTATTGTCGTATGCAATTTGGCAAGCTATGCAATTTGGCACACTTCCTGTGATTTTATCTATTTTTATTGTAATACACTTTAAAAAATTATATAAAAATAAATTATAATTCTACAATGATTACAAATAATGTAATTAATCATTATTTATCACAATATATTTTTTTAATTAATATTAAATATTATGATTTAATTGTTTTATAATTGGGCGTATTTATAGGCGTGATTAATTTGAAATTCAAATTATTACATGTGTATAATTTTTAAATTGTTATTAATTATATTGTATATTATCATGAGTTTCGATTTAGTCAAATAAATTTATTATTTTTTATTAAATAATACATTTTCAACTAAGGCTTCACAAAATCAAAAATATAATATCAACAGAATACTGAATAATAAATTATCGAGATATCATATAATTTTAATATTCTCTAATAGAAATTATAATATTATTTTAATTAAAATCCATTTTTAATTTCAATTTGATTATCGGTATTCAACAGGCAGCATCGAAAATATTGAAACTGCATGTAACACTACATATCGATTATATGAGAAAACATATATTTAATAAATTAACTTTGTAAATTATTTATCATTTTATACATATTGTTAATTATATTAAAATATATATACAATGTATGATATTTATTATCATACTTGATATTTAATACCGCCGAGTTAGTTAACTAACTTTTGCATTTAATAGTTTATAATATATATATTCCTTTGGAAATTTACTATTTAATATTATACTAGTATTATCAAATACATTTAATTCAAAAAATATATAGTATATCATATTAGCAAGATCGAGATCAGTAAAGTAAATACTTATGTCTCCCCAATTAAAAAATAAGTAGATACATTCAGTAATATCGTATATAAAGAATTACTTTATTAAAGTAATTATTATATTATTAAAATTTAACAATTCTATTTATGTATCGCTGGGCGACGCCCAGTGGGCGTGTCTATTTTCAACTAACTGACAGTATGAATACTTGAAATTGGAAATTATTTTATTGAGTATTAATGAAAATATTTTAAGTACCACTATCTTATTTTAACCTTTAAAAATTACAAAATTAATTATACGTATATTATTACATTGTCATAAAGCAATTTCATTAACTTTCAAGATTATTTATAATTTATATTGTAGTTTTTGAAAGTTGAAATAACCTCGCAGTCAATGGTATTTGCCAAATTGCATAGCTTGCCAAATTGCACATGACACTATACCATTATATTATTTTATATACCATTATATTATTTTCCTTATAAACTAAATATGTCACTAAGTAGGGAGTATAATTAAAGGTTACACTTAGGTTTATATTTGGGGCGACAGTAAGGTTAGCATTAGAGAGGCATAAGGAGAGACAATAGGGGAAAAATTAGGGGAGAAATTATGGGCGACAGTAGGGGCGACAATAGGGGGAGATATTAGGGCGATATTAGGGGCGACAATAAGGGTGACAATAGGGGGACATTAGGGAGGACTATAGGGGGGACATTAGGGGAAACATTAGGGGAGAAATTATGGGCGATATTAAGGGTGACATTAGGGGCGACATTAGGGGCGACAATAGGGGCGAAAATAGGGGGAGATATTAGGGCGACAATAGGGGCGACAATAGGGGCGACAATAGGGGCGACAATAGGGGGACATTAGGGAGGACAATAGGGGGGACATTAGGGGGACATTAGGGCGATATTAGGGACGACATTAGGGGCGACAATAGGGGCGACAATAGGGGCGACAATAGGGACGACAATAGGGGGACATTAGGGAGGACAATAGGGGGGACATTAGGGGAAACATTAGGGGAGAAATTATGGGCGATATTAGGGGCGACATTAGGGGCGACAATAGGGGCGACAATAGGGGCGACAATAGGGGGAGATATTAGGGCGACAATAGGGGCGACAATAGGGGCGACAATAGGGGGAGATATTAGGGCGACATTATTGGTGATATTAGGGGCGACAATAGGGGCGATAATAGGGGGACATTAGGGAGGACAATAGGGGGACATTAGGGGGACATTAGGGCGAAATTAGGGACGACATTAGGGGCGACAATAGGGGCGACAATAGGGGCGACAATAGGGGCGACAATAGGGGCGACAATAGGGGCGACAATAGGGGCGATAATAGGGGCGATAATAGGGGCGACAATAGGGGCAACAATAGGGGGAGATATTAGGGCGACATTATGGGCGATATTAGGGGCGACAATAGGGGCGACAATAGGGGCGACAATAGGGGGAGATATTAGGGCGACATTATGGGCGATATTAGGGGCGACAATAGGGGCGACAATAGGGGGACATTAGGGCGACATTAGGGGGGTGCATTAGGGGGACATTAGGGCGATATTAGGGACGACATTAGGGGCGACAATAGGGGGGACATTAGGGGGACATTAGGGCGATATTAGGGACGACATTAGGGGCGACAATAGGGGCGACAATAGGGGCGACAATAGGGGGACATTAGGGAGGACAATAGGGGGGACATTAGGGGAAACATTAGGGGAGAAATTATGGGCGATATTAGGGGCGACATTAGGGGCGACAATAGGGGCGACAATAGGGGCGACAATAGGGGCGACAATAGGGGCGACAATAGGGGCGACAATAGGGGGAGATATTAGGGCGACAATAGGGGCGACAATAGGGGGAGATATTAGGGCGACATTATTGGTGATATTAGGGGCGACAATAGGGGCGATAATAGGGGGACATTAGGGAGGACAATAGGGGGACATTAGGGCGACATTAGGGCGACATTAGGGCGACATTAGGGCGACATTAGGGCGACATTAGGGCGACATTAGGGCGACATTAGGGACGACAATAGGGGCGACAATAGGGGCGACAATAGGGGCGACAATAGGGGCGACAATAGGGGCGACAATAGGGGCGACAATAGGGGCGACAATAGGGGCGACAATAGGGGCGACAATAGGGGGAGATATTAGGGCGACATTATGGGCGATATTAGGGGCGACAATAGGGGCGACAATAGGGGGACATTAGGGAGGACAATAGGGGCGACAATAGGGGAAACAATAGGGGAAACATTAGGGGAGAAATTATGAGCGATATTAGGGGCGACATTAGGGGCGACAATAGGGGCGACAATAGGGGGAGATATTAGGGCGACATTATGGGCGATATTAGGGGCGACAATAGGGGGACATTAGGGAGGACAATAGGGGGACATTAGGGGAAACATTAGGGGAGAAATTATGGGCGATATTAGGGGCGACAATAGGGGGACATTAGGGAGGACAATAGGGGGACATTAGGGGAAACATTAGGGGAGAAATTATGGGCGATATTAGGGGCGACATTAGGGGCGACATTAGGGGCGACAATAGGAGCGACAATAGGGGGAGATATTAGGGTGACATTATGGGCGATATTAGGGGCGACAATAGGGGCGACAATAGGGGACATTAGGGCGACATTAGGGGGGTGCATTAGGGGGACATTAGGGCGATATTAGGGACGACATTATGGGCGATATTAGGGGCGACAATAGGGGCGACAATAGGGGGAGATATTAGGGCGACATTATGAGCGATATTAGGGGCGACAATAGGGGCGACAATAGGGGGAGATATTAGGGCGAAATTATGGGCGATATTAGGGGCGACAATAGGGGGACATTAGGGCGACATTAGGGGGTACATTAGGGGGACATTAGGGCGATATTAGGGACGACATTAGTGGCGACAATAGGGGCGACAATAGGGGCGACATTAGGGGGACATTATGGCGATATTAGGGGGGACATTAGGGCGACATTATGGGCGACATTATGGGCGATATTATGGGCGATATTATGGGCGACATTATGGGCGACAATAGGGGCGACAATAGGGGCGACAATAGGGGCGACAATAGGGGCGACAATAGGGGCGACAATAGGGGCGAAAATAGGGGCGACAATAGGGGCGACAATAGGGGCGACAATAGGGGGAGATATTAGGGCGACATTATGGGCGATATTAGGGGCGACAATAGGGGGACATTAGGGAGGACAATATGGAGGGACATTGGGGGAGAAAGTATGAGCGATATTAGGGGCGACAATAGGGGAAGATATTAGGGCGACATTATGGGCGATATTAGGGGCGACAATAGGGGCGACAATAGGGGCGACAATAGGGAGGACATTAGGGGGACATTATAGTTATTATAAGAGTTATCATAAGAGGTATTATTAAGGCCAAAATGAAGTGTGTGTATGTATTTATCAGACGCAATAATTAAAAATAAAATGTAATTACACTTGTACATATAACGAATGATTGTATAAACATGAAGCTTTTAAGCTTGCGTTTAAACCGATTACGAGTAAGTTTATAGAGTAACAATTGTTTTGGCAAGTGGTTCCATTTGGTTGGTCTATTATTGTCTTGATATTCAGTAACTATCTAAATTTGAATGGTTATACATTGGCTAGTGTGTTCTGTGTTATCGAGAGTAGTTTATAATCAGTGTAGATTGTGGTTGGCATCCAGTTAAATCAGTGTCATATATCGGTAATACTATTATCGTAGTTGTTTATATTTAGTCTAAAAATGAGTCTTATTGATCTGTTTGTTATTATCGTATTTATTTAGTTGTTCTTTGCTTTCAATTGTGATATTGTTATTGTTTATGTTAGTGACGAAGTAGTGTTAACATTGAGATAGGACGTGGTTTGTTAATGTTAAATTTGTGCGATAGTTAAGTCTCATAATATTTATTTGTTTGTCGAATTTATCGAAATGTTATTTAATAGATTCCTTTGGAATGAGTTTATTATTGTTAATGTATATATCTGGAAAGTAAGTCCATGAGTAAGTTCTATCATTTAAATAGTTTTCGAGCCATTTTTCTGCTATCTCTGAAATTCCTATATGTCTGAGCCTGAACGGTGAAATGTTGTGAAATGTGAAATGCTGAGGACAGATCTAGTAAGATCGGGATGTTCATCTAGTGAGAATTAAATGTCTCAAATAGGGATAGTAAGGTCCTTACTTTGTAATTTTCGGTATGAGTTTTGACCATGGTCCAATAAGTCTTTTAGATTAATAATAATAATTATCCGTGTACGTATCTTTTAAAATAATTTAGTAAATATTGGTAATTATGAGATAGATCTGTAATCTGATGTTTGGGTTGAGAGTAGTTTTTTTTATAACAGGGAATGTTTAAGATATTTTGGTATTAAAATAGTATTTAATGAACTATTAAACTAGTAATCAAGAACAAGTGGAAGTGGGTCATTTGGTGAAGAGCCTTAGCTATTGGTAATGATGTTAAAAATATCTTTATTGGGAGAGGGAGTACAATGTGTTTCAGTCGCAGTTGGTAGAGGTATTCGATATGCCGTACATTTCGGAAAGGTCATTAAGGGTAGTTTGTTTTGATCTCCAAAATACTTATTTTGTATTTTGTAAAATCTTATTTAGTAATGTAGAGAGCTGTTTAATTTCTGCTAATATATAATTTGTCTTTGTCTGCATTAAATCTTTTCGATGTATATATTTTACTTAATAGAGGCGAAAATAGAAACGATATTAGAGGCGATATTAGATGAGTAATTAGTGGCAACATTAAAATTTATATCAGGGGCGACATATTGTGTTATATTAGAGGCGATATTAAGGACAATTTTAAAGCATATTTTATTTTTACATTACAGGCGATATTAAAATCTATATTAGAAGTGAGACGATTGGTAACATTATAAGAGACATTGGAAACGTTATTGGATGCGATATTGGAGGCGATATTGGAGGCGATATTGGAGGCGATAATAGAAGCGATACGATAATAAATCTACATTAGGGGAAACATAATAAATGATATCAAGGACTACACAATGTGTAACATTACAATATTTAGTAAATACATTAAAATATTTAGTAACTACATTACAAGATATATTAAACAATGTATTTAATACATTAGACAAATTATGAATGTATATTCAGGAAAAGATAATTATACAAAGGACACAATCTTTCTTTTCATTGAAATACTCAGTGTGAGTGGTAAGCATAGAGTGGGAGTTAAAGTACTCGTTAGGGTGTACTGTAGATGTTAATAAGTATAATTTGGCAATTACTCAGATAGTTGTAAATACACGGTAAGAGTAAATACTCGGCAAAAGCCTGTATAAAACGAGAGCGGAAAATACTTAATGAGAGCGCGGCAAATACTCAGTAGTAGCAAGGTAATTAATAAATAGTAGCAAGGTAAGTACTCAGTAGTAACGAGATAAGTACTCTGTAGTACAAGGTAATTAATCAATAGTAGCAAGGTAAGTACTCAGAAGTAGCAAGGTAAGTACTCAGAAGTAGCAAGGTAAGTCCTAAGTAGTAGCAAGGTAAGTAATTAGTAATATCAACGTAAATACTCAATAGTAGCAAAGTAAGTACTCAGTTGCATAGTAAGTAATCAGTAGAACCGCGGAGAGTACTTGGCGTTAAGTCCTCGGCGAAATTGCTATGTACTCAATGAGAGCGCAGAGAGTAAATTCCGAGTACTCGAACAATAACCTGGTGGTACCAGTGAGTCCTCTCGATAGTGAGCTCCTTTCGATTGCTATCGAGCATCAAACTCCTCAGTCCGTAGATCAAGGCATCAATGTACCTAATGACACAAATACTATTATTTATGAATAACGTACAATCAATTTTATGCAATGTATTGATTTCTGGGTACACGGTAAATAGGTTTTATTTGGGAATTATTTGCTATGGCTTCTAAAGTATATATATATATATATATATATATATATATATATATATATATATATATATATATATATATATAATATGAAATATATTGCGTAATGATATTATGATGTAATATAATTATTTATCTATGCATAATGTTAGTATATAAGGAAATGTATACGTGTAGGGTTTCTTTACAAAATGACATAATATATTCAAATTCAATATTATTAGTAACATGTTAATACCAAGATGTGTATTAGAGAAACTACATTCTTTACATTCTCTACATTCTCTACATTCTATACATTCTCTACATTCTCTACATTCTCTACATTCTCTACATTCTCTACATTCTCTACATTCTCTACATTCTCTACATTCTCTACATTCTCTACATTCTCTACATTCTCTACATTCTCTACATTCTCTACATTCTCTACATTCTCTACATTCTCTACATTCTCTACATTCTCTACATTCTCTACATTCTCTACATTCTCTACATTCTCTACATTCTCTACATTCTCTACATTCTCTACATTCTCTACATTCTCTACATTCTCTACATTCTCTACATTCAATAAATATTTTAAACTGGTTAGTAATCTTGAAGTGTCTTAATTCCATATATTTACAAAAAACGACCAGATCTATTAAATTCGCGAATGCGTGCGTAGAATTAATGTTAGAAATGCTATTATTATGAGCCCTATTTCATATATATGCTATATATACTGCATATATACTGCATATATACTGCATATATACTGCATATATATACTGCATATATATACTGCATATATATACTGCATATATACTGCATATATACTGCATATATACTGCATATATACTGCATATATACTGCATATATACTGCATATATACTGCATATATACTGCATATATACTGCATATATATTACATGTATACTTCATATATATTTCATATATACTGCATATATATGAAGTATATAGACTGCATATATTACGTATACATATTGTAGATACAAGATATGCAAATTAATGAGTACATGGTATATACATATAAGGTATTCAGAAAAGAATACGTATTTCAATATGCGAAAAAGTTAGAAAAGTGTAAATTCCCTGTGTATATAAAACATGCAAATAAGATACACGGCGTATACAATTATTTGATCTAATACTAGAATAGCGAGAAGTTTTTTATCAGACGTCCGTATTATTGAAAGTTATTTATAGACTATTGGGAATTAGAAATAAGCGACTAGTAC
>OZ038312.1:14262507-14320007 GCA_964035775.1 Osedax frankpressi | reverse complement strand
GATGGTAATCGGAAAGTTACTCGCCATGCAAGTCAGTATTCATAAGTAATCTTAAGTAATCTTAAGTAATCTTAAGTAATCTTAAGTACTCTTAAGTACTCTTAAATACTCTTAAGTAATCATAAGTAATGGAAGAGTGCGCCGTGTTGTGGGTGGTATACTATAGAATGTGCAAATTCTATAGAAATGTTATACAAATGTTATATATAGCATGTACTTAATATCATTGGTTTGCTATCACGTAATCCATTCTCCTCATACTGATGTCATTCAGGTAAACTCCGCCAGAGGGCAGTTCTCGAGGCATGCTCATCGCCGCCTTCTTGTCGGCGTGGCGTGCGTTATCGTAAGGGGCGTGTCCGAAGTCATCGGGCGTCGGCCTCTCCGAGTAGTCGTGGCCGGAGAGGGAATCGCGTTCTTCGCTGTTTCGCTTCTTATCGCGAAGCTTGTCGCCCGGCCTCGAGCGCACGCAGAGCGCCACGACGCACGCGCAGATGGCCAACGTGGCGATATGAGTGCCCAGAACGGCGGCGATCAGCTGATTCAGCGAATAGCGGCGTTGCGGACCGTGTCCGGCGGCGGTCAGTCTAGGCGTCGACGAATCGCCGGCGACGTAGAATTTGCCGGGCAGAATGCGATCCTGCGTCGGCGGCTTCGACGGCGGAGTCGACGTCGAAACGAAGGAAGCCGGCAACGAAAGCGAGGAGGTCGAAGTTGAAATTCGTTGCTGCGTCGTGGCGGACTGAGGCGAGTTCCAAGTCAAATTCAAGCTGAACTGCATCCTTCTGAAGTTGTTGCTAGCTACGCAGGTGTAGATGCCTGGACGACTTCGACTCACGTACATCACCTGGCGGTCGGAGACGATGATGGACTCGCCGTCGGGTGTCACCCAGAACACGTTCAACGGGTAGTAGCTCTTGGCGGCGCAGTTCAGTTCGCCTAGGAGGACGGGGGTTTGGTTCATCGGGGGTTTGCGCGGGGTTTGGATGGTGTACGTGAGCTGTGTGAATCGCGGAGATGTCTACTAGGCTTGGATGGACTCAACAAAGCACTACCAAACTCTACAAAGCACTACAAAGTACTACTAAACTCTACAAAGCACTACAAAGTACTACTAAACTCTACAAAGCACTACAAAGTACTACTAAACTCTACAAAGCTCTACAAAGCACTACCAAGCTCTACAAAGCTCTACAAAGCACTACCAAGCTCTACAAAGCTCTACAAAGCACTACTAAACTCTACAAAGCTCTACTAAGCTCTACAAAGCACTACTAAGCTCTACAAAGCACTACTAAGCTCTACAAAGCACTACTAATCTCTACAAACCACTACTAAGCTCTACAAAGCTCTACTAAGCTCTGCAAAGCTCTAGAAAGCTCTACAAACCTCTAGAAAGCTCTACCAAGCTCTATAAACCTCTAGAAATCTCTACAAACCTCTAGAAACCTCTAGAAAGCTCTACCAAGCTCTACAAACCTCTAGAAAGCTCTACAAACCTCTAGAAAGCTCTACAAACCTCTAGAAATCTCTACCAAGCTCTACAAACCTCTAGAAAGCTCTACAAAGCCCTACAAACTTCTAGAAAGCTCTACAAACCTCTAGAAAGCTCTACAAAGCTCTACAAACCTCTAGAAAGCTCTACAAACCTCTAGAAAGCTCTACAAACCTCTAGAAAGCCCTACAAACCCCCTACAAAGCTCTACAAACCTCCATGTGTATTGATGTTTAGTATGATTCGCCTGAATTCGATGACATGACATTTGCTTGTAAAGTTAACGTAGTCAATGTAATGGTCATTGGAACCAAATGAGCAATGTGGAACTATGTACCTACGATTCGACTCCTGGTAGTGATGTATTTGTGTGAGTGGGTGAGGGAGGGAGGGTGATGGAATAAAGAGGGAGTGGGTAGGTGAGGGAAGAGAAGTAGGGAAGGAGGGAAGTCGTAAATTACTAATTTATAAAAATTTTAAAAATTTGTAAGCTTAATAAAGGTAAATACTGAATATAAATCCCATGACTATACAAATTACAAACTTTCCATTCCACCATCTTCACTTTCTTTTTGTAAACATTTTGCAGCCAAATTAATTTACACGAACATATCAAACCAACGTTTTCTCCCATGCTGACATTCGGAATACTGTGAAAATTCGCAAATATTCATATTCACAAATATATGTTCACAATATAGAAAAGTAGTATTAAGTAGTACTAGTACTCGTTAACACTTGATTACAAAACACTAACTTTGAGAGAAACTTCTCCAAAGACTTGTTGATGGTCGTAAGTTTGTTATTTTTTAATAGTAAAGAATTCTTTATTTCTACTCCGTTAAACATCTTACTGGTCAGTTTAGTTAGTCCGCAGTGATTTAGTGAGAGTACTGAGCAATGTAAAAATATATGAATATGGAATTGATTTTAAAACTATTTAAGATAATATTAAATATTTAAGCACACAGCCAAGTAATTTCACTCTATTGTAGATTTTCAATTTACATTATTATTTAGATTTATTTAGCATTTTACAAATCTATTAATATGTTTACAGGGCGATTTCAGATTTTTCACAAAACTTCCCAACAAACGTAGTGATGTAATAATTTTATAAAATCAGTTTTATTACAAAATTATTGTTTAAAAAAAATGAAATTACCTGGAAAGTTTGCCAGGATAGTAATTTAACAGTTTATAAAATTTAAATAACTATAAAATATTCATTGAATACAAACCAGACACAACTAAATTATTAAAAGCACCATCCATTATTTCTATTCCAACATTGTTAAATAATTCCAGATTATGTAAATTTAAATAAGCAAATGTATTTGCTTCAAGTCTTTGCAAAGAACAATTGATGATATGAAGATTTAACAATTTCATTTCAGAAAAAGTTCTATTATCAATACTCTGTAAATATATAATTATAAATTTAACAACCAATATTTAATAGGCATATATAATATAATTAATTAATATAGTGACAAGATAATTAACTAGAAATCAGTATGTATTCGATTTTGACTTATTAAAAAATCTAGTATATATATAAAATAGAGTACATATAATTATATTTATTTAGAATATAAGTATACCAATATATATATATATATACATATATATATATATATACATATATATATATATATATATAATACTAGAATACCAGTAACAAAGTTTTTTTGAATAATTAAATTCTCTGTAAAATGTATAAAATAATATAAAAGAAATTATAGATTATAGAAAATGGAATTATTGTATTGTTAGGATGTATCACAGCATGATATTATCTAGGAAACCGATCAGGTAATTTTAGTTTTTTTGTTATATAATAAAAATGAAAATATATTTTATTTGTATTACATTTTTTATGTCATATTTAAATTTGTTATTAAAAATAATTGTATACAATTGTATAATAGTTACATCATTTAGTTTATTGGAATTATATAGAATTAATTTCTATTTCAACATAAAATATTTGTGATGCAAATGTATTTTAATTTGTATTATATAACAAAACACCAAAAATTACCAGTAAGGTTTCAGTGTAACAATTATAAAAAATCAAGGTATTCCAATATTGTCACTGTTTATTTTCTTTTATATTATTTTCTATTTTTGTATACATACATTCTATTTTACAAAACTCTTACATCATTCTATTTTCTGTGTGGTTTTCCACATACAATACATAACAATCTAGTATGCAATATATGCACTAGTAATGTACTAAATATTTATATGATAAGCACGCAGTTAATGTTATAAAAATAAAGTAAATGTTGATTATATATGCTATCAGTTCCCCAGTTATCAGTCCAATTTCAGGTATAATCTAAGTGAAAAAATATATATTAAAGTAATTACTAATATTATAATTATATTTTTAATCATATTTAGTAACAACTATTAATATAGAGTTGTATATATAATGTAACATTATGCAACCTAAGTATATTTATATAAAAAGAAATAAAGCATAATTTTAATATTGATATATAAAAATGATTGCGCAATATGATATCTTATAAGAAAATATAAATGGAATGCAATTCTTCTCGAAATGATTGACAGACAAATCTTAGTGTATGTTGGGAACCATCAATACATAATAATGATTTATTCTATATCGATGGTGGGAGTATGCTACATGAATATAGATATACATTTGCTTTGTATATCAATACACAGACAATAATACATATAGAATATATATGCAATACAAAATAAATTATTATGTTTACATTATAAACAAAATTTATAAGATTAGATTATAAAACAGTATTATTAATAAATGAAATCCTATATGTATATAATCATTTAATAAATATTTGTATAACTATGGAAATGGTTATTATGTATATCTTTCTCTATATACAAATATATACATATTGATTATTTCTAAAATATGAGATAGAATTAATAATGCTTTTATATAGTGGAATATATTATTGTAAAAATGTATACATAGAAAGAAGAATATAGCAAGACTGATAATAAATCTATAATAATTTCCATAAACAATATTTACTACATAGCAAATTGTCATAGTAAACATGCAATTAATTAAAACACAAATTAACTTGAAATATAACATTTTGTTTACTTAAATATTAATTTGATATGTATATTATTTATGTTTATATCTATATTATAATTAATGAGGATAAATCAATGAATAATATCAAATACAAAAATATGATTTAATACCCAAGAAACCAGAAGATGAGACTATTATGCAATCTTATATAATTTAAATAAAAAATAAACATAAAATAAAATATATTTTCACTTTAAGTATATAATACAAAAACTGGATAGTTTACTAGGCAGATACAAATTTTATTAAATTTATTAGATCCTAAATTTTATTAAATTTATTAGATCCTAAATTTTTACTAAATTTAAACAAAAACTAATAAAATAATAATACAATTATTAATAAATATTAGTAATTATTATTACCTAAATAAAATTAATATTTAATAAGTTGGAAATAACTAATGACCACATAGTAAATGGTTTCATATCAATATAAAAATATCTGCTGTAATAAAATACGGCAGTAAGATTTAATGCAAACATATAACTAGTTTTAACTACAAATGTAAGCATTATAAATACATACAGAATATATTATTTTTTAAGGCCTTTTATCTAAGCGACGATTTCTTTGAAAATTACATAATAACATACGTTTATAAGAGATTAAGAATTGTATGCGTTATACAATGGTAAGGTTTGTATGCATTATCTAACACTACTCTACTCTACTACACTTCTACCAAACTACATGCATGGTCGAGTCCATTAGCGGGTAGAGCAAAAAATATTACACGACGCTTGCATCTACAAAACACGACTTCGGGCTTTTGTGTGGCGAATACTAGTGAATAGAGTTGTATTCACTGGTATACATTACTAACTACAGTAGATACTATTAGTGTGGTATTTTACTCTCTATATAGATTCAGTTTATTCTATTTTCTTTGGTGGTTATAGCACGACTCGAAGAAAAATCCATATCTCCACACTAAATTGTTATTTATTAAAAAACGAGCGAGACATTTCACTTTTCAAACTATATGATTGATCTATTGAGAATAACACTATAATACTTATATGATACGGGGGTTTTCTAATATTCTGAACTGCCTGCTTTCTATTGTTTACAGGGTTATATTATATTATTTCATTAAGGCGAAATGTTTAATAAATTCAATTAGTAGTATTGGTTTATTAAAGGTGACTTCAAATTATTTATTATTTTTATTATTTAATTAAGGGAAATCATTCAGAATTAATAAGATAAAATATAAGAAAATATGAGCTAATATATAAAACAGGTAGAGTATATATATTATGTGTAACCTAGACCAACATAGTGGTGTGGTAAAAAGAGGATACAGTATTAACAGAAAATACAATAGTACAGTAAACCTTCTATATATTCATTACTAAAAAGTTCATAAAAGATAATCATATATGCAAAGCTGAGCATTCCTATACAATGTTGTTATACAAATAATGACTCACGGGATTTGACACTAATTATTACTACCAAGATCCCTTTGATGCTTCGGATATAGAGAGCTTCGATAATAAAAAGCCAATGTAATTGATATTGTTCAAATTATATAAATATAATTATTATATATAACACAAAAATAATTTCTTTAAAAATAATATATTTAATAATTGTTATTTTAATAATAATAATCATACACACACATATATATATATATATATATATATATATATATATATATATATATATATATATATATATATATAATATATATAATATATATCAAAGATTGATATAGATATATAATTATTTAATATTTAAATTATTTACCAGTATAATATTAAAATAATCTATATTTTAAGAGAATGTTGCACTCAGTATACAGTTAATGATTATAAGTTATTTGAATTTGTATTTCATGAATTTATACAGACAGTATAAATAAACAAGTTTACTATTTTTTTTAATAAACTAGGAAAATAATTAATCCATTGCTATTCATATATAGATTTAAACAATGATCGCATGCAATCTGTAGATTACTAATATTTAACATTTACACAATATTTACATAGTAGCTTCTTATCTTTAAGCTATTTCAGTAGATAATTCACAAATAAAATATATAATTTTGAATAATTTCATAACTATGATTGTGATGTAATGCTTTTTAATAAATATTATAGATTTATAATGTAAATAAAATAATGAATATATTATAAATATTATTTACTGATATTGTATTTATAAGATTTGTATGTATTTAATTATTGGTTTAAAAAATGCTAATCAAATTTTATTTTATAATCTATTAATTAGAAATCCAGGTATTTTTTAATTGTGGTATACCTAGTATCTATGTAAATTATACACTACTAATATATAAGACATGTGTATCGTTTATCTGTATTCGTACTACTAATAACTATGTTATATTATTATCAAATTTTCTAAATATAACCAATATACTCTTGGTTAAATATATTCACTATAGTACTTGGTAAATTAAATTAAATATTAATAAAAATTTGGTAATACAACTTTGTATATTTATTTATAAATCTAATATACAATTACCATACAATAAATAAATCACATATATAATTAATAATATCGTATATAATACATTTATTATATAATAATGTATCATCTATAATTATATAATAATACCAACCGATATTGCAATATTCATAATAATTAATTTACGAAGTTCAGCGTAGTTTGAAAAATTCGAAGCGTATAATGGGTTTGCAATATTCTTAACATGTTTTAATTGTCTTAATTTCAATTTTTTAAATACCCTATATTCAGGTACTCCTATTGGTAAAGTGTTTCTCGTGCATTGCATTCCATCGACAGTGCACCGACATCTATTTGCACATTCTAATTTTGTTTCTATAAAAGTTGTCAGACTAGATAAAATAGTAAAAATAACCAGACTAATCATCATATTTGCAAATATTATTTTATTTGAAATAGAAATCTAACGAATAATCTAATAAATATAATTTTTATAAATAATATAACGAATGCCCCTAAATTTAGGCATTTTATTGTTAATGGAAATAATAATATAGAAACTCCAACAAATAATTCTTTACATTACAAGACACGCCTTTGGAAACGCCCATATCAATTAAAGATAAATCAATGATCATTAAAAGCGTAGTTGAAACTATAAAAATGGACTTAATTATTTGAAATGTTATTTTTAAATAATTTCTAGAATATTTTTATTATATATAAACTAAAGTATATATTATCGAAGTAACACAATTATAATTACTAATATGTAAGATACATTTTGTACAGAGTACATATTTGAAATATAATTTGAAATATACATTATGTATTCTACAATGTATTGCCTATCATTAATATATATAAATATATAATATAGTATATACTACATATTATTAAAGTAATATAGTTGTGATTAATAATAATCGATAATATATATATATATATATATCATAGCTATAGTATTTATAACATATTTTGGCGTAGGTAGGTGGTGAACGTTTGAATATTAAGTGCGAGTAAGTGTCGCGAGGTTCAGTTATAACAATGTTTAATAATAGTTGATTTCATATTTAGAAAATTATGTTTTGAATTGATGCAGCCTGTCGGTTATTGTGGGAGAATGGTATATGTTAAGACTTAGTTAAGACTAGGTAACACTAAACTAGTTTAGATGGGATATTGGTAACACGCAGTTCTAGAACAATATAGGGGAAATGGTAAACCATCTGGAACACCGAAGTTGATTGTATGGGGATCGGAGAGAGTATTATTTATTTTAAATAGGTAGCAGCAAATGTTTATCTAGTTTGAGAATAATATGATTGGTGATGGCCTATGAGGGTTTTGAAGTTATGTAAGAGTTTCAAGAGCAGCAAAAAGATCGAGAAAGACTACTTATATGTTTAGGGTGGTCAGTAGAAACTAGTAAATCATCATGAAAGGATATTGCAAAAATTCTATTATATTCTTATGCGGGTATGCGATGATTCAGATATGTTCTCTAGATCGACAATGCATATGTAGTTAGACAAAAATCAAGTTATAACTAACACACGAATTTAAGTTATTTTAAGTTGTAAATAAACGCGGCTTGTTTAACTGTTACATACTAGTTTTATAAATAATTTTCATATCTGAATCTATTTATGATTCTTAATACGCTTGACTAACGATGTATCTTCTCACAAGTTGTGGATCATAATGCATGAACAAATAAGATTATCTATTGAATAGTTTTTCTATTACTGTTCTTTGCATTGTTTTTGAATTCCTCTGTATAATTTAATAATGCAGACACCTTTGATTATAAAAGTCCATCAATATAAAATTCTTGTACAATATGATTCATTCGTACTCGGGGTGGGGAGGGAGCTAGCTTTGGTAGTATATATGGAAAACTGATAAAATACTACAAACACGTTATTACAGTAGTGTGTTATCGGAACTTAAAAGCTAACTATACAATAGGGTTATGAAAATCATCATTCAGTTATAATATTCATTAAATATAAATTCAAAATATAAATTAATTATATAACTGAACTAAATTATATAAATATATATATATAGATAGATATAGATCTATACTAGTTAATTCAATATCTGTGTCTCATTATTTTTACATTCAATTGTATATATCGTAGTGGGAATAATTATAATAAAATCATGCCATAGGGACTTGCTTTTATATAATTATCAAAAATATCTTATTCAAAGCAAACATTTTTATATGAACAATATTACTAGATAAATTATTTAACATTCCTATAATTATCATGCTTATATATGGTATAAATCAGGTGGAATATTGTAATAAAATAAAGAATACCAGAATAGATAGAATACTGTGAACCGAGAGTAAATCAAATATAACATATCAATTATTTGTATTACTATAAAATTGTATAAAACTTGTTAATTATGTTTACTAATTAAACATTTTTGTAAACATGTTTAATATTATTTAATTTAATATCTACATAATTAATTATTCATTTATAAGACATCAATTCTAATTATAGAGTATTGCATTAAGTTATAATATAATCTAATTAAATATATAATAAAAGTATAAAATAATTAACATTTTATTTGCAAGTCATAATAAAAAAATCGATATCATTGATGTAAGATGCCATAACGAATATTAAAAATACACTTTTAATGATAAAATCAATAAAATAAATATATCAGTTAATTATGTAATACTGTTATATATACTTCTTAAGCATAATCACAAAAATATTAGATTTTCTCTGAGTAAAAAGGAATGGTTAATTATAAATGTTTTATAAACATTTTATAATAACTATAATGGTAGATTGTTATCAAATTTTCTCCTGCACGGTTCAAAAGCGGAAATGGATCGCTCTTCGTGAGGTGTTTCGTGATTCTGCGAGTCCAAGTTCCACTCGTCGGGTAATAGCTGAAATATATGCCCGGTGTGGTCTTCGGAGAAACAGTTCCGCGAAGGAGCGTTGGCCGAATCCGCCGCCCTCGGCTCCATCAGCGCGGTTAGCTCGGCGATGTCGCCGAGCAGTCCGCAGTCGATGTCGTCGTACGGTGGCGCTCCCGTGGGCATTTCGTCTTCGGCGCGGTCCAGCGATATGTCGTTGACCATGTCGTTTATAAACATGTCCATTTTGTCGTCGCGGTTGCGATCCACATGGCCGTCGGCGTCGTCTACCGGAGATATCGAAGCATCCGACGCAACCGGCTCCGGCTGTAGATTTGCGTTGTCCGCGGAAATCGAGATGAAATCGAGATTGGTGTGCTTATCGGTCCGGTGGTGTTGTCTATCTAGGCCGGAGTTGATATCGTGTTGCATATGTAAATGTGGTTGGTTCGGATGTTGGGGAACTCTATTTTGCGGAGTTGGTTGAGAGGATTGCATCGGTTGATTGAGAATCAGATTTTGTTGAATTGGTAACGGGGATTGTAATGTTTGCGGTGAAATGTGATTTCGTTGAGTAGGTAGCGGAGATTGCATTGCATTTTGAGGTAACCTATTTTGCATTGATTGATTGTAGGATATTTGATTTTGTTGGATTGGCGATGGAGATTGCATTATTTGTTGCGAGATTAGGTTTTGTTGGATGGGTAAAGGAGATTGAAGTGACGGGTTGGATATTAAGTTTTGTTGGGTTGGTAATGGAGATTGCATTATTTGATAGGAAATTGGATTTTTTTGAGTTGGTAATGGAGATTGAATCGTTTGGTTGGTAATTAGGTTTTGTTGGGTTGGTAATGGTGATTGCATTATACGATGAGATATTTGGTTTTGTTGAATTGGTAATGGTGATTGCATTGTTGTGTTGGAGATTAGGTTTTGTTGGATTGGTAAAGGAGAATATATCGCTTGATTGGACAACATCGGAGGCGATGTATGTCTTACATTATGGGGTAATTGTATAGCCCTTCTAGGCAGAATTGGCACCATGAAGTTATTATTCTCATTATTCTGTACTCGGCGACGTTTTTTTGGAAGCAGACTAGCAACCGGGGTGAACGTATGAGCCCTTGAATTGCCTACGGCGTGTTTCTTGGATTCACCTGCGGTACTCAACACAATCTGCACATTTGTCGGCGTTGCCTGCGGTTTGGGGGCGATGAGTTTGTTCTTGGTACTCGAGTGGCGAGCATTGCCTGCGAGGCGTTTGGCGTCGTGGCTTGTCCGCGAAACAGCGGAGAAAGCGGAGGGTTGTCGGAAATGCGAATTCGGCAGCAAACGACACGTTTCCATGTTCAGAGAGCGTTTGGCGCCGATCTTGGGCACAATTACTTGCGTCAATGGCAGAGCTGTCGTGAGCACCGCGTTGCGGAGAGGTGCTGAGAGTGATTTCGCTTGATCTCTGTTTGAACGTTTGGGTGAGAATATCAACTGCTGACTTTCGTACGAGGGTTGCGGGATTGCCGCCGACGTCTTGAGCAAAGGTAAAAGCGCCCTGGTCAAAGGAAGCGCCGATAACGGTATGGCTTTAGAATTGGATACAGACTTGAAGGTCGTAGTTGAATTTACCTCCTTAGCATCGGGGTTGCGCACTACGGGCTGACAAGGAGATGACAAATTACTTATCATATTCCTATCTATCGGGAGTTGACGTCCGTCATTCGAGGTTGATTTTAAGTTGTCATTGTTGCAGAGTTGGGTAAGATTATTATTTTGAGGTTTTGCTGTTGCAGCGAATAAGCTTTTCGTAGCAAGTTGTAACGAGGGTTTGCAAATGCCATTGGTTGATATTTTAGAAATAATAACTGGTTTGGTAGCGGTATTAGTAGAGGATTCCGGAATGATGTTGGTGGAATTTTCAGTGGTATTATTTAGAATGGTGCTTAGAATGGTGTTGAAGGAGGATTTCGGAATGGTATTGGTAAACATATTAGAAGAAGAATTGGAAATGATGCTGGTAGGAGATTTTTGAATTGTATCGATGGAAGAATTTGTGACGGTATAAATGTAGGGATTAAGAATTGTATTGATGGAGGATTTTACGGATTTAGTGGGAGTGGTCGTAATATTCGTAGAGGGATCCGGAATAGAATTTGTTGAGGGATTGGTAACGGTATTAGTAGATGGACTGTTAACGGTACTAGCGGAGCTATTGACGTCTAGTGAAGATTCGGGAATAGTACCGTTATCAGTGGAAGTCGTAATATCAGTGGAAGGATTGGCATCGGTGTCAGTGCAGGGAATGGCGACCGCGTTGCTGGGACGACTAGGAATGCAGGTCGTCGACCTTGCTTTCGCCGCGTTACCGCTGGAAATAGTCGGCTCCTTATTCGCGAGTCGTTTCTGTTCGGCGATGCGTTCGCGGCGTACCAACGTATTCTTGAGCAACGCGTTCACCCCGGACACCTTCGCGGGTTCCGTTTCGTTGAGGACGCCGCGGTTCGACCGGAGTAGGACGCAAACGGCGGCCGCGGTGCCTTGTTCGACGAAACCCGACGACGCAATGTAATCGGCCAGCGACTCGAGGTCCGCGAGTGAATTGTGGTTGAGCACCCGCGATGACCAGTCCAGTATGACTTTGACGCGGGCTGCGGAGATCTTGATTTCGTCCATCTGTGGTAAAATCAATGTCGAGTTGAAGTAGTTATATATATATATATGTATATATATATGTATATGTATATATATATATATATGTATATATATATATATATATATATATGTACATATATATATATATATATGTAAATTAAATGATAAGAAACATTCTAAAATTAATAATTTTATATGAGAATAATAACTATTTATTTTTATAACACGGAAATAAATATTAATTATGTATTAACTTGATCCCATTATTTTTATCGAATATAAAATTAAATTGATGAATGTTCGCATTAATTATGGTTAAGATATTTGGTTTCAATTAATTTGCGTTGAAACATAGTTCATGAGTCGTCAAACCGTCCAGGGATAGGTCATCCGTCGGACACCAACTCTACTTATGGATCCAAACAGTGAACACATCTGATCTATACTCCCGTGGCAACCTCACTACCACAAAAACCCATTATGCCTCGTCCTACAATATTAGCTGAACTCTATCCGCTGCTTGCAAGATTGAATCTCTTCACCTAATATCCAACCTTCTTATATCGTCACAAAAAGTAATGGTGCTATACCAACCTGTTATGTATGTAAACTCAAGAATTTACTGAAGATCTTATTTACTCTATTATCATCGATTCAGTAATTTACCAACAATTATCAACAATTATCATTAATTGAGTATGATTTTTATTAAATATATTAGTATTTATTTTGAATACAAATAATTATAAATATTGATTTATTTTTATTTATTCAGTTATAGTGATTTATTAATTATTTTTTCTATTCTCATATACAGGAATATAATTTAGGTAAGTTTGGTTTATATGTTAACATCGTATTAGATGAAATAAAATAAATTGATATTGTTATTTTTTATATTAAAATTTATTCTTATTTTGTTTTGTTTTTTTTTTAAATAAATAATATACCTTGCGATATAAATTAAGTGATAACTATCACAAAAATATATTTATTAAGTTTCAATCTAACCATTTTTTCTACTCCCGAGTTGGAGCATTTCGATATTGGCGATTTCAAATCTTTAGAAAACGATTTCCTCCAATTAATGCCACAATAGTAATGCGTAAGGATGAGTTAAGCATCGACAACGGGATACACTCGAAAACACAAAGCAAGAAAATTATACGTAAGAAAGATATATCACTCCTTATCTAATTAATGACTAATTAATGATTCCTTATAGGTTAGCGCTATCAATACTCAACGAATTGAATTTAGAAATTAAAATTCGTTAATACTGAAATAAAATATTTTTGTATTATGATTTAAACTTTGGTTTCATTTTAATGTTTAGGAAAATCAACTCAGGTAAATTATTAAAGCTTTAAATCTAATTTTAATTGGTGCCGATATGCAAATTTGTATAATATGGAAATCTATTTTCGTTGCGTATATATACATAAATATATTTACTTCGCAGCATTTATATTAATAAGAAGAAATATGGCGAGTAGATCGGCGAAGAACTGGTTACAATAAAGGATATTTGGAATTTCCTCTCAGACCCAATCGCCGTGAAATCGCCGAAGGAAACTCGGATTTCATGATCTTGCCGATATCGCAAACGGCAACTTTCGGTAAGACGTTGTCCTTGCAGAATTTCCTAGAAATAGAAAAACACGTATTATAATACGGGATTAAGATGTATAAGTGGCTATGTGTATATGTTGTTTATATTACAGCTAATATATACTGTATATGCTAGACGTGAAGTCTAACACATATCCGGAATAGACGTCCTGCTTCTTGATGTTCCCTTCTACATCTACTTGGATGTGAGATTTTGCCCACTGGATAGCTTCCGTAAATTCTTTTCTCTGCATTTTTGGCTCTCTGTAATACACTTAGTATTATCAAACTAATATCGATATGTATGCAGTAAAGGTTATTTAAATATATTTATTAATCATATTTCAAGTTAAAAAACAGATCAATATTTATAAATAGTTCATGAATATATTAGATTATATATATATTATAATTTATTGATCATATAAACAATAACATTCTCATATTTAATATCTATTGATATCTTACATTATTTGGTTAGTTTTCATCAATGGGAAGTTCATGAAAAAGTATAACTTTTGGAATTCAGAAAAGTATTGGATACTATCCTGTATTTCAAATAGGAAATTGATTATGGATTGAAGTAATTTAACGTAAAGCAAATTAACATCTATATATATATATATATATATATATATATATTATATTTTGGAGACTACATCTTTAAATGTGAAAATATTTTGTATTTAAATTATACTTTACCAATATCTGATTTTCATTATTATTTTCATAAGTTCAATAGAATGCAATTGGTATATTATAATATGAGAGCTATAGAATATAAGAGCTATAGAATATGAGAGCTATAGAATATGAGAGCTATAGAATATGAGAGCTATAGAATATGAGAGCTATATAATATATAAACCAATAAATCGTGAACTTTTTTTTTCTGTTGAACACTGAAAATTTAAAATTAAATCTATTAATAATATTACCTTCTATTTTATATAAGAATCATTATTAGATTTCTTTGTATTAATTTCATCGGAACCTGAGTTTGTTATTCATTCTAACTGAAACTCCCTGTTCCTCAGACATGGTGTAAGGGTGTTCAATTGGCACCTGGTGAAAGAGATCAAAAGAAACTAAATAAAAATTTAAATAATGCAATCAAATATTAATTTGATTATTAAATATTAGAATATTAACTCACTAGAAACTACATTAATTGGAAATAATTCCTAAAATAAATGATAACAAATTAAATATCAACTAATAAAAACTAAGATATCTTTAACATAAATATTAAATTAGTATTTTACTAACATAATAGTTATATCATAATATTAATCAACCAATAGATTGTATTTAGTTCTCATTACACTAAAAATATCATATTTGTTATTAAAAACACATTACATTGTTTATTTTTCATACTCGCAGATTTTCGTAGCAAGGATAAAATCATATTTGTAATCCCATTTATTATTGTTAAAATAGATATTAAAAAATGTCTGTATATTTCATAACATAGAATATAAAAGTATGGATACAAAAAGTATGGATGATACAAATATTTAATATATGCATTCAACAATCTTTTAATTTTATATTTCACTTTCCATTATTTTAAGTTTACTAGATAATAAATTATGGGATTTTTAAAAAAACTCACATATTTAACCGCAATTTAAAGAACCAGTTTTATATATATTTACTATGTATTACTGAATATAAAATTAAGTGTTTAAACTGATTTCTATATCATAAATATATTATCTTTAAGTCAAAACTAAGTTTCTTGATCTGTATAATAAATTAGTTATCACATATGATCATACATATTAAATACTATCTTGTGAACCAATTTTTTATAACAGATGATTTTTACATTTCCTTACTATTGAAAAAATGTATCATATTACATTTGAAATAATCAATGTAGATCTCAACATAGAGAAAAATAAATATTAAAAAAAATATCGCTTTCTATATATTATAACTTTTTGCTTATTATGAAAGTTAAATAATTTCTTCTTTCTTAATAAATATGCCATGATTTTTGAAAATGTACTTTTTTACTATATATTCCTTAAATTAATGATATTTAAATTATAATTGCCTTCGATTTTTTAATAATTTATTTTATGAAATCTATATTCTCAATGAGAGTGAACATAAAAATGTATAGTTATTATATAAACTTAAATATATTTCATTATTAAAGAGATCAAATCAAATAATAAATCATGAATGATGAACATATTTTTATATACAATAATATTGTATATTATATATATACTATATATTAAGTCAAATTTTATTTAGTTGTGAGTCATAATCAGCTGAACAAAATCCATAAATAACTATAAAAATAACTTATAAAATCTGTTGAAATTGTATGTTTTAAAATTATATCAAAACATGTTTAAATCATGTTTTAAAAAGTACTCCGATATAAATATTTTGAAATCTAGATAAGTTTGAGAATTTGTTTAAAATTATTTATTTGAAAACGGATTTTAAAAATAAAATCTGTTTAGTGAATGTTGCTATTTAATGTCAAATGTTACATTTATTATTCCTGTTATTCTATTGAATATAAATGAGTGAATAGTCGTGATATTTCAGAATGCTTCAGAAAAATAACTGTAAATTTAATGTTTATTTTTTTGCTGAAATATGAAATTTCTTTAAGTAAAATATTTGATATGTAGAGTATTTATTTAGTTTCTTATATATTGTAGTTCACAACAGGAGTTATTAATATTAATATTAATTCGAGAGTATCTCTATCTGAAAACTCCTCAGATATCTACCATAATTTATTATTATCATGATAATTACAACTTATCAGTCCATTAATCTTATCAGTCCACAGCATCTGATACAAGCCTCAAGCAATACTAGCCTAATATTTTCTATAACTTATATACAAATGTTATATACATATATAATAAATGTCAGTAAATAATTACTATTTGTTTCAATCATTATATGTAGTAATTATTTTTGGCTTGTATAAGATAAGATCGTTTAAAAAAAACTTTTAACTTAAAATATTAACTTTTTTATACAAATACAATTTTTTTAAATTTATAAAAAAATTATTATGAAATATTCTCTATTTGTTTATTGTTTATATCTGCTGAATTATAATAGTTTAAATTTCAGATTTTAAATTCAATTAATTTGTATGTCTTATATTTTCCAATAAATATATAAAAGTTGGCAGAAAATTTGATGTCTCAGATTATAAAATGTAAACTACATCAATTATATAATTGAATTTCTTTAATAGTCATTTTTATTTGGTGATAATTAATCCAATATTTCCATAAAAGTTTAATTTAGCTTTTCAACGTCTTTTTAATAAAGATCCGTTTATTTTACATTTGTTAATGAAAAGTGCTAGATAACTATAAAATAAATAACCTTAAGTCAGTTATAAAAGTAATATAACTAATATAAAACTAATATTTAATTAATATAAAACTAATAAATAACTAATATAAAAAATATTTATTATATCATATTATTTATTTTTTAAATATATATGATTATAGACTTTATATTTATACTATACACAAAATATTATAAGTAATATATATAAAAATATATATTTTATACGATTTTATTTATTTTGTAAACAAATTAGCCTTAAATTTTTTTAATTTATAAATTCTCATGTCAATTTTAATTTTTGATAATTATTTTATGTATTTTATAAATTTTTTATAAGTAACAAACTTTGAACATGTTATCAAAGTCATGGTCAGAGTTCTGAATAGTGATTGATTTACTAGGAATAACATTTTGCAAATTCGAGTTTTAAACATATAGTTATTAATGGCATATGAAAATTATATCTCATAATTAAATTTCGTACCTTATAAAATAATTATGAACAACAATTACAAATTATTTCTACATAGTGATTGACTTGAACTCAGCCAAGAAATTAATCTGATAAGAGCGTGGTGAGCATCTTGGGTGTGCGATGGGCATAGCAGATTGCTGTGAGCATTCAAGTTAAAAATAGAAATGACTCATATTGGTCAGCTGATAATTAATCTCGATAAACATCACCATATAACATCAAAGGCAGATAAAGGTGTCAATACCTTGCTAAATATATATATATATATATATATATATATATATATATAGATATATATATATAGATATATATAGATCAACTATATGAATAATATATGAGATATAAATATATGTGTATATATATAAAATATATATGAGTAAAAAAATGCCTAGAATAGAAGGCATAATGCATTACTGTCAATCACGATATTGGGAATATACATGAAAACATGACAAAACGTAGGTATTTACTTTCATCTCATTATCGTAACAACGTAGCTTTCTACGCGACTACGCAATCACCCGTGACCGGCGTCGCCTCCGGCCACATATTGGTACCGATGTCACGGTGCGGGAGGTGTAATGCTGAGGCAGGTGCAGGCGCAGGTGCAGGCGTAGGTGCAGGCGTAGGTGCAGGCGTAGGTGCAGGCGTAGGTGTAGGTGCAGGCGTAGGCGCAGGCGTAGGTGCAGGCGCAGGTGCAGGCTTAGAGACATTGCGTAACCGCGACCTTATGTAATCATTAGCGAGAGGAATGCAACTAGCCGGCACGGGCCGTTTATCGTTCAGCCGGGTAACCGAAAGATCTCCATCGCACCTGTGTCGCGTCGGAACCCTACGCAATTACCAATGACCATAAACGCATACTAATTTAGAAGAAGGCAATTCAAAGAGTTAAGAATATGGCAGTAAATTCAAATGTTATAATACGGTAAAGGTATCTAAGTTATCCGAGGGAAAAATGGCGGTGTAGGTTTTATAGCTACATTGTTAAAACTAATGCATTTTTTTACTCATATAAAGTTTATCTATATATATATATATATATGTATATATATTTGTGTATGTTAATAGGTGATTAGACATTTAGATAGACGATGATGATTTACTTGCTTTTGATGTTATATGGCGATTATTTAGTAAGGTAATTCTCATCTGACCAGCATGAGTCATTTATATTTATAACTTGAAAACTCACCGTTATCAACGTAATCGGTCACACTCATCGCACGCACAATGCTCTAGCCAGGATTTTAGCAGATACTTTACTCGGTTGAGTTCGATAGAATACCTATAGGGAGTATGTATACATACGAGTAAGTTTATTAACATATCGTATAATTTATCGGTTTAAAAAGTCCATATCACATAAAATATCTAGACTATATAGATTTAGTTATAAATAAAATCCGATCTGTAAATAAATCATATATAATAATAGGTTATATTGAAATTTTATAATTATTTAAAATTAATATTTTTAAATTTTTGAAAAAAATGTTGAAAAACTATGTTTTACTTATAAAATTAAATCTATTTGCTTATTTCATAATCATGAAATGTAGATCTGATTGTATATAAAATATATAATTAATATGCTATGCAAATATATTTAAATAAGACAAACCGATTAATATATTAATGTTAATTAAAACAAAATTATTATTCATATTCATCCATATTTTATATTTTAGAAAAAAAAGAATTTATCGTATTTTATTATATAATTAATACATATTCTTATTAATAAGTTACTTATAATCTTGTATACGATTGTTATTATAGGTAAATTCTAGATTATTTAAATTAATGAAATGAAATTATTTATTATATTGATATTTAATTATATTTATATAGCAATGATGTAGAATTTGATATACATATTTTAAATAAATTTTTAAATACTATAGAATTATATTTATAAAATAAATAGAGATTTAATTCAGATGGATATAGATACATAATTTATCAAATATAGTCTTAATATATCATAGTATTCATAATTTTTCCACCAAAAAACTAGATAAAACGTTACTTCTATAAACGATTTTAATCATAGACAAAGAAACAAAGTAGACATTAATGTAATGATTAATTTTTAAGGATTAATTTGAAGGTATTTAATTTAATGACTATCATTTACCAATTATAACTATACTCTAATTAATAGCATAAAAGGTATATTGTCATAAATATTGTTTATAAAGTTTATAATTAAATTTATTACTATCATAATTATAACAAATTTATATTTTGATTTGTCTTTTACTAGAATCATCTAGTTGTGTGCACAATTATAAGATTTTAATTTTCTTTTAAAAATATAATCAGTTTAACTCCAAATCTTAACCATAATCGATAGTATTTTTCAATATAAAACAATTTGTTAAATATACATTTATTTAATGTATTTACTATTTATCTAGACTAATCAAAAATTATATTTATTGAAAATATTTTATCTTATTAAAAAATTTATTTTTTGATAATAATTTGTATTGTGTATTATATTACTGATAATATTTTCGTTACTATTTGTTTATCTTAATTAATTTATTAGCATTATTAACTCTCTTAGGGTTGAACAATGAATATTACTACAGTGAGCATCTTGTTAGTAATATTCTGTGAATTAGCAATCTGTTATGAATTCAAAAGGTATCCATACAGAAAAAAACAAAGATTTGTTAGTCTGAATAATTATTCGCTTATACTTTTGATCAATGTTCTGGTAATTGTTTGCACCTACCATCGCATGAAATGTGATATCTATTACTCCAAACATTGATCAAAAAACGCAATTCTACAATAAGTGTATGAAATTAATTATAATGTTTTAAAATTACTTGCCGGTTAAATATCAATTGTGAAATAATGCATTTGTTTATTTTTAAATAACATAATAGTCATTCATTTTACATGCAAATCCTTTCCTCGAAAAACTTCCTCGTCCTTGACATCCACACATCTTCTATTTTTATCCACACCTCATACATATACTGCATCTTCTCGGTACTTCCTAATCTTACTACCTTTTTCATTTCCTTTTCTCTACATTCCTATCTACCTCACATATCTTAATTCCTGCATTTCCCTCTCTTATTTCTTTACTCCAAACATCCTCTTATCACTACATTTTCTCATCAATAGATCTCCTCATGTCCTCATGTCTGCCCCTTTCACATCCTTGCATCTCTCTACATGTATATCTACTCATGAATTACTATATCAACTCATGCTTACACATCTAAAATATACATTTAGTTCATTTCTATATAGAAATGAACTAAATGTATATTCGAGACGTGTATGCATGAGTTAATATATATCATAGTAAAAATATGATATTTTTAAATAATGCTTATATAAAGTTGACAATTCATACTATTCGAGTGTTCTCTAAATACAATGGTTATTAATAATAATATATTAATTACATTCCCCATTTAATTATTCAGTACTAAATTACAATACATACAATACATAGCTTTTTTCCTTGTGTCGTACACGAGTAATTAATTACGATATTTTTAGAATTTCCTGTCTGCATTCGTATGATATATATCGCAAAATTATCAACAGCCGTCGCACTAATTACATTACTCTCAGGAAAGAAAAATTCGGGCGGTGAGTTTTCCATGCACCAATAACGAAATCTGCAGGTCTCAGTCTGGCGTAGAGCAAACCATGTGCATTCGCCAATGCATGTCGGAGAAATGCTACAAGGAAATGTACGCCGATGATCTGGTTTTCTATACCCGTCATAATGATAAACCAGCTGCATCTGTATACCTGGCCATACGCTGGCTCTACTCGTCATAACTCATTGTAACTTACTGTAACTCGTTGTAGTTGGAGGAAGGAGAGGTTGACGTCAGGCACAATTCATTCAAAGGCTGCATTCTTCAGGAAATTAAAATATTGAACCAACCATTGTGATTTATTTCATAAAAGTCGGTCAAAACTTATATTATATATTCGATATTCATTATTAAATTTCCTAGAATATTTATATTTTTTAATAAATTATGTACCATGTCTCGTTTTATTAAATTATTAAGATTTAAAATAATGTTTCTTAAAATCTTACTTTAAAATAAATTAAGGGTTTAATTTTATTTTAATACTATTCTTATGATAAAGAGATAATTGATTATGTATAGTTAATATTTTATGTATAGCAATATGTCAATCACAATGAGCACATTAACTAGAAAACAGTAATATATATATATTTAATGTTTATTTAAACAAAAAAATACTCAAAATTACTAAAATTAAATTAATAAGCAATTCATAGTTAATAATATCTAATAAAATAAATTATTGGAATACGAATTTGTTAACACTTCTTAATTAGATTAGGTTACGGCCTAACTAACACATTACCATGAAGTATAAGTATGCACTAAACTGCATTATTTAATTAACACTACTTATGAAGCTTTGTTTGGTGGGAGATAGCTCTTCCGTGTAATATGATCCGTAATCAATTTTTATATCAGAAAAATATGCGAACTGAATTTGTAACAAAGGCCTTAAATATATCCGAGTACGTGAGCTCTAATTCACATGCAGGAATTAATCATATATTTAACATGACGTAATTAAAATTAATATCCAAATTCACCATATTTGATTTATTAGTTACAATTTTCAGCTATAGTATAACTTACATAAATTATAGTATAGGCTGTGATTACAGTGTAATCTCGGGTATAAGTTTATTATATTTACTTGAAATATGTGTTATATATAAAACTTTGCAATCATCCGAGCATTAGATTTCTTAAAAAATAAAACAAATTAAAACATTTATATGATTCATAACCTTATCTTAAATAGCAATATATCTATAATAAAAATATATATATAATGTCACGTTCAATCTCCAAAGTGTTACGAAATCTATATTTTACTCATTTTTACAATTATAATGGATTCTTGAGAAGATATCAAATATTTCTAAAATAGTTTTCTAAATAATATATAGTCAGAACAAAACACGTTAACTTCAATGAATATCAACATATATTCCAAAACTTAAATTCCATGCTTATGTCATATAAAGGTTTATAGAAATAACCAAAATTAACATTGGTAAATATAAAAGCTTATACTTGAGAATAGCAATGATTTCAAATATTATTAGGATGAAAATGAATTTGAATTATGTTGCATATTTGTATTCTGGAAGTGGAACATATAACATTTTTCTTAAACAAAGTTTTATTTTAATTTTAAAAATAAATATACATTTTAATAGTGTTTCGCATCGTTACCAATTAATATACAGATTTTTCTTACTGTTATAATTACTGAGTTAGTAATTAATTATAAATAATTTATTTTATAAAAAAAATTAAATCTAATATGCATTAATACCAGTATATAACTATTAGGTGAATAGGAAAATATACAACTTTCAGATAACTAAAGCAGCTATTGTAAACACAAACGGGTATACATTGATATACTAGACTGTATCAAAAATATGATAAAGTTTTTATAATGTATAGTGAAAATAAAAAATTTTACAATTCAAAATATTATTATTTTATATTTTAATAATAAATTATTGTAAAAATTGTAAAATTGAAAGTTTTAAAATAAACCTAATTATTTATAAGAAAATAAATTTAAATAAATTACTGACACGCTATCTGCGTATTCCATAAGCAAAGCTCACTACCATACCAAACGATGTACACCGGGAGAAAGATAACAGCAGATAGTATAATCACTAGTCTTACAGAAGATGTTGGAAATTTACGAAAAAACTTGCAAGAAAAGGAAGCTTATTTACGAAACAATTATTGCGATAAACAAACAAAAACATGTGATATAATGCCATATCCAAATACCTCAAAAGAAATTTACGAGAATAAACACAAAAAAGTCAATTATGATTTAATTAATAGTTATAAATCAAAAATTCAACTCCAACGAAAAGTTGCTAAACTCAGAGTATTAGGATATACGAAATGTGATAAAGAAAATATGATATCTGATCAAATAATAATAAACGGGAATAAAATAACGTCGAGAAATATTAAAGAATCGCGAGGTGTCGATTATGAGAACAATGATATCGAAGGGATAATAAGTAATCGTTACAAACTAAATGAGTTAAATAAACGAACATTATTTGACACATCAATACACAATACTGCAATTAATAGTAATATTAATAATAACAATCATTTCGAAACTACACTTGTAGAAAACAAAAGCAATAATAGACTAATAACGAATACAAATACAATTAGTTCTATTAGTAGTTCAGTAGTCTTACAGGAGAATAGGTCAATTGATGGCAAGTTCGCGGAATCTATTAATAAAGATTTGGACTTCAAGAACTCAACGCACGAGACTCTTTCTGAATCAGGACGCCACTCCACCGACGATATGTTTGCCGATATAGATTCAGATGAAAATAGGACTGATACCCCAATCTCAATGCAGCACTTTATCCACCCTCGGGTATGTATACGTCTTAAAATGTTTAAAAGTATATCATAACTACTTATAGGTTGCCACATAGAGTGGTATGTTTGCATTTATACCTACAGCTAAGATCTATAGATACCATATACGGTATGCGCTATTCACTATATACACTCGCATACACTGTTCGACGTACTGCGTACACCATACGGTATGCGCCATGGGTACGAAGCCAACTCTGTATACAGGACACGGCACTCTCTTAGAATAGGTTACTTGGTGCACTGGTTCACTGTTCTGCTATTGGCGAAGTGCGTGTATTTTAAAACCAGAATTCTGGTTAGATAAAGTGAATAGTATATTTCCTTTACCGGATAATCCTTTGCACGAATGCTCATCTAGTGAATTCAAACATTATATATACGCTGTATTTATAAACTTAACTTGATTAGATGGTAATTCTATATTACATTCAAAACTCTAAATTAATTATTTTACATTATATTTAACTATAAAACCATTGAGATTTATTATCTCTGTTTAGTTAAATAAAATCTCTTAGAAGGTAATACTTATGTGATTAATGGATTATACCAATACATCGTAACAACATACATCTCAGGAAATCATATTCGGTATTTCAGAATGTTACATGAACAAATATCAAGACTAACAACAAGCTAATGCTATAGTTTTAGTTTTTTTATTTTACTACGTTATAATCTCATACTTGAACTTCTCTACTAACGTTAAACACTATAAATCCTGAATACCGGTAGAAGTCTAACAATAAACACAATAATGATTGTGGGAATGATGAGCATTAACGAATACGAGTACATATGTCTTGAGTAGAGTTGAGAATGACATAATGAGATATGTAGGTCGATGCATATGGGAGACAGGATAGTATATGCTTCAAGAATAAGTTGAAGTCGATAGCTGTGATGCTACGAGACACGATTGTCTTACCTTGGAGAGTTTAAGATGAGTACGTGATAGTTATAAATCGATATTGAAGGTAATTGTAAGTTATTGGAACTAAGGACATCGAGCGAGAAGTTGGAAACAAAATATGAGTCAATAATACATATATATGCATCTTTAACTTTAATTATTATTTTCTTCATTGCTGATTGGTTATGTATATTTTAATATGTAGTATAATTAACAATGCGCATTGAGCTTACAATACGCATTGGATAAGGTATTACAGTGAACGTAGTAAGTAAAACAATGTACAGTGTAAACAATGTACATTGTACAGTGTACTGTGTACATTGTACAGTGTACATTGTACAGTGTACATTGTACAGTGTACATTGTACAGTGTACATTGTACAGTGTACATTGTACAGTGTACATTGTACAGTGTACATTGTACAGTGTACATTGTACAGTGTACATTGTACAGTGTACATTGTACAGTGTACATTGTACAGTGTACATTGTACAGTGTACATTGTACAGTGTACATTGTACAGTGTACATTGTACAGTGTACATTGTACAGTGTACATTGTACAGTGTACATTGTACAGTGTACATTGTACAGTGTACATTGTACAGTGTACATTGTACAGTGTACATTGTACAGTGTACATTGTACAGTGTACATTGTACAGTGTACATTGTACAGTGTACATTGTACAGTGTACATTGTACAGTGTACATTGTACAGTGTACATTGTACAGTGTACATTGTACAGTGTACATTGTACAGTGTATATTGTACAGTGTACATTGTACAGTGTACATTGTACAGTGTACATTGCACAGTGTACATTGTACAGTGTACATTGCACAGTGTACATTGCACAGTGTACATTGCACAGTGTACATTGCACAGTGTACATTGCACAGTGTACATTGCACAGTGAACATTGTACAGTGTACATTGTATATTGTATAGATTATATAGTGCTATGTAAATACCAACCCTATTCCCCTGTATTTTTAATAATTATTGTTGTACTCCGGACTGATTAGATATATTTTATATACCTCGGTATACTTCATACGCCAGTTAACACTGTCAAACTCTACGTGATCTGCAATGTATATATATGTTGTACCTCTACAACACTGACTTTGTTACTGCAGACTGGTTCAATATCTTTGGTGTACGTGCTCTACAGAATAGGAGTGGCCGTCTACTTCTCATCGATAATAATGTGGTCTTTGGTGTGCACTGGGTTTACGCATTTCTGGCTTGTTTACCTGACGAATTGGACATTTACGGCTCAGACCATGCACACAATAATACAAGCTGTGTACGTGGTTGCACAGTACATCAACGGTCAAGAAGGTTCGATATTATTAAGTTATCTTAATGTTATATACATGTATATATATATATATGTGTGTATGTGTGTGTGTGTGTGTGTGTGTGTTTGTGTGTGTGTGTGTGTGTATATGTGTGTCTGTGTGTGTGTGTGTGTGTGTGTGTGTGTGTGTGTGTGTGTGTGTGTGTGTGTGTGTGTGTGTGTGTGTGTGTGTGTATTAATAGAACTATAAATACTCATAATAATATTACTTATTTTAAAAGCAATATTTTTGAATCACATCAATATTCAATACAATAGAATTTATAGCTCTTGGACTAATATTTTTAGAATTAAAAAATTCATTTAAATTTACGATCCTTTTTTATTTTCAAATTTTTTTTATGCCATTTTAAAATTTCGTACGATTACGACTTAACGATTTTGCGAGGTTATACATCATTTATATACTGTATATAATATTATATAATAATATTTTAACCTTATTTAAATTACGTTGATAATAATGAATTAAAATGCTTAAAATTAAGGTTTAGATATACGCTAGGGAATATAGTATAATATTATAAATTGTATGGAATAATATCTCTTCAATTCTATGCTAATTTTAAAACTTATATTTATTGTATTTAATAATATATTATTAAATACAATATATTAAATGATATTTCATTTCTATAAATTTCTTAATTGTATAATTGGTTTCATATATTTATATTCTAATTCATATTCATAATACCTAGATACCTCGACTGTTAACACGGCTGAACAAAGAGGAACTGGTAGATCTGTTAGGATGTCGCAGCCTCGCAGAGAATCGGCCCCCGCATCAAGTGTTACCCAGTCAACATCCCAACTCAGCCAACTACCAATACTCTTACAAATTGATTGGGTTTTGCATAACATTGTGAATAGCATGGCTTTGATTGTATCAGTTGTCTACTGGACAATGCTCTACGATGGTTAGCCATATATTTATAATAAATATGTAATTTTATTATAATTAATATTCAACTCATGAGTGATGTGGATTAGATAGCCTATTCACTGTGAGATATATATATATCTCTGTGCGATATATCGCATTAATGTTAAATATTGCAAGGATATGTAGTAATAATATCTTAGGTATTAATTAACATTTCACCATTGTCATTGTTGTTTAAACGATTCTTTATTTATATATAACTGTCATGGAATGGATAACATATATATATATATATATATTGATCTATTAGCTTCATTATAAATATAGGAATTACTCACATAATACGTAATAGAGTCGGTAATTTTCAATGTACTGCATTATATCGGAAAAGAAACAGACTATTTGTCTATAGACAAAAAGTGTATCTATATGTACATATTTTGTCCTTTAATGTACATTTAACATGTAAACTATGAACCGCACAATAGATGGCATATTCGTATGATAATATCCCAAATATATTACCAAGGAAACTATATCTTCCATTAATTATTGTGAGTTTGTAATATAGCTATTTACATTGCATTTAAGAGGTATTGTGGTAATATTTATGGGATCAATATACATATAACACATTTATTTGATAAAGCAACATAATATATTACAAAACTATCAACTATAAATCTCCGTAGAAATAAGATCATAGAAATATTATTATTATTATTTATTGTTTTAGACTCTGTGAATTATAGGAGGTACAAAAAAAATGGGGCTGCGACAAAAAAAAATATTTTCAAAATTTCAAATTCGTGCTATGTACGTTTAACTTAAAAATGTTGATTGCAAACAGACGAAAAAGTCCAAATATCGTGTAGGTATTTCGGGCGAACATACATAGTACTTTGTATGTGATAACCAATAACTGAAACTCAATAAGTTTCAATGTTATAGATAAAAAAACTATGGATTATTAATATATTATTAATAACTAGACCCCTGTAGGATACCGAACTCAATGTCCAGTGATCATATATTCCAATATTATTGAGTAGATAAATGGCACGGTATTTGTTGTAAAAAACATTATAAGGGTTCATAAAGACTAACACGATAAATGAACTTAATACAGCTGACATCGGAATTAAATATGGATAATGATTGTGGGAATGATGTGCATTAACGAATACGAGTACATATGTCTAGAGTAGAGTCGAGAATGACATGATGAGATATGTAGGTCGATGCATATGGGAGACAGGATAGTATATGCTTCAAGAATAAGTTGAAGTCGATAGCAGTGATGCTACGAGACACGAATGTCTTACCTTGGAGAGTTTAAGATGAGTACGTGATAGTTGTAAATCGATATTGAAGGTAATTGTAAGTTATTGGAACTAAGGACATCGAGCGAGAAGTTGGAAACAAAATATGAGTCACACGGAGTTAAGCTATGGTATATAAATAAAATTGGTATAATAAAATGGAAATGGTATATCTGAAATATAGTTACTTATTACTAAATAAACTGCCTCCTAGTGCTTAATGTAGCTGAATGTTTTAGAAATAAGTTAGAAATGTGTATAGATTATTTTACTCCAATAGAAAATTAACTTTACGTCGATAAGTACATGTATAATAGTTGCATAAATAATAACCTAACTACGTTAGAGCTACATGACCCTAATATGATCCTAAGGTGACCCTAAGATGTCCCTAAGATCACTAATTATATATAATATTATATCAGTTTCAAGTAACTTCCTAGTAGGAAGCATATCACATCAAACATCTTCATATTGTATACTAGATAGTATAATGTATACGTTAGTTGTAATTATATCGCTAATAGGTTCACCAAATGTTGTATATTATATGCAGATTACAAATATACCTAATTTGTTATTTAAATTATAATATTATTATATATAAACAAATGATAACAATTTTACGATGATTAATAAATTAAAAATATTATAATGAAATTATTGTTTTAGGTTGGACTCTGGGTCTGATAAGTGTAACTACACATGCTTTGAATAGCATGTGTGTATTATTTGATCTATTCATCATGAGAATCCCAGTACACCTGAATCAAATGTATCAGGTTTTTGAGATAGTTTTATTACCAAATGTATTAATTAAATTAATTAAATACAAATTAATGAATATTACTATTATCTATCGATACAATTATATAATATAAAGGTATATGTGGTATTATATATAAAATTGTACAATTATTTTAATATTTATTTAATTATATTGAAAATACATTTAAGCAAATATTTAGAAATTTCTGAGACTATAGTCTCAGATATATATAGTCTAATCCTATAGAATTTTAAAGCAATTTATTAATTAACAATTAATAATTCCATATCATTACTCGTCTGATAGCCCATTGTCTATGGACTGACATACACAGCGGTTACATTCATTTACTGGTTCAATGGTGGTATGAGCATCAACGGAGACGCGTTCATCTACCCGATCCTGGATTACGGTGCTCACCCGTGGAGAGCCCTTATCGTTGTCTGCTGTACAACGGTGTGCACCGGAATCATACACTACGCGAATTACCACCTGTGCAGGTAGGCGTCGGTCTATATAACTCTTGCGTATCGCGTGTGTGTCACTCATGTGTGTCACTCATGTGTGTCATTCGTGTGTGTCACTCATGTGTGTCACTCATGTGTGTCACTCATGTGTGTCTCTCATGTGTGTCACTCATGTGTGTCACTCATGTGTGTCACTCATGTGTGTCACTCATGTGTGTCACTCATGTGTGTCACTCATGTGTGTCACTCATGTGTGTCACTCATGCAATTGGCCATTGGCAACCGATCTATCCTCTCGAACTACTCTCAAGGTATAGGGGAGAAGGTCCGACTCAGCAACTGAGGACAATGAGATCTGAACAGCATCCGCGGAGAAGGGGGAATATGAGTAATGTAACTAATACCGACACTATAACTTACAATAGTTAGAGTGAGTTATTGTGTGTTTATGTTAGTTAGTGAGTGAGCGAGCGAGCGAGTGAGCGATTGAGTTAATACTCGATGTATTAAAGAAATATGTATTCTATTATTTGTTCAATATATAATTAATAATAGTATAATAAATTAATATAGGAGGCAGCATGAAAAAAAGAACTATTATAAACAATAATAAAATTATTTCGAAATAAGTTTAGAAATCATATTTGGGTATTAATTTACTAGATATGTTATTAATTATTGAGATATGATATGCTATATATATATATATATATATTCAATGTTTTCAGTAGAATATGATATTAAAATAGGTTAAAGGTTTAACTAAGCAAATAATATTCCGAAAATAAATACTGGCATAGATATAAATAAAATAATAAAATTTGCGTATAAGAATATTACATATAAGGACATATAATTGCTTTTTAATTGCTGTTAAGTATCATTGGTTGAATTGAATTTGATAGTAATTAAAATTTTAGATAATCGATAATTAAGTATAATTTATTGTAATATGTTAAATGAATGAAAATGTGTTAATAATAATTGACATTAATGGAAATATAATATATTTTTATATATATATATATATATTTATATAATAAATCAAATAATAATTATTATTTGCTTTATATATATTTATATATTATATTATCACTAACCTTATTATATTTGTTACTAGTATAGCAGGATTACTCCTAATTCATTGATTCTTACTGAATCAAATTTAAGAAATCTGAATACATAAAAAAATGAAAAAAAACTTTCAATATATATATATATTTAAACTTTAGTCACCAATTGGTATACCAATAATTAATAATAATAGTGCTTTTCTCCACTCATACTCATATACTCATATATATATATATATATATATATATATATATATATATATATATATATACATATATATATATATATATATATATATATATATATGGTGGTGGTAGTAGTAGTAATAGTAGTAGTAGTAGTAGTAGTAGTAGTAGTAGTAGTAGTAGTAGTAGTAGTAGTAGTAGTAGTAGTAGTAGTAGTAGTAGTAGTAGTAGTAGTAGTAGTAGTAGTAGTAGTAGTAGTAGTAGTAGTAGTAGTAGTAGTAGTAGTAGTAGTAGTAGTAGTAGTAGTAGTAGTAGTAGTAGTAGTAGTAGTAGTAGTAGTAGTAGTAGTAGTAGTAGTAGTAGTAGTAGTAGTAGTAGTAGTAGTAGTAGTAGTAGTAGTAGTAGTAGTAGTAGTAGTAGTAGTAGTAGTAGTAGTAGTAGTAGTAGTAGTAGTAGTAGTAGTAGTAGTAGTAGTAGTAGTAGTAGTAGTAGTAGTAGTAGTAGTAGTAGTAGTAGTAGTAGTAGCAGTAGCAGTAGCAGTAGCAGTAGCAGCAGCAGCAGCAGCAGCAGCAGCAGCAGCAGCAGCAGCAGCAGCAGCAGCAGCAGCAGCAGCAGCAGCAGCAGCAGCAGCAGCAGCAGCAGCAGCAGCAGCAGCAGCAGCAGCAGCAGCAGCAGCAGCAGCAGCAGCAGCAGCAGCAGCAGCAGCAGCAGCAGCAGCAGCAGCAGCAGCAGCAGCAGCAGCAGCAGCAGCAGCAGCAGCAGCAGCAGCAGCAGCAGCAGCAGCAGCAGCAGCAGCAGCAGCAGCAGTAGTAGTAGTAGTAGTAGTAGTAGTAGTAGTAGTAGTAGTAGTAGTAGTAGTAGTAGTAGTAGTAGTAGTAGTAGTAGTAGTAGTAGTAGTAGTAGTAGTAGTAGTAGTAGTAGTAGTAGTAGTAGTAGTAGTAGTAGTAGTAGTAGTAGTAGTAGTAGTAGTAGTAGTAGTAGTAGTAGTAGTAGTATTAGTGCTGATCTATTATTATATATTTAAATGAAATTTCTTGTGTCTGTGATTTTTTATAATATTCACCAGGGATTTTTGTAAATATAGTTTTTAGCCTGGGTTTTAGATTTCTTGATAATAATTATTTGTTATCCAATTAACATGAACATAGTATATTAACTATTTATTTTTATTAATCTATTTATTTTATGTGAAAGTCTCACTCAACTATGTTAGTATTACATTATCATTTTCTGAATGATCTATTATAAAAATATAGTTTCTAGTCTAGGTTCTTAATCGATATCTTGATAATAATTATTTGTTATCTAATTAACATTAACAATATTCATTGAACATAGTATATTAACTATTTATTTGTATTAATCTATTTATTTTATCTGAAAGTCTTACTCAACTATGTTAGTATTAAATTATCATTTTCTAAATAATTTTTAAAATATAAAAATTATACTTTAATTATATTTTAATTTATATTTTAATGATTGTCAAATACAATTTTTTTTAATACTCTTCATCTAACAATCAAGCACACCTTACAAAACTGTTCACCGTATTATTTTGTATTATATAATTATATAAATACTTTATTTGTTACCTTAATTATCATGTATCAAAGCATAATTAACATTTCTTATTAATTCTACAACATCATTTTTTATAAAAACGTTTTCATTTGTTTCCACAGTGAATAAATTATCACTGAAACATTGTAACTATTTTAATGTCATATAGATTAAAAGTAAACATTTGTAAAGTTCATATCCTATATAATATATTTCAAATTAAAAATAAATACTAACTATACTTTGGTCACTAGTTAGTTTATTTTAGAATTTTTTTATCAAATTATTTTATGAGATTAGAATATTATGTATGTAATATAAATTCTAAATCTTAATATTCTTTGCCAAAACATGCCGTTCCAAACTTAATATAATACATTTAAAATATATAATAAAATAATTAAATATATATAAAAGTGTAAGGTAACTTTAAAAGCAAAATTATTAAAGTAATATTACTTACAAATTGTAAATAATATCGATTAAAATAACATAATAATTGGTATAATAAATTGCATAAACAAATATTCTGCTTAGATTTTGTAATGTTACTAAAATTCTAAATGTATGGCACCCCAGTTAATCTGTTTCTATTACTTATCTTTAATAAATGAATTTACAAATAACTAAGTAGATAGAGTAATACAATTATTCAAGAGATTTTTTAGCAAACTAATTTTAATAATTAATATATCTTGATAAATAATGGATAATTAATACTATTACATCAGTTGTATGTATATTTTAATACTTAAAATTTATAACAATATCCTTCCTATTAAGGATTATATAAATATAAAATCCTCCATGTTCATTAAAATTAAACAAATAATATAAAATAAATTTTACAATGTAAAAAATTAATTATTAGATTTATTTTATGGAATATTTTATAGATCTACAATAACAATAAATCAATGTAATACACTCATGAATCTGGGTTAGTTATTTTGTTTTTACATTTTATATTTATACAATATCCATAATATAGTACAATATAGTATCTATTGTTCATGAGATTAACATAGTATAACATTGTGTATTTTTTACATCATGAGATTTTTTTAAATTATACAGTAATTAAAATAGTGCAGAAGAATATTTTATATGCATTATTCTTATATATTTTATTAAACCTATTATTTATTAAATATCATACTAATGGGTAAACCCCAATATTTATTCTTGTCTGAATATAATTCAATTCATTTTATTTCTTCAATATAATCCATCTCGTGCATTAAATAAACTCTATTTATTTTATTATATATTGAATCATTTGTGGTTTGAACAATTAATGTAAGAAAATAAAACCTAAAGGCCAAAACAAAAAGTAATAAAAATATTATTAATTATAATTATAACTCATTAAGCTTATTATTTTAATATTATTAATGCACTATAATTATATTTCTTTGTATTATAATCTTAATAACAAATAAATGTTATATATATATAAACTATATTTAATTATAAGCTACTTCTGTGGCATGATATCTCTAGTATAGTCTAGAAGTAATTCAGGGTTAATTATCAGACTGGACTAAATAATTAACCATGAACGATTTTAAAGGTATTTGGTATATCTGTTGATAGGTGTATGTTATATGTTTCACTTCACCACATATAATACAGTTATGCCATATCGCTAACAATATTATATAGCAACTAACACGCTGATTTAACTCATTTAGTTTTTCAGAATACACAGAGTAATATAATGTCAGTAGTGTTGGCAATAGGTATTATGTTCTATAATAATAATGCATTTTAGTTATATCAAAAGTATGAGGTCAGTATGAGGTCAACTGGTTTATTTTAAAAAATTAGATTATAAAACTAATTATTTGCGAAAATTCTGAGGCACGGAATTATTTTAATTTCTTTAAATAGAACAATAGACATGTCTTGAATTTCTATTTTCACGTTTATTTTTCAGTTTTAAAAATTGTAAGAGAAACCAGCTTTTATTGGACCCGCCAACATTTTTGGGAATCTCCATTTTAGTCTAAATATAAAAGCTCTAATTTTTTTATAAAATATCCATAAACAATCTAACTTCTCTAATATTATTGGACTATTCTAAAATATTGTGATTTTGAAGTTAGGATATTTGCAAAGAAATGTGCAGAATTATATGGAAAAATTCTTTTATTTATAGATTAATATTCCATATAATATAATAATAATTTTAGTCATCCTTTAGTTAAAATTTGAATTTTTGAATAAGAAATATATTTATGTGTATTATACCTATGATAAAATGAAACAAATAATTCTAAAAAGTTCATAGCTTATTTAATATGAAAATAATTTTCAAATAAAATAACATCTGCAAAATTCATAAATTTCATTAAATATAATATACAAATAATTAATAAATTAAATAATTAAGAAACAAATCTGCACAATTTATGTTTTTAATATAGAAATAAACGCAAAATCATTTATATTTTACTATTATATGTATTTTTCTTGAAAATATATGTACACTTTGAAATAATTAATGGTTAATTTATTATAATGAAATTAGTAAAATAAATAAGAAAAATTTCAATTTTGAATAAAAAATAAAATCAAAGATTCTAAATATGTCCACCGATTAGAAATGAGAATTTCACTTTTTATTTATAAACAACTATTGATAGAAACCAATAAACCTAATTCTAGCCAATCATAGTACACCAAAATCGGAAAATTAAACCCTGTATTGATGCAGCCAAAGATTATATATTTAATACAGGTGTTTTAAGTTTGAGTTTAATCTATTTTATTCAAAAGAGTAGGTATCATGAATTTAGTTATATATAAGTGAATACATATAATTTTAATAAATAATAAATTTCTATAGTGTAGAAATTTATTTATTTTAGTAATTTTATAACTCGATTGTTAATATTGTTAAAAATTGAATAAAAATTATTAAAAATAGAATTTTAAATAAAAAATTTTTTAAATTGCTTATGAGGCATTTTTCTGATTTATATGTTTCATAAATCAAATTTATTCATGTGATATCTATAAATATTATCACTTCTTTGTCATTCAATATTATCTTGGTGATTCATTCCTACATTGTTCTCATTATATTTATAATTTTAATAGTTTTTCCATGAGTCATATATAAGACTATAGATGCTTTGCAGAAATGTATATATATAATATTTATATTTTTATGGTTATTATTAATTTATTTACATTTTAATTAAAATCTAAACTTTTTTTTACCAAACTCCACTATTTCTTCGATAGATTTTTGTAAAAATATTGCAAATAATAGAATGCAAATAAATAATTAATGTACTTATATGATTTGTAATTGATATCTATAAAAATGATTAATTTATATTTAGTATAATCTGTTTTATTTATTTTTATTAATAAAGATAGTAAACTTTTTATTTCACCTTATATTCTCTTTGCGTGCCATTTTAAAACTAATACTGTATTTAATCAAAAATGAAAATAAATATCTATTATTTAATCAATTTAATTTTAATATATATTTAAATAATTATTGATATTATATGTTTGTATTACAAACTTTGTAAAAAATAATAAAATAGTTTGAAATAACACATTTGTTTATTAGTTTTATACATTTTCTATAAATAATCTATTTATATTACCTGAAGGGCAAAAGTGTAAACAAAAATAAACATGTTATGGTGAAATAATTTATTTATTAGTTAAATTATTCAATTTCACTATAATGTGTTATTCGATTTTGAATTAATAAGCTATAACTCATCATCCTGCCGATAAATAGAATACATTTTAGCTGAATATAATATGATTGTATATTAGTGATAATACAGTGTTATTAAAATATGTAGATCATTGTATTTTTTCATTCTAAATACTCTTTGTATATGATATGGTAAATGTATGTAATTGACCTGTTTACAGATTCATATAGAATAACAATATGTTTAAAAAACAATTGTTATTGTTACTATGGAAAAATAGTAAATTATTAATCCGACAACCGGTTAGTAATTTATAAATTACTTTAAATTAGTGACTAAATATGTATTGAAATAAAATAATTGAATTGATATTTGATGTCGTTGTTATACATTAATTCACTTGTTACAGACCCGCTTATGCTTGCAACTGATTATACCCCTAGTCCTTTTTATCCTTCTGGTGTGGGTGAAAACTGAAGGACTTATCATCGAACATTCGGAATGTATGTAGAACTTTCTGAGTAGCGTATTCCTACAATGTATTCGCATAGGACCTACGTTCAAATCGCACCCCACCGTACTAAATATCTCCATATATGGTGATATTTAGTGCAGTAGGGTATATACCCTATCACTTTTTATAATACCCAATATATCCTTTGATATCGGTACCCGTTATCCATAGGTCACTACGATGCCAAGCCCCTCCCTTCTGCGGGTCCCCTCCCCTTCCTCCAGGGCCTACTCTGCTCTGCTGGTAATTCATGCTATAAATATAACCAAAATTCGGAGAGCAGTGAAAATGATAGTCAGTTCAACAGATCCGTGTTAGTAAATATGATAATATCATTACATATATTGCAGTGAACAGAACAAGTCTCATCAGTAATAGCTTATGATTACGCAGATGAAAACCCTAAGATTACTATCGATTACTTTAGAACTTAAGTTGTGTAAATTTGAATTCATTAGAAAATGAGATTATTTTTTTAGAATCTAACTTTTAGTTTAGTTTTATAATATGTTTGCATCAGATAAGAAAATATCACGACGTCCTGGGGCAAATGTACACCGAAGTTACTACAAAATGTGACTTTGATTGGAAATGATTTTATTCATATTTATATTATTTTTTAGTTTTTTTAAAATCAAGGGACAAAGGAATGCTTATAATCTCTTGAAAATATTATAATTCTCTCTGGATTGGTTGTATGAACTATAGTGATTTTAACTGGGTAGTTATAACTATATATATATATATATATATATATATATATATATATATGGATACTTATAATTTGTATTTAATTAAAACTATACATTTTTAAAAAATAACATAATTTTCATTCATGAATAAATAATGCTTTCTTTTCAAATAATATAATGTACTTAAATATATCTTTTTATTGTGATAGTTATAAAACTTTATATAGTTAAACAATCATTCATTTTTATCTTTTAAATAGATAATGAAATTTTCTTACAAATGAAAGTGCATATATCATTATCTACATAGGTGAAATTAATGTAAAATTAATAATTATTTTTTTATTTTATAATTTCTTTTATTTGATTTATTCAATATTTTATTAATTTAAATTGTATATTATTGCTGTTCAATATATTATGTACAATTTATAATTCAATAGATATTATTATTGAGTATATTTAATATGAATTGTATAACTGTTTAATTATATATAAGATATATCTATGGTTATATTAGATTATATATTATAGTTATATTATACACTCTATAGTTTTTATCATGCAGTATACCCAATTAGAAGTATATAAACACAAACTCTCACATACTTTTGTGCGTAGTACATATCCAGATAACAAATATTTTTGCCGTTAATTAATACCTAACAGACTCGTCAGTAACCAGGGATGTCATTGTTTAAGAATAAGATATTTCAGGATTATTTTACTAATATATGCATAGGTAAAAAAATAAACTGTAAAAATTAACATTGGTAAATTTGTATACGCCCATATTTACATTTGTATACGCCCATATTTACATTTGTATACGCCCATATTTACATTTGTATACGCCCATATTTACATTTGTATACGCCCATATTTACATTTGTATACGCCCATATTAACATTTGTAGTTTCAAAGAGAATATATTTCACTTTATTATATAAAATAAAAATAATTTTTAATTTGTGGTTATTAATATCTAATTAGATATTACACCACATGTAATTTTTAAAAGTATATATTCAAATATAGTTTGAATTTCCAGGTATTTGTGATATATTCACTGTTTCAATTTGTACAGAATACATCAACTCTTTGCTGAAATGAATTCCTTTATCCGTAATGAAAGTCAAATTAATACACTAACGGTTCTCATGTCAGATTTGATGACAATCCAGCAACTCAGACAGTTATCTGCCGATGGAAATTTGTATTGTTAGTTATTAGTAAATGTTGTTCTTAAATTATTATTAATTCTTTTGAGTACGTTCATAATAATAAATTAATTTTATAATTATAAATTTAGTATATCAATTAATATTATATTTACTTTTATAAATTTCAATAATATCTGTTTTCTTTTAATTAAAAAACCTATTATTCTGAAATTATGGATCAGATATAGATAAATAACTTATTTCATATTCATCATACTAAATAATAAATGAATTTTTAATCATGGAAATTTATTCTACAATCATAAATCATTATTCAGTTCATGGACAGATCATATAAAATATTGTTGAATAAATTAGATTTAATATTGATTTAATTTTAATTAACTAACATGTTATTCTAATATCTATGTAACCATTTGTAAATATGTGTGTATATAATTTGTAATTTGATATTATCATTTTTCATCTTACTTACCAAAACGTGTACAAAACGTGTCATTTTATATTGAACGAATAATGTGTCAAATAATGATATCTTTTTATAAAAATATTTTTTTTACATTGAAAACATGAAGAAATTATATATTTTTAAATATTTTATATAATAATTTTACAACTCCGTTTGCTGTGTACACCTTCATAAATAGTTTTAGTAACCAGTTATATTAACCACATTGCCCAGTTATAATAACCACATTGCCCAGTTATAATAACCACATTGCCCAGTTATAATAACCACATTGCCCAGTTATAATAACCACATTGCCCAGTTATATTAACCACATTGCCCAGTTATAATAACCACATTGCCCAGTTATAATAACCACATTGCCCAGTTATAATAACCTCATTGCCCAGTTATATTAACCACATTGCCCAGTTATAATAACCACATTGCCCAGTTATAATAACCACATTGCCCAGTTATAATAACCACATTGCCCAGTTATATTAACCACATTGCCCAGTTATAATAACCACATTGCCCAGTTATAATAACCACATTGCCCAGTTATATTAACCACATTGCCCAGTTATAATAACCACATTGCCCAGTTATAATAACCACATTGCCCAGTTATAATAACCTCATTGCCCAGTTATATTAACCACATTGCCCAGTTATAATAACCACATTGCCCAGTTATAATAACCACATTGCCCAGTTATAATAACCACATTGCCCAGTTATATTAACCACATTGCCCAGTTATAATAACCACATTGCCCAGTTATAATAACCACATTGCCCAGTTATAATAACCACATTGCCCAGTTATAATAACCACATTGCTCAGTTATAATAACCACATTGCCCAGTTATAATAACCACATTGCCCAGTTATAATAACCACATTGCCCAGTTATAATAACCGCATTGCCCAGTTATATTAACCACATTGCCCAGTTATAATAACCACATTGCCCAGTTATAATAACCACATTGCTCAGTTATAATAACCACATTGCCCAGTTATAATAACCACATTGCCCAGTTATAATAACCACATTGCCCAGTTATAATAACCACATTGCCCAGTTATAATAACCACATTGCCCAGTTATAATAACCACATTGCCCAGTTATAATAACCGCATTGCCCAGTTATATTAACCACATTGCCCAGTTATAATAACCACATTGCCCAGTTATAATAACCACATTGCTCAGTTATAATAACCACATTGCCCAGTTATAATAACCACATTGCCCAGTTATAATAACCACATTGCCCAGTTATAATAACCACATTGCCCAGTTATAATAACCACATTGCTCAGTTATAATAACCACATTGCCCAGTTATATTAACCACATTACCCAGTTATAATAACCACATTGCCCAGTTATAATAACCACATTGCTCAGTTATAATAACCACATTGCCCAGTTATAACAACCACATTGCCCAGTTATAATAACCACATTGCCAGTTATAATAACCACATTACCCAGTTATAATAACCACATTGCCCAGTTATAATAACCACATTGCCCAGTTATAATAACCACATTGCCCAGTTATAATAACCACATTGCCCAGTTATAATAACCACATTGCCCAGTTATAATAACCACATTGCACAGTTATATTAACCACATTGCCCAGTTATATTAACCACATTGCCCAGTTATAATAACCACATTGCCCAGTTATATTAACCACATCGCCCAGTTATAATAACCACATTGCTCAGTTATAATAACCACATTGCCCAGTTATAATAACCACATTGCCCAGTTATAATAACCACATTGCCCAGTTATAATAACCACATTGCCCAGTTATAATAACCTCATTGCCCAGTTATAATAACCACATTGCCCAGTTATAATAACCACATTGCCCAGTTATAATAACCACATTGCCCAGTTATAATAACCACATTGCCCAGTTATATTAACCACATTGCCCAGTTATAATAACCACATTGCCCAGTTATAATAACCACATTGCCCAGTTATAATAACCACATTGCCCAGTTATAATAACCACATTGCCCAGTTATAATAACCTCATTGCCCAGTTATAATAACCACATTGCCCAGTTATAATAACCACATTGCCCAGTTATATTAACCACATTGCCCAGTTATAATAACCACATTGCCCAGTTATAATAACCACATTGCCCAGTTATAATAACCACATTGCCCAGTTATAATAACCACATTGCCCAGTTATAATAACCACATTGCCCAGTTATATTAACCACATTGCCCAGTTATAATAACCACATTGCCCAGTTATAATAACCACATTGCCCAGTTATAATAACCACATTGCCCAGTTATAATAACCACATTGCCCAGTTATATTAACCTCATTGCCCAGTTATAATAACCACATTACCCAGTTATATTAACCACATTACCCAGTTATATTAACCACATTACCCAGTTATAATAACCTCATTGCCCAGTTATAATAACCACATTACCCAGTTATATTAACCACATTACCCAGTTATAATAACCACATTGCCCAGTTATAATAACCACATTGCCCAGTTATATTAACCACATTACCCAGTTATAATAACCACATTGCCCAGTTATATTAACCACATTGCCCAGTTATAATAACCACATTGCCCAGTTATAATAACCACATTGCCCAGTTATAATAACCACATTGCCCAGTTATAATAACCACATTGCCCAGTTATATTAACCACATTGCCCAGTTATAATAACCACATTGCCCAGTTATAATAACCACATTGCCCATTTATAATAACCACATTGCCCAGTTATATTAACCACATTGCACAGTTATATTAACCACATTGCCCAGTTATAATAACCACATTGCCCAGTTATAATAACCACATTACCCAGTTATAATAACCACATTGCCCAGTTATAATAACCACATTGCCCAGTTATAATAACCACATTGCCCAGTTATAATAACCACATTGCCCAGTTATATTAACCACATTGCCCAGTTATATTAACCACATTGCCCATTTATAATAACCACATTGCCCAGTTATAATAACCACATTGCCCAGTTATATTAACCACATTGCACAGTTATATTAACCACATTGCCCAGTTATAATAACTACATTGCCCAGTTATAATAACCACATTGCCCAGTTATAATAACCACATTGCCCAGTTATAATAACCACATTGCCCAGTTATAATAACCACATTGCCCAGTTATAATAACCACATTGCCCAGTTATAATAACCACATTGCCCAGTTATATTAACCACATTGCCCAGTTATATTAACCACATTGCCCATTTATAATAACCACATTGCCCAGTTATAATAACCACATTGCCCAGTTATAATAACCACATTGCCCAGTTATAATAACCACATTGCCCAGTTATAATAACCACATTGCCCAGTTATATTAACCACATTGCCCAGTTATAATAACCACATTGCCCAGTTATAATAACCACATTGCCCAGTTATAATAACCACATTGCCCAGTTATAATAACCACATTGCCCAGTTATAATAACCACATTGCCCAGTTGTAATAACCATATTGCCCAGTTATAATAACCACATTGCCCAGTTATATTAACCACATTGCCCAGTTATAATGACCGCATTGCCCAGTTATAATAACCGCATTGCCCAGTTATAATAACCGCATTGCCCAGTTATAATAACCACATTGCCCAGTTATAATAACCACATTGCCCAGTTATATTAACCACATTGCCCAGTTATAATAACCACATTGCCCAGTTATAATAACCACATTGCCCAGTTATATTAACCACATTGCCCAGTTATATTAACCACATTGCCCAGTTATAATAACCGCATTGCCCAGTTATAATAACCACATTGCCCAGTTATAATAACCACATTGCCCAGTTATATTAACCACATTGCCCATTTATAATAACCACATTGCCCAGTTATATTAACCACATTGCCCAGTTATAATAACCTCATTGCCCAGTTATAATAACCACATTACCCAGTTATAATAACCACATTGCCCAGTTATAATAACCACATTGCCCAGTTATAATAACCACATTGCCCAGTTATAATAACCACATTGCCCAGTTATAATAACCTCATTGCCCAGTTATAATAACCACATTACCCAGTTATAATAACCACATTGCCCAGTTATAATAACCACATTGCCCAGTTATAATAACCACATTGCCCAGTTATAATAACCACATTGCCAGTTATAATAACCACATTGCCCAGTTATAATAACCACATTGCCCAGTTATAATAACCACATTGCCCAGTTATAATAACCACATCGCCCAGTTATATTAATACATTTAACTGAAATTTCTTATAATATTTAGTCTAGGTGTATAAATGAATGTTTCGAGTGCAAACAATTTTTTGTAACATACTTTCACAAAAACTTTAATTTTCATACAATTTCTATTTCATACAATTCATAAAATATGTTAATCTTATTATCCATATCTTACATTTGGATGTGGACTTTACAATGTGGATTATGTTACAATACTAATACATACTACATTGCATAATACAATATTTACAGTTGTCATGGTTATACTAAATAACTATTAGAATGAATTAGCATTCTGTACCTAAATCATAATAGTTTTGATAGGTTTTGTGATGTACTTTCTATATTTATAAGAATTGAATGAAATTCCAAAATGTAATATTAGTTTTTCATTTTCATTGTAATCTAAAGGAAAATTACAGACTATTATATTGTTATTCAATTATAAATATTTAGTCAAGATAAATCAAATCGGAGTTACATAATTTTTTGGCAGATCAGTTTTTGAATGTTAAAAAAAATAATATCATATTTTAAAAATATTGTTCTAAATTTAGTATTAATATTTATTATCTTTAAAAAAATGTATATTTTCATCAAAAGATCATTTTAATTAATTTTCCGTAGTTTTGAAGTTGCAAGAATTAAAATCCAAATTATCAATCAATTAAATCCATCTCGATTGTGGAGAATTAAATTATTATATATCTATATATATATCAATATTTGTCCAGCTTGTGGCTATTCTTGATGTTTACCAAAAATGATTTAAATGCATCCATAGCTGTCTTTTAATATTTTATTAAATAATATAAATATTTATTATATTTTTCACACAAATTAAGTTTAGATATATATTTAAATGTCCATTATATTTTATAATATATACAATATATACAAATATAAAGATATAACAATAATTTCTGTCATAAGTTGTTAAAATTAAATAAATGGTGTCCATAATAAAATATTAATTTTTAACATTTATATAATTGATTTATAAATATATAAATTAGATGATAGAATTGATCATTTAAGTTCGAAAGTCATTATTTGGAATCTGGTTGCAAGCAATTTGATCTTCAGCTTACAATTGTATATAATATTATATAATAAAGTGCTACGTGTTTAGATATATATGGTGGTTTCTGTAACATCCTGTATTTCATACTACCGTTCATATACATACTGTGATATGAGTCATAGCATATGAAAAGAACCAATTATCATATATATATATATATATATATATATATATATATTGGTGAGCTTGATTTTTATGACACTTTTCTTAATAAAGGTGAATTCTCTATGGCCGGCCTACCTGTAAATATCTCGCAGATTGAGAACATACAGCGAGAATATAATCTAACAAACTTGGGATCATTTGCTACGCGTCTAGCGAATACGTCTCTCACCATTGTAGAGGTCTGCTTTGTCATCGCATTACATAACTGCGTAGTGATGAACACTACGGCGTATCTCTATAACTCAATAAATAATACAATATAACAATACATGACGTTGATAACTTATCTATTGTCTATATGATTAATACAATGACATATTTTGAAAATAGAAACAAACTATAATTATTAAAAATAAAACTTCTGTGATAAGTTTAAGCTTATGGCAATAATTAATATTACAGAAAATACCCATCCCTACTAATCCCTACCCATCCCTACCCATCCCTACCCATCCCTACTAATCCCTACCCATCCCTACCCATCCCGACCCATTCCTACTAATCTCTACCCATCTCTACTAATCCCTACCCATCCCTACCCATCCCTACCCATCCCTACTAATCCCTACACATCCCTACTAATCCCTACCCATCCCTACCCATCCCTACCCATCCCTACCCATCCCTACCCATCCCTACCCATCCCTATCCATCCCTACCCATCCCTACCCATCCCTACCCATCCCTACCCATCCCTACCCATCCCTACACATCCCTACTAATCCCTACTAATCCCTACTAATCCCTACTAATCTCTACTAATCCCTACTAATCCCTACCCATCCCTACCAATCCCTACCCATCCCTACCCATCCCTACCCATCCCTACTCATACCTACACATACCAACTCATCCTTACTTATAACCCATTGTAAACTGATTACATTATCTCTAGATGTTTCAAATGGCTACTCTATACACAAAACTTGGTAATGCCAAAACAGAAAAAGAAAAAATTGCAGTTATTCGAATAACTTTATGTACTAAACCAATTTCTATTTTTGTAAGTATTCATTATATATTATCACAAATGTTATCTATACATGAAACCGGAAACATCTTCTGATGTAACTATCATACAATCTTATATAATTATTTTAAATAAGATATAAACAATATAATTCATTTCTATTCGTTTTTAAGTATAAATATTGACTCTAAACTTATTTTGCAGGGAATAAGCCAAGCAAAGTACTTCTTTATTATTGAACAGAATCCTGAATTGATTCCAGTGGTGAAGAAAATATGCAAATTACAAGACAAACAGTTCTACCAAATAGCTCATATTCTTTTAGGCGATGTCAGCTTATTGAATCTCCGGCAACAGGTTGTATAACCATTGTGTTTTTGTTTAGTCTTGTTTAGATTTCTATACAAATCTGATTGAAGATGTAAAGAGTGATTTCTAACCTCTAAAATACAAATGAACTGTTTAAAAAAATGATTTACATATATTTGAAATAATTATTTTCTAGGCCATAATATGATTTATATATATTTATTAATAATGTGATGACTGATGTTATATTATATATATCATAAAGTATTATTAAATATATGGTTTGTTTGTCAAGGATATTAATTATTTTATTAAAATTATCTTTATTTAATATCATAGTTTTAGAGGATTTCGTCGTGCCTATTGTACTCAAACCTTCCCAAACCTTCCCAAACCTTGCTAAACCTCCCCAAACCTTGCCAAACCTTGTCTAACCTTGCTAAAGCTTTCCAAACCTTACCAAACCTTGCCAAACCTTCCCAAACCTTGCTAAACCTCCCCAAACCTTGCCAAACCTTGTCTAACCTTGCCAAACCTTGCCAAACTTTGCCAAACCTTGCCAAACCTTGCCAAACCTTGCCAAACCTTGCCAAACCTTGCCAAACCTTGCCAAATCTTGCCAAACCTTGCCAAACCTTGCCAAACCTTGCCAAACCTTGCCAAACCTTGCCAAACCTTGCCAAACCTTGCCAAACCTTAACTTCTCATAACCTATTGTCGTAGTTGAACAACTGCACTCAAACTTCACTTGGAAAGAATATCAAAACCACAGCGACTAGTTTGGCTTCTTCTATGGATATTTTGAATTCGGTTAGATTTATTTAATCCTTCGTATGCTTCTTTTCCAATCTTTGTGCCTATTCAAATGTATTTAACATTTATACATTTTCTATATACACATTATAAACTTAACTATGAATACATTATTAGATATTTATTGATTCATTTATGATAAACTTTTATAAACATGAGACTATTACATCATGTTAATATTAGTATTATTACATCATGATAATATTAGTATTATTATTAATAGTAATATTAATAGAAGTGTGTAATCAAGAATCACATTATTTATGTATATAATCGATATGTTATTTGTAATTAGAAAATAAATGAACACTTCCTGTTTTCATATTGTGTGTCAGCGATATTATATAACAATTCAAATTTATTATATGGTATGCTATCAGTATACCACTACTCTAACCCTCTATTAACCCCTCTATTCTACCCACAACTCTACCCCAATATTAACCCCTCTATTATACCCACAACTCTGCCCCACATCTTAACCCCACATCTCTATCCCACATCTCAACCCCACATCTCTACCCCACTACTCTACCCCACTATTAACCCCTATATTTAACCCACATTTCTACCCCACTATTAACCCCTCTATTCTACCCACATCTCTACCCCACTACTCCCCAATATTAACCCCTATATTCTACCCACATCTCTACCCCACTATTAACCCCTCTATTCTACCCACATCTCTACCCCACTACTCCTCCTCAATATTAACCCCTATATTCTACCCACATCTCTACCCCACTACTCCTCCCCAATATTAACCCCTATATTCTACCCACATTTCTACCCCATTATTAACCCCTCTATTCTACCCACATCTCTACCCCACTACTCCACCCCAATATTAACCCCTATATTCTACCCACATCTCTACCCCACTATTAACCCCTCTATTCTACCCACATCTCTACCCCACTACTCCTCCCCAATATTAACCCCTATATTCTACCCACATTTCTACTCCACTATTAACCCCTCTATTCTACCCACATCTCCACCCCACTATTAACCCCTCTATTCTACCCACATCTCTACCCCACTACTCCTCCCCAATATTAACCCCTATATTCTACCCACATTTCTACCCCACTATTAACCCCTCTATTCTACCCACATCTCTACCCCACTACTCCTCCCCAATATTAACCCCTATATTCTACCCACATTTCTACCCCACTATTAACCCCTATATTCTACCCACATTTCTACCCCACTATTAACCCCTCTATTCTACCCACATCTCTACCCCATATCTCAACCCCACGTCTCTACCCCACTTCTCTACCCCAATATTAACCCCTATATTCTACCCACATTTCTACCCCACTATTAACCCCTCTATTCTACCCTCATCTCTACCCCATATCTCAACCCCACATCTCTACCCCACTTCTCTACCACACAACACTTCTCTATTGCTGCAATCTATATTTATGTTTCTGCGGATCCAGGATCAGAGTTGAACACTTTGTTTACTCTACTCTACCCTCCACTAGGGTTACTTTGTGTGGTTTACACCATTCGACATAGTTTTAAGTAGTGTACATCTCATTTATGTCTTGATAGATATAGACTGTATACTACATCTCATTTATGTCTTGATAGATATAGACTGTATACTACATCTCATTTATGTCTTAATAGATATAGACTGTACTGCATCTCATTTATGTCTTAATAGATATAGACTGTACTGCATCTCATTTATGTCTTAATAGATATAGACTGTACTACATCTCAGTTATGTCTTGATAGATATAGACTATACTATATCAATGTCAAATCCTCATTTGCACCCATTTTTATGACTTGCAAACTTAATTAATATTATAAATAAATAATGATTCATTTTTTTACTAATTCATTTATTTTTAGATTTATTCACTGTAGAATGGTCTAGTAGAGAGGTCTAGTAGAGAGGTCTAGTAGAGAGGTCTAGTAGAGAGGTCTAGTAGAGAGGTCTAGTAGAGAGTTCTAGTAGAGGGGTCAAGTAAAGTTTTGTAGTAGAGGGGTCCAGTAGAGGGGTCTAGTAGAGGGGTCTAGTAGAGAGGTCTAGTAGAGAGGTCTAGTAGAGAGGTCTAGTAGAGAGGTCTAGTAGAGAGGTCTAGTAGAGAGGTCTAGTAGAGAGGTCTAGTAGAGAGTTCTAGTAGAGGGGTCAAGTAAAGTTTTGTAGTAGAGGGGTCCAGTAGAGGGGTCTAGTAGAGGGGTCTAGTAGAGAGGTCTAGTAGAGGGGTCTAGTAGAGAGGTCTAGTAGAGGGGTCTAGTAGAGAGGTCTAGTAGAGAGTTCTAGTAGAGGGGAAAGTAAAGTTTTGTAGTAGAGGGGTCCAGTAGAGGGGTCTAGTAGAGGGGTCTAGTAGAGAGTTCTAGTAGAGGGGTCAAGTAAAGTTTTTTAGTAGAGGGGTCCAGTAGAGGGGTCTAGTAGAGGGGTCTAGTAGAGGGGTCTAGTAGAGGGGTCTAGTAGAGGGGTCTAGTAGAGGGGTCTAGTAGAGTAAGGTGAATAATATAATATATTATCAGAGATAATGCAAGCATTGTGAGTATTGTAATCAAATGTAAAAATAATGTTAAATAATCGATTGAATTATGAACTACAAAATTGTGGATACATTGAGTGAGCTATGTTGAGTCCTTTATATTGTCTTCAACATATCTGTTGGTAGTTTAATATCCAAGTAAATCAGATCACTTAGATTCCTAATTCTTTTTTGGGTGTTTATATAATGTATTCAGTTTATCATTTAGTATTTGATTACCTCCTAGATTGTGAACCACTGTACTAATATTATTAGTACTAAATTAAATCCTTTATTGTGAGTAATAACAATTCAATTGACATTTTATTTTCAGATGCAAAGTTTACAAAAAATGTTTGCATATTTGCAAATGAATGATCTCAATAACAATTCTACGGTTAGTTATGTAATCTATAAGTGATTTACCATCATCTGGTAGATAGAGTGATGTCATTATTATATAATATTTCTTAAATATAAATAAATTCTATTATTTTTTAATAAAAATAGAAATTACTATTTTTAACATTATATCAAAAATGATTTTATTTGGTTTAGGAAGAAATTAATTTTTTACTTTCCTAGACAACTATCCAAGCATCAAATTGTTTATATTATGTAATAATAATATAAATGTATTTGATTATATACTGAAAAAATACTGAATTAATTAATTTTTTAAACTTTTATATTATAGTGACATCATTCTCTGCTAGTTATTAGAATAATTAAATATAAACTAGACAATTGCTGAAATAAATATTAAATAAATATATAATTCAATTGTATATATATATAATTCAATTGTATATATATATATATATATCTACATAGTATATAAAGTAATATAGAAATATGAATTTACTAAATAAATTTCAAATATTACTTGTTGATTTTCTCTTCAGGATTACTCCATTAAAGCTGGAAATTTCCTAGCGAAGTTATTTTGCGGTCGTCCCCAACTCGATATCATTCATTCGTTGCCTCAAATGCCAAAGACTCTCTCCGGAGTCGGTGAATTCTCTGTTAGCTCTAGCTAACGTTGTATATTGCACATAGAAAACAGTTCTACTAAAAATAGTCAAAAACAGGCTAAAGCTAACAGCTCAGAATTATAATATAGGATACATTTGTTTTCCGATACTATCTATTCTAAAAGGTATGCTATGTGCAATATATAAATGTTTTGATGTGTTTACTTATTGTTTGTAAGAAATTGAGCATATTTTATAAATATAAAGTGTTGTTTCATTGCTAAATAATTTCAGTGAAAGTTTCATTTGTGTAATATGTTATGTCACCATTGTTGTATATTGCACTATGTATATTGCACTATGTATATTGCATTATGTATATTGCATTATGTATATTGCACTATGTATATTGCACTATGTATATTGCACTATGTATATTGCACTATGTATATTGCATTATGTATATTGCACTATGTATATTGCACTATGTATATTGCACTATGTATATTGCATTATGTATATTGCACTATGTATATTGCACTATGTATATTACACTATGTATATTGCATTATGTATATTGCATTATGTATATTGCACTATGTATATTGCACTATGTATATTGCACTATGTATATTGCACTATGTATATTGCACTATGTATATTGCACTATGTATATTGCACTATGTATATTGCATTATGTATATTACACTATGTATATTGCACTATGTATATTGCACTATGTATATTGCACTATGTATATTGCACTATGTATATTGCACTATGTATATTGCACTATGTATATTGCACTATGTATATTGCACTATGTATATTGCACTATGTATATTGCACTATGTATATTGCACTATGTATATTGCACTATGTATATTGCACTATGTATATTGCACTATGTATATTGCATTATGTATATTGAATTATGTATATTGCACTATGTATATTGCACTATGTATATTGCACTATGTATATTGCACTATGTATATTGCACTATGTATATTGCACTATGTATATTGCACTATGTATATTGCACTATGTATATTGCATTATGTATATTGCACTATGTATATTGCACTATGTATATTGCACTATGTATATTGCATTATGTATATTGCATTATGTATATTGCACTATGTATATTGCACTATGTATATTGCACTATGTATATTGCATTATGTATATTGCATTATGTATATTGCACTATATATATTGCACTATGTATATTGCACTATGTATATTGCATTATGTATATTGCACTATGTATATTGCATTATGTATATTGCACTATGTATATTGCATTATGTATATTGCACTATGTATATTGCACTATGTATATTGCACTATGTATATATAAATATTTGTGACCATTGTAACTTAAGTCATTTCTGAACAAATTGCTATAAGATACTAAGCCTAAATATATCATATAAGATATCATATGCGTATATTAATTCTATAAATGGCAGTGTTATAATTATTTATAATACTGAACGAAGTTTAATGTTATATTTTTATAAAAATTTTAAGACTACATTTAAAATTATTTTAATTTTTTCTTTACCTACAGCAGTTCAACTGAACAACAAATTTATGATTTTCATGTAATTATTTATAAATCATATTTAATAAAACTATATTCCGACAGAAAAATAATACTAAATCAATCAACTATGACTATGACAATTCGACAAGTTAGTTTTAGATTAGGAGAACTGATAGCAGAGTTGATCTAATCTTATCTTTATAGTTATCTAGACATATGTCTATATAATATAATCTTAATATGTTTGTAAGTTGAAATTGTAGTATTTATAGATAATTGTTAATGTTCCTGATAATTAATAATTAAAACCTCATTATTGCATAGAGTAAATATGTATCCTAACGCATCTCTATTACTTTTAAACGCATGGAGTACATGTATGCTAAAGAAATACAAATCCGTGTAGCTTTTACCTCGAACCTCCAATTCTCTTCTAGCTTTATTCTGCAACAATCTATTTGTTGACATCCAGTCTACATCAATTGGTCGCATCATATGGAGACAGATCAAACCCATGATCCGAGGCTATGTGACATATACACCCGATACTCCAATTGTACGCAACATTATCAAGCAGGTTGCTAATACAATATAGGCAAATAGTCTTTCAACTTAACAAAAACAAATAGAATTTGCTATTTATTAGTAGTTTTTACTTGTGTATTATTTTCAAACTTATTAGTAAACCTTTATTATAAAGATTACTGTATTACATTTGGTCAACGTTTTCTATGTCTCATTAAAGACCCTGAATATTATTGAAGGATAACTATTATTCATATATAATATAGAATTTATATTCAACTGCAATATTTCAAATAGGCAATTTATGTATAATTTCATTTTATTTTATTTCCCCAAATTTACATAATTCTTATATATAGGATATAAATTAACTATTTTATTATATAACAATCTCTTATTTTTTATAATAAATATATAGTATATTTATTGATACCAAATTCAAATTGTTTGCTATAATAAGTATATTTTGTTTTTTTATACGATATCTGTTAATTTAATTATACATCTTTTGTAAGACCCAACAATACTCGATTATGCTCTATTTATAATGAAGCGAAATTCTGTTCAAAAAATTGGAGCGTTTTAAATGTGTTTTGGATTATTTGAATTAATATTTATTTTAATAAATAATAAATAATAAAAAATTAATATTTGAATATAATATTTTAGGCAAATGCTACTTTTGAGAATTTGTACATGTTACGGGAACTCGCTAATGGATGGTTGAAAAGATCTTCAAATATTATGAACTATATGAATAACGATCCGAATGCAATTCAATTCAGGGTTAGACTGCGATACTTTGAAATTTAATAAATCTTTCACATTTTTTTTCTGTTGTTTTCTTTATGAAATTCCTTAGTATCGAATATTGTGATATATATTACATTATACGATTATTTAGTGTTACTTCTGACCAGTAATCGACCTCTTTTCCGCAGGATAACCTCGACATAATCTCGTTCTTGATGCCGAACTCGACGACCATAAAACGTCTCAGCGAGTTCTTCACGCCGCGTCCGAACCAAACCGACGCTACGAACTGGCGCGACACTCTGCTTCAGATCGACGAAGCCATGCGACAAGTCATGATTTACATGGACGTAAGTCTTCCAGTAATGCAGGCCTATCGCGTCGTTTACGCCGCAGATTTATAAGTTTGAGCAACATTGAACTACAGCGCAAAACATTTTATGTCGCGCTTTCGTGCTGTTTTATTGATTCATCCGTCCCTAACTACGGTCCTATGAAGCCTTAACGACCGTGAAATTTGTTTTCTGATTTGCTTTGTTAATCTATCATAATTTTAGCGTTTCAACTATTAGACGACTAAAGAAATAGCGAGTGGTTGATTAATATTCTCTTTTCAGTGTGTTAATTTCGACAAGTTCATTGCGTTCGATACCGAAGAGAAGTTGATCAATAGGTCAATGTCGCTCTTCGACAGTAACAGCTTTTGGGCGGGTATGTATTCAATCTTAACTACTCGAACTTCTCGAACTAGCTCCGATACCTCGCACTACCGTAGGCATTGTGTTCGATATCAGCGATCAAGATAACCGTACATTGGCCCCGTTTGTGAAGTACAAGATCCGTATAGATTCTGATCATGTGGACCAAACGTTCGACTACAAGGTCAAGGATAGATTCTGGATTCCAGGACCAAGAGATAGCATCATCAGTGACCTCAAATATATCCAGTATGGATTTATTTACCTTCAGGTAGTAAAACATTGAATTAAATTATAATTTGAAACAATTTTCTGTCAACTATATGTCAACTATATGTCAACTATATGTCAACTTATGTCAACTATATGTCAACTTATGTTTAGATAAAGTTGATATGGTAGAGGAAATTTTAGTAAAAATTTCATCAATATTTTAGTTATAAATATTATATTATTTTTGTTTGTTGTAAAGGTCTTATAAATATATACTTAAATTACTTCATATTTTATTTATATCTCTTTATCTTATATATGTAAACTAGATACCAGCAATTTGTTATTGAACATCGTATTAAAGTGATCCATCTTTCTTCACACAGCACTTCTATATCCATAAACTTGATACTTTTACATGCAGGACATGATAGATCATGCCATCATTAAATTGCAAACAGGCCGAGATATAAAGATTGGATTAAATGTTCAACAATTTCCATACCCTTGTTATATAAGGGATGAGTTAGTTTTAATCATTGTTTTATTATATCATAGAACCTTTTTATCTATATAACCTCTAATTAATACGATTTTCAGTTTTATTCCAGTAATATCCGGCACGATTCCATTGTTTATGACAATTTCATGGATATTATCTATTTCAACTATTGTCAAAGGAATTGTGTTCGAAAAAGAACAAAGACTTAAGGAAGTTATGAAGGTATATTCTTATGATATTCTGATATTTACTATTTAAAAAGTTTTATAATAGATTGAATATTATTTGTATGGAATGAAATAGTTATCTTCTAAATCTATTATATTCAGATCATAAAATAGTATTTTCTAAGAGTAGAAATTGAAAATATATATTTAATAAACCTTTAGGAGTTGATATTTAATGTTTGTTAAATAAAATATATACCAACATTTACTTGGATTTAAAATTACCCTGTACTACTCTGTACTTTAAATCACGTCCTTTTAAACATCAATTAGCCAAGCCCCCTTTACACAGGTCATGGGATTATCTAATAGCAGTCATTGGATTGCTTCATTCATCTCAAATTTTATTGTCATGTTCACTACAATCGTTATGCTGGTTTTAGTTCTCAAGGTTTGACTTTTTATTAAAGTTACGCCAACTGCATCGTGGTCAATCTCTAAGTTTAGATGAATATGAATATAGAAGTATCGTATCACATTTTCAGTTCGGCAATTTACTCGAACATACAAATATCGTGATATTACTAATATTTATCACCAGTTTCGGGATCTCGTGCATTTCCCTTTGTTTCCTCATCAGGTTCCAATGAGATAATCCTAAATACCGTAAATCACTCGTTATTGCAAATGGCACTCGTTGACGTCATTATCTCGTGTTTGACAGCGTCTTCTTTGAAAAGGCAAACATTGCCTCTGTGTGCGCCGGTATTTTCTTTTTCATGACCTATCTCCCCTATTCGGTCTGCCTAAAATACGAAGATTACCTCACGGGAACTCACAGGATATTAGCGGTTAATATCGTCGTCGTGGACTACTTTCCACGCTACGTCGGCACGGAATGCCGAAAGTAATATATAAATCACTTGTAATCTAGTTCGTGTCGTAATGATAACATTCTAATGTTGTTTATGTGTAATCGCAATAAGACTTGAGAAATTCCACGAAATTAATGATAACCATCAGAATTACCTCAGCATTCACGGCTCCCCCTTTACCCCCCTTTACCCCCCCCCGACCCCCTCAACATCGCAGAGTATATCCACCAACGTAGCTTACGGCTTCGGCTGGTCGTACATCAGCAAGTACGAACAGCAGGGTACTGGCGTCCAATGGCAACACCTATTCACCAGCCCCATCTACGGGGACAGTTTCTCCGTCGGACACAGCATTTTCTGCATGCTAGCCGACGCCGCCATCTACATGACCGTCGCTTTCTACGTGGAAGCCGTTTGGCCAGGTGACGCTGGGAAGTGGTCTGGGCATTCGTAGATGGAAACTTAATATAATGTATTTATACGAATATTATATATGTATATGAATCGGTAAAAATCTGCAAACCTATTTCAATTTCGACATGTAATTAACCATGTTTCTTTAATCAACCATGCCTTAATGCTATTTCGATGCCTTCTTTACAGGTGAATTTGGAATTCCTCACAGGTGGTATTTCTTTGTGCAGAAGTCGTACTGGAGGCATTGTTCGAATAGAAATTCAATCAGCGAATTTCTAAGCGCCGAGGATGAACTTGAATTACCCGGTTGGCGAATCCGCGGTTTGCATTGTAGGGGCAGGCCGGAGTTTTGTAGGGACCACGTAGGGTCGTAGACGTATGGCTAGGGTTGTAGGAGCGACTGTAGTATATGAATGCTTTGTGTGGTAACTGGCGGGGCGGATATCGACAATGTATCAGCTGCCTCAGGTTTGCGTCGAAGTGTGAAATGTAATACAAAGTTTTAATGGTTGCTAATCTTTCGTTAGATAACTGCGAGAGCACATCTACGATCACCAACAAATTGGGCGTAAAGCTGTTGAAATTGAGAAAGCAATACAAACAGGTTGTCGCTGTGGAGTCGTTGACCTTGAACTTCTACGAAGGTCAAATAACGTCAATCCTAGGTCATAACGGTGCTGGCAAAACTACCACCATGTAAGTTATTCTAAATACTATTTATCTCTTATATTGAGCGGAAAGTGTTATTTTAATATATAGATGTAGGTTTTTTTTTAATTTATAATCCATATATAATCAATTATCTAAAAGTGCCGACATTTAAATTCTATTAACCCATTGTAGGTCTATTCTGACAGGTCTATATATACCAACGTCTGGCACAGCCATTGTTTACGGTAAAGACATTAGAAGTGAAATTAATGAGATTAGAAAGATCATGGGCATCTGTCCTCAGTACAATGTCCTCTTCGACATGTTAGCAATCTCCTTCTCTCTCTCTCTCTCTCTCTCTCTCTCTCTCTCTCTCTCTCTCTCTCTCCC